>PVKU01003256.1:0-186455 GCA_004027475.1 Anoura caudifer
TAAGGTCTCTTTTGAGAAATCAGCTGACAGTCTGATGGGAACTCCTTTGTAGGTGACTGTCCCCTTATCCCTTGCTGCTTCTAGAATTCTCTCCTTCATTTTAATCTTGGCTAATGTAATTATGATGTGCCTTGGTGTGTTCCTCCTTGGGTCCACCTTCTTTGGGACTCTCTGAGCTTCCTGGACTTCCTGGAAGTCTGTTTCCTTTGCCAGATTGGGGAAGTTCTCCTTTATTATTTGTTCAAGTAAGTTTTCCACTTGTTGCTCTTTCTCTTCCCCTTCTGGTACCCCTATAATTTGGATGTTGGGGCGTTTGAAGGTGTCCTGGAGGTTTCTAAGCCTCTCCTCATTTTTTTGAATTCTTGTTTCTTCATTCTTTTCTGTTTGGTGGTTTCTTTCTTCCTTCTGGTCCACTCTATTGATTTGAGTCCCAGTTTTCCTCCCATCACTATTGGTTCCGTGTGCATTTTCCTTCATTTCACTTATTGTAGCCTTCATTTGTTCATTTAATTTGCAAGCAAAATCAACCAGTTCTGTGAGCATCCTGATCACCAGTGCTTTGAACTGTGCATATGATAGGTTGGCTATCTCTTGGTTGCTGAGATGAATTGGCTCTGGGGCTTTGATCTGTTCTTCTGTTTGAGCCATTTTTTGGTATTTTTTTTTTTTTTTGAAATTTTTTTGGTCTGGTCGCAGCTGTTATGTAGTGAGGGACAGAGCCTTAGGTGTTCCCCAGGGTGGGGCAGCCCAGTTGCTGGGTTGTGATGCTGTATGTGGGGGCGGGGCCCAAGAGGGAATAATGGTGCTTGCTCCCTTCTCTCTCAGATTCCGGTCCCTTCTGCTGCTTCCCCCAAGCAAATTAGGCCCTTCTGGTGCTGATTTCTGTGTGGGTGGGCTTGTGTATGTTCTAGGACCCTGTGGGTATCTCCAACAAACTCTCCTGTGAGGCTGGGAGTCTCTCCTGGCCCCTCACCCCTCACAGGTGTTTTCAATTGGTGTTTTTAGGTTTTATTTCCCGGCGCTGGGGCCCTGGAAATAGGGTTTGTTGCGTGGTCTGTCTTGCTCCCTGTTTGCACCTGGATTATCTGTGTGCGAATGTGGGACTGCCTGGTCAGCCGGCTGCCTTGTGCGGCCTCACTGAGTCTGCCCGTTGCCACCCCACACTGCCCGGGGTCTGCTAGCTGCCACCTGTGCACCTGGGATTTGCCAGCTGCTGCTGCCTGTGTGCCTGGGTCCGCCAACCTCCACTTACTCCTGCTGTGACTCCGCCCCTCTTACCGGTCTGGATGAACTGGACTTCTGTACAGTTCAATTTTCTATCAGTTCTGGTTGTTTTCTTGTTTCTAAATCTTTGTTGTCCTTAATTTTGGTTGTGGGAGGAGGCACAGTGTCCACCTATGCTTCCATCTTGGCCGGAAGTCCAGTCTTTTTTTTCTTTGTCTTTTCTTAGTGCTTCGATTTTACATAGTTGTATGACATTGTAATGTACAAAATAATTTATATTCTTTTTTTCTGTTTACAAAAAATGAATACTTATTGAAAATTTATGAATGTGTGGCCAAATTGTCTAAGGAGAGGATCTAGTTTTCCTGGAAATCAAAGCCAAATGTTGTAAAAAGAAACAAACAAAAAAATAACCTGATAATACTGTCAGAACATTTTTGTCCCTTCCCCATTGGTTACTTCTGTGTCTGTGCATCTCTCTGGACTGTGTCCTGCAGTGCTGTGTTCAAGGTGAACAGGCCAGACGAGAGTTCAAGTGCTCCTGTTCCAGCACCGCTGTTTACCCAGGAGTCCGTGAAGTAAGGCTGGGCACGTGTTCTCCTCTGTAAAGTGGGGATCCTACAACTTCCTCTCTCACCACTGTTACGAGGATACATGAAAACAGGGAGAAAACACTCAGAACAATGCCGTGAACATCATGAGCTCTCCACCGGCGATAGCCGTTAGTAGATGACATGAAACTACTTATACACCACTTATACATTTTGCAAAGACAGTAATAAGCCCCCAGTCAGTGAGTGCAATGTATTAAGCACTTTACATAGATGTCTTATTAGTACATCTGTTCATATAGGCATTGCCATGCCCATTCTGCAGATGCAGAAACAGTCTTGGGGAAGTTACACAGCTTCCCCAGAACTTCCCAGCTGGGAAGTGGGAAGGCAAGCCATGTATATTGTTCGGGATGTCCCGTGGCCTTTCCAACAAGTTAAACCCAGGTACCTCTGGTCTCACCTGTGCAGGTGTGGGAGCAGCTGCAACTGGAGAAGGAAGCAGGGGAAAGAAGGAAAAGGGGGACTTTAAACAAGTTTGCTGTGATTCACAAGGGGTCTGGGAATTCACGTAAAGAATGGGAGTTGCTCGGAAGTCTCTTAGTGGCTGCACAGATTCTTTCAGCCTCGATGCTCTAAGAGGGGACCACGTGACTTATACCTTTTGATTGTGTTCAAATTCATTTTTTTGTTAAAAATTAAACACACACAAAAAAAACAGGAGAATGTCTGTCCTCCGCAAGGAATTGCATAAAAGGAAGACTTGCATTTTCCTTTTCCAATTTTCTCTAGGAAATAAATTGTATCTGAGAATGGTAGCTGGATGTGAGTCTGTTCTTATGCATGATTATATCATCAGCAAACAGCTTTTGAAGGAAACACCCAGGGTAATTTATCAAGGAAACTGCTTTTGACTCTATTCTTTCCCCTGGGGTTTATGAAACTTCAGCAGGTGGCAATTTGGTGTTTAGCATGACAAGCTTGTGAAATTGCAACAGCTAGCACGAAAAGGGGTAAGTTGATTTGGCTTCTTCCCTATATGAAGTAGAAGGGGGAATGAAAGTAACATGCATTGAGCCTTTTGAAGGTACTGGGTCCTGGGCTAGGGGCTTTAACAGACATGTAATTTACATTGAATTTCACACACATCTAATTTGATTGTCACGGAAATCCTTTATTCATTCAGCTAATAGATCCCGAGTGCCTGCCGCTGGGCAGACACTAGGTAAGAAGCTGGGTTTACAAGTTGAGCAGGTAGAACTATGAGGAAGGTAGACACTGGGATATGAAGGTACCATGCTGTGGAGGCAGAGGGTGATGTGAGAATGAACAGCAGGATCCCCTCTGCTAATAGGGCTTGCAGTTGAGAAAACTGGGTTGTTAAAGTGATTTTGCTGACTAGTAAGTACAGTAATGAATTCAGCATTCCTTGCTATCTGTGCGATTCCTTCAAAGCCATTGTTGCATATCATCTCTCAGAGAAGCTCCAAGGAACCCATTTACATGTATTTCCTAACTTTCTTCTCTATGCTCGTAAGTGCTTTGCCTCATCTGCCCCCATTTCCGAAGTGTGACTTTGTCTCCTCTTACCCGGTGCATCTCCCTCCCCAGCTCTCTGCTCCTCCTCCTCTCCTCTCTCCTAACTGGCCCTCAGGGCGGAAGATGTGACAATAACCATTGAAGGAGCATCAGTGATCCTCACAACTCAACAAAGACCCGTAAGCACTGTTCACAGGTCTGCAGCCCGCCTTGCCGGCCTGTAAGCTCCGGCAGTGGGAAGGCCTGGCTCCGACATCTCCTTCCCTCGGGTTTCACGCTGGGAGCCCTAGTGGGTCACTGTTACAAGTCTTTTCTCGCCACTTACTTACGTGCTGTGACAAGAGGCTGTAGAACAAGTGTCTGCACACTTTCTGGAAAAGGCCAGATAGTAAATTCTTAGGCTTTGTGGACCTTATCGTCTTTGCGCAGCCACTCTACTCAGCTTATGCAGCGTGAGAGCAGCCATTGGCTGGTCAGCAGGAGAATTCACGAGGGACTGCTTTGGGTGGAGGACTTCCTGTCAGTCTGGTGGGAACTTTTTAGAACTGCATGGCAGTCTGAGGCTTCCTTCTCGACCCCCTCCTTCCCTCTCTCCTTCGCAGGGCCCGCACCTGCACGGGGCGGGGTGGGGGGTCAACAGCTCTCCCCACCTCCTCTAGTTCCCTCTCCATCTCCCCTCACTGGCGGTTTCCCCAGTAAATCTCTTGCGTGTCTAATCCCATGTTGGCATCTACTCCTTGGAGAGCCCAAACTAACCAACAGAGCTGTAGGCAGGCTCTTGCTCATGCACACGGTTCCTTGTGCTGTTCAGTTGGAGTCTTGTTGTGGGAACAGGTAGGTCCAACGCTTGTTCCTTCAGTTAACACAAAGCAGCAGGGTGAAATGTGTTCGGCTGCTGACAGGGCTGCGGTTACCTCCAAAGGGGAGAAAATGCCACATTGTTCCCTCAAATATTTCTTGATGGCGGCTAACTCAAGGATTTGAACCACTCTTCAGCTACGTGAGTTTTTATAAGGGAAGGCCTTTCAATATCTTGGAATGTCAGCTCCTCACTGGGGCAATTTTTTGTGTGTCCGTGAAGATGCAGCAAGCCACACACCTTTCCCAGGGACTCAGCATCGATCCATTTCCTTCCCAAGCAATTTGGGGTCCTTCTCTGTCCTCCTGACAATGCAGCTCCAAGTGCAGAGTTAATAAACTAGTTTGTAAGCAGACTGGCTCCATCTCTTCCCCAAAGTGATTTCTCTAACTTCAGAACATAGAGCTGTCATTTCCTTGGCCACCAGCTCAGCACCCACCACCAGCTATTCTGTTTGGTCACAGCTGTTGTGCTACTTTTTAGTAGTTAAAAAAAAAAATTATATATATATATATAAAAGGAATTACAAAGAAAAGGTTTAAGAGAGAGAAGGCCTCCAGAGTTTAGTGGTGTTCTGGTATTTTGGGAAGTGCAGGTTCAAACCCTGATCACATATTCACTAACCATAATCCCTCTAGTGAGTTTTATAAAGTTTGTGCGCCTGAGTTTTCTCATCTGGAAAAGGGAATGAATGATAATGCCACGTGGTTCTGGGGAAAGCAGTTGATGTAGGCACTCCATGTATGAAGGAGCCCTGGAGTAGTAGAAGTCAGGGAGCAGGGCTTGACCCCTGGACACCAGAGGCCAAAATGACCCTGATGGCTGGCAAGGATGGAGGGACAGCCAGGGGGCCCCAGTGTGCAGGGTGTTGGTAGCAGGTGTTAAATAAATGGGAGCTGATCTTTAAGCTCTATGAGTATGATAAGCCATAAGTTTAGAATTCCATTACAGACTCCTAAAGGGCAGGGCAACTGGGAATCATTGTGCCAAGGAGGGGGCTTTCCCAGGATGTACACCACACACTGAATGGATGAATAACAGAAGGGGGTTAAGATGAACTCAACCTAGCAACTCAGGAAGGGTAGGAGACCACTAGTGCAAGACTATGCCTTAGTTCTTATCTCCCTGAATCTATTTTCTTTTTTTCTAAAACATGAACAAAAGGAGAAAAGAGGTGCCTTTGAGAGGAAACTGTTTGGGTGCTCAGCTGCCCACTCATTTAGCAAGCATTTGTGGAGCATCCTCCACCTGCCAGGCTCTGGGCTGGTGGACAGATGTGAAAGTGGAAGAAGACTTGATCCATGTCTTCAAGGAGCTGTCAGTCCAGGATTACAAGGAGGTCGTGACAGGTCCTGATGGAGTCCTGCCCAGAGGAAGGAAAGGTGGGCACAGAGGTCTCCTGAGACCAACTGCCACTGCAGTTTAGTCTGTGAGTCAGCAAGGTGAAAACAGGGAGCATCACCCCAAAGCCTGGAGGTTGCAAAGGAGCCTGGTTGTTGAGGGGGCCAGGGACTGCTTCCTGAGCTATGTGTCAGCAGAAGTGCGGGAAGTAAGGTGTGTCTTAAGCAAAGGCGATAAATGTCATAGGAACTGCTGCTGGGGCATGACTATTACTACTTTCACCCACGAAATCTTAATAAAATGTTTAACTTGGGGATATATCGTGTGGAGTCCGAGTGCGCACCCGTATTGTCTAAAGCCGCAAGCACTCAGCAGAGTGGAGCCAGTGACTGTGATGTGACTTTTGGAGACAGACGCAGTCTGTCTCCGGAGGGTCTCTCCCGGAATAGGAGGAGAGGTATATGGCAGAAGCATAAAAACATGCAAGCCCTCGGCTCTCACAACACACCGACAGGCAGTTGGGATCCACGGGGTTATTGCTCTCCTGGCTGCAGGCTGCATCTCCCAGGCCCGAAGCTGGCAGGTATGTGAGAAATTGCCCGAAGGAGTCATTCGGTTTCTCTATTCGTCTCCATGCCCTTTTCTAGCCTCAAGTAGACGCTTTTCCATAGAGACACCCATCCCCTCGTGAGCCTCTTCTGGACGACGCTGGGATTCCAATTCCCCGACAACGTGTGCCCGAGTGAGCTCCGTTTCATTTCTCGCCTTGCTTGCCATTTGCATTGTGAAAACCCTGAATGAGTGTTCACTTTGCATTTGGAGCCAGCCTCTCCTCTCTGCTTCATCATCCACGGCCTGTCCTTTCCCACCTCCTTCTACAGACCCTCGTGGGCTGAAATATCTTTCCTTCTTCCTTAATACACGCTCATCTCCATCTCCTCGAATCTTTTTTATTTACCCTGTAATCATTTTCTCCACCGTTAACAAAATGGGTTTTTTATTTTTTTCCTATTCAGTGGGTAATGTGGTTTCAGCGTGCTTTTCATCATTCACTTAAAAACTATTAAAGGACACATGGACAAAAACTAGGCGGGGTGGAAATGGGAGGGAGGTGGGGAGGGCTGGGCCGTGAGCTAGGATGGGAATAAAAGACAGAAAACTGTACAAGAACAACAATTAAAATAAAATTAAAAAAAAAAACGTGTTATAAAGCGGTATAGTAACAGTGTGACTTCTCTGAGGACGCGCACTGAGAGGGCTCAGCTGGGTTCCAGAGGGTCTCCCCATCATCTTTTTTCCTGTTCCCCCCCACCCACCCCTGAGTAAGTGATGCAACTTGAAGCTCTCTTAAAATCCAGCAACAAAACCTGGCTGCCTTCACACGTGACTGGACCCTGCGGCAGGTGCCCCGTTCTCACGCTCGCATCTTTATTTGATTCCCACGTGGTAACTCGAGGCCAGGCGGCTGCTGGCTCAGGCGGCTGCTGGCTCCGGCGGCTGCGGTCTTCGTTTTCCAGGCCGTCTTCAGGGCACCCGGGCAAAGCGGCCAAGCCGGCCCATTGAGAGTCAGGATGCGTTGCTGTTCGCGCTGTGCTTTGGCCTGGAGTTGAACTGCAGTCAGACATCAACCCGTGGCTCCCATGGACCCTAGCGGGGGCCTGGGGCTGGGGCTCCTAGACTTGTTTCATCTTTGAATACCCCCTGAGAGTGTGTTTTAACATTAAAAATATAAAAAGTAAAATTTTTCTAATATTCAAGGTAGTATGTGTGTCATATAAAAATGATAAAATGCAGGTGATAAAAATGCACCCTTAATCCCACCATCCAGAGATAACCTTATCTACAATTATCGATATACAGACAAGAAGCCATGATAGTGTGTGGGGTGTGCATGTGTGTTATATGCACATTTTATTTTATAAAATTAGAATCATATCATACCCAACATTTGGTAGCATGCTAAATGTATCATGAACATCTTTTCACACCAATGCATGTTTATCTGTTTTAGTTTTAATAGCCAAATTGTACCGTATCATATCAATGTGGCATACTTTTCTTACCTGATTTTTGTTCTGGGTCATTTAGGCTGCTTCAAACTTTTCATGTTATATACAAAAAGTAGACATAGGTAGCCCTGGCTGGTGTAGGTCAGTGGATTGAGTGTGGGCCTGTCAACCAAAGGGTTACTGGTTTGATTCCCAGTCAGGGCACGTGCCTGGGTTGCAGGCCAGGTCCCCAGTTTGGAGGGTGTGAGGGGCAACCACACACTGATGTTTCTCTCTCTCTCTTTCTCCTTCCCTTCCCCTCTCTCTCTAAAAAAAATAAATAAATAAAATCTTTTAAAAATAGACATAGGTAACTCTTTGTACCCAGCCTTATTGTTTCCTCAGCATAAATTCTTGCAGTTAGTGCAGTGCAGGGTCTGGGCGCTCCCGCATTGTGGCTGGACCCTCCCCAGCAGCACTGGGCGTTCTTCCAGGTCCGCCCAGTTTGCCCGGCCCATGATGCCTTTCCTGTTGCCTGCTTCTGCCCTGACCACGTTTATTTCTGCTCTGCATCACTCTATGTGACCACCGGTACTGGATTCTCTGCTCGTCTCTTTTGGCTTCTGCTTTTATGTGGGTAGAGGCTGCTTCTGTACCCTGACTTAAGCTCTTGAGGGAGAAGCATGAGTGTCTTCCATAAGCTCAACCTTGCCTGGCAACCAGCAGTGCAGGCAGGAGGTGATAAATCCTGCTGACCCAGCTGATTTTCAGACTAGATAGCCTTCTCCTGGAGGTGTTGCTTAGTGGGCATTTCTACGGAGTTATATAAGTCATAGAAAAGTAGTGGTTTGGATGGAAAGAGTGTTTTCTTTACAATTTCTAGAAAATAAAACCATATACTGTGCCAGGGGAACCTGTTTTCTAAGCCTTCAGAGACATGCATCATGTTCTTTATTATCCCTTGGAGGAGTCATATAGCTTGCTATTTTCAAGCTGTGTTACATGGAAAATCGAAGCTTAAATCAAGTTTGCCTCTTGTTGTCCCTCAGTTCCAGTCCCTTGATTTTATTTCCTGGGCCAGAATCTGCAGGAGGAAGGGCACGTGCATAGACTGAGTAGAGGCAACAGGCTGTTGACCCCGGGGGAGCTGATGGCTGAGGAGGGGCTTGCCTTCCAACCCAGCACCCTCTTTCCCTCCCCAAGTTAGTGTTTTCTCCCACAACTTTGTAGCCATCTGCAGCAGAGGCAGTTTACGTTCACTTGAATGCTAATTGCCAGATCACTTGGGATTCTGTTCAAATAGCTTCTCCAAACTTTTCTAACAGTGGGTTGCCTTTCCATTTCCTTGAGTTGATGCTACGGTTGGCTGGAGAAGACGGAGTGTTGGGTGCTGTTCAACAGCATTGTTAGATTGGGGTGGTGGTTATCATTTGGTGGTAATATGACGTAATAACAGCACCATGCATCATGTGTGTGTATAGTTCTCTATGTCATATGAATGCAGAGCAGAGAGCACGAGTCATGAGTCATGGGGTCATTATACCCATACTTTCTCCACAGTCCAACTGCCTGCCAGGTCTGGGGCAGTGTGGGAAGGTGGGGACAGAGTAGAAAAAAGAGGAGCGTAACAGTCTCTCAGGCCAGGCTTTGGGATCAACAGATTGACCCAGGTTTGTGATTTATTAGTTGGGAATAGCCACACTCAAGAGCTTAGCATTGATGGATATTTTTCTCATTACATTTCAAACATAGAAAATGGTTCTTTCTGAATGAGAAATCTGGGGCCATTTTAGTCATTAGTCATTTGGAACTTTCTCTGCTGGTGTTACATAGAGAAAAAAAATGACAAGAACTAAAACACATTCCTCTCTCTGAATTGCTTATGTAGAACAAAATGAAATGCTTAAGTTCAGTAACTCTATTAGCCTGGTGGTTTGCTTCTTTTTATATTTCCTATTTCTGTTTTAGTAGCCTTGTTATGTTCAAATCTTTTGTTACGCAGGGACAAAGAATAATGGAATGCATGCTGTGCTGGTACATATGCATATATATTAACTCTTCAGTGGGTCCCTGTGGCACCTATAATAAAATCTAACTCCCTACCATGGTTCAAGAAAGGTACTCAATTAACATTTGATTATTAAACTGAATGGGCTCAAACAATGAAGACTCAATTCACACAAATGAGTGGAGGTGGCTATTTTGAAAATTCTAGAGAATTTTAAAATGTTGGCTTATCTTTAGATACCTTGGTGTCAGACAGATACACCTGCCAGGAAGCCTGGTGGAAAACTCAGCCTAATTCGACGCTACTCTCTGTAGCCAAATATGTGCAGTTGGATGATCTGCAGAGAGCCATTGTTCTTGATGAAAACCAGAATAAGTCATCCCAAAACATGCCACTTTGGTGTAAGGTTATTTTGAGCTGAAGGCAATTGAGAAGGAGCAGATATAGGAAAAGCTCCCTGCCCTTTCCTATTTGCCTAAAAGCAGGACCTACGTTGGCAAAGGTGTCCCTCTTCCCTTTTCCACCAAGAAGGACACAAGTTAATTGCCAGAGGCAACTTTGGACCCTGTCAGTCTGGGGATGAAACCAGAGGAATCTACAGAATGAGCTTTACGAATGAGCCTTTGTCTACCATTAGTTAACATTGTATTTACTTTCCTACAGTTTGCCTCTGACCCCCCACCCCGCCGAAGCCTAAAATGACTTTCCTTTGCTTTATCATTTCTCTACAAATTTATTGTTATTTGTTGTAAATGCGTTGTAAGCTTTTCCGAGAATTCCAAGCCACTTTTCTGAGTGACGCATCTTTGTGTACTCTCATATGTGACATGTGCCATGCACATGTTAATAAACTTGCTTTTCTCTTGTGAATCTGTCTTTCACTACAGATCCCCAGCTGAGAAGCTAAGATGGTGGAGGAAAAGAAATTTCCTCCCCTCCGTTCTTCTGTTCTGGCAGGCTACCTCAGACGGTAGTCTCCCAGGAAATTCCAACGAACTTGCATGGTTGCCTGTCGCGCTGACTGCTGGACACTTGGCTGCTCGTGTTAGGGTCTTCTGGGCTCATTCAGATCGCCTTATCAAGGACCCTGGAGACTTCTGTTGTGGCAGCTGTAGTATCAGCGATTGCGTAGCAGTCGTGGTAACCGTGATAGTTTGTAAAAGTGGTAGATGCAGCATAACGTCTATAATCTGCAGTGGACACAAGACTTTCTTGCCATTATCTTAAATCTCTTGAACAACCACAGGAGCTAAGAATTATTTTCTCACTTCAGAGAAGAGAAGGAAACTGAGGCTCAGAGATGTTACAGGTCAGATCTAAGTCCACTCAGGGCAGTGTGCTGTAAAGTTCGAACTTGATGCTGGAATTTTGGCCTTATGTACTAGTTCTGGGATTATGTGGGAAGCTGGCAAATGGCAAGCATCAGCGAGCACACCTGTTTGCCCAGGGTCATGAACAAAAGCAGTGAGGAGTTGTGTGTGTTTAGGTTGAATGTCAGCTTGTGTGGGGTACAGACTGCTCTCTGTGAAAGAGACTTGGAATCATTAAAGTCTTAAAGAGTATCCACAGATGAAACTGACTTTTAGACGCACATACAAACACACTCTCATCAACTCTTGAAGGCACAACAAAAAGTGCAAAGTTTATTTAAGCATCAAAAGTTATTTTAACCATTTCTTGGGCAAAGGATTTGGATAGACACTTATCTAAGGAGGATAGACAAACAGCCCATAGACATATAAAAAAAAAAAGTTCAACATTACTAGCCATCAGAGAGATGCAACTTAAAACCACAATGAAATATCACCTCACACTTGCCAAAATGGCTCTCATTAATAAATTAGCAAACAACAAGTGCTGAGGAGGATGTGGAGAAAAGGGAACCCTCATGCATTGTTGGTGGGAATGCGGAGGGTGCAGCCACTGTGGAAAACTGTATGGAATTTCCTCAGAAAATTAAAAATGGAACTGCCTTTTGACCCAGTGATTCCACTCCTGGGAATATACCTTAAGAATCCTAAAATACCAGTTCAAAAGAATTTATGTAGCCCTATGTTCATAGCAGTGTTATTTACAATAGCCAAGATTTGGAAACAGCCTAAGTGCCCATCAGTAGATGAGTGGATTAAAAACTGTGGTATATTTATACAATGGAATAATTAACTTGCAGCAGGAAAAAAAAAAAAAGGAAGAAACTCCTACCCTTTGTGACAGCATGGATGGAGCCAGAGACCATTATGCTAGGTGAAATAAGTCAGCCAGTGAAAGACAAATACCATATGATCTTACTTATAAGTGGGACAAAATAAACTAATGAGCAAAATAGAACCAGAGGCACCGAATCATGGAACAGACTGACAGCAGTAAGAGGGGAGGAGGGAAGGGGGACTGTTTGAAAGAAGGTGAAGGGATTAGTCAAAGAACATACATGAAGGATCCATGGACGTGGACAGTGGTGTGGGGATTGAGTGTGGAAGTTGGGGGCTGACTGGGCAGAGGGGGGAAAAGGGGGGGAAATTGGGACAACTGTAATAGCATAAACAATAAAAAAAGGTTACTTTAACTGTTTTTGATATAAATGTTTGTCAAATGAGCTCAAATTTTTCCTGCCTTCTTCAACAGGTTATGTGAAGGGATTCCTAAGGTTTGTGAGGGCCTGAACCCTGTCTGTCTCGTGCATGAGACAACCTTAGCACCTAGCCCTGTGTCTAGCACAGAGTAGGCATTCTGTAATCAGCTGTAGAATGATTCAGTGAGTAAACCAAAACACATCTACATAGAACACTATGAAGCTTAGAGAAGCTAGCGTGCTTTTGGTGGTGATCTTATTTCAAGTTAGTGGAGAGCTTTAAGTGTTTGTGGTCTTTCCAATGCCTACATTTGTGTTTATTTTTTATAACATCACTTTTCTCTGGATATGCACGGAAGAACTTAGCTGTAAATCCACAGTTGCTAAACTCAGCTAGAACCAAGTCAAGTTTCACCTCAACTTCACCTGATTTGTGTGGCCTACTGCACCTCGGGTTACTTTCCTAAATAAAAGGAAACTATTTGCTTGCCTACAATCCACTAATTTAAATATACCTTCAGGGATGGATTTTCCATAAAACCCCTAAGCAGACCAACCTGTTTGGCTTTTAAGTCTGAAATTTACTAGCTCTTCCTAGCCAATTGCAGGTACAAGCTCATTGTTAATTGTGCATTTTTATTCTCACCCCAAACACAGTAAATCTTAATGGACGTGCTTTCAGCTTTAAGAGGGAATATGATAGCTGTAGGAAAAAATATTCGAAACTTGTAAGATGGGAAACAATATAACAGCATTTCCAAGCTGTTTAGAGAAACTTACATCGACTTCCATTCCAAAGAGTTATTGTACTGAGACATTTGTTGAAGGAAACCTCCAGGTGGATGCCTTCTTCCCATCTCAACTTATTGTCATAACACATTTTCTTTTTTCATGTCTTAGTCATTCAGATCTGTGAAAGTTCTATTTTTCTACTTTAATTACAGAACTGGTTGAGAATGCATTCCATTGTTTGGCAGTATTACTGACGCACTCTATTTGTTTATGGCTCTTTGAGAAAACCATTTTAATAAGGTCAGATTTGCAATTTAAATGAACTTTAATATTTCTCGCAAAGATTGGGGCTGCTTTTTTATGAGAGGGGTGAATGCAACAGAAATTTATGGCTTAAAAATACCTTCTCCTCTTTTCTTTTCCAAATGGTTCACCTCAGGTGATAAACACTTTCAACAATAGTTATAATTTTTTTCCCCAGAAAAGGGCAGAAAATCCAAATCAGTGAAATATATCATGACTGTAAATGGGGTTGTTAAATATTGTATTTTTGCTTTTCCCATTAGACTCTCTAACCAAAACCTCTATTGTATGCATGAATAAATATTATGGGTGAATTCTTCATTCTGCCACTTTTATACAAACAAGCAGAAAAACAAAGCAAAACAAAGCAAAAACTCTTCTTCGAACTTGAAGGAGTGTCCATTTATTGAATTTATTTAATCCCTCTGGATAGAGAGGACTTTACGTAAAGGATGGAGCCGCTACGTGTACCACTCAAAAAAGTCTGTGACTGAGTGTGTCAGGCAGGCAACTTTATATGGTATCCCTACAATTCAGTTATCTCCAGGAGGGCTGGGTTTTAGAGGCATTCATTTGATTTGTTGAGAAATTGACTCTTGATTGGGGTGATGAGATACAGAAAAGCACCCCGTCCTTTCCCTGGCTTGAACCCTGCTGCCTACTTTGTAAGTGCTTTAAGGATGCTCTGTTGGAATCATGATGAAGAGTAAGACAAGGGTTAGAAAATCTGAATGAATGAAGCTTAAGTAATGCACGCTTTGTAGGCACCCACATTGAAAATACTTGACTATATTATGATAGAAGGACCCTTACATAGTTTTTATACCAAGATAAAGAATGAGAATGAGTTGTATAAGTCTTCTGTTAGCTTAAAAGATGCCAATTTATCTGTGGAAACAAAATTCTACCAGGAAGTAAATGTCAATGAAATGATCCTTCCTTCCCTCCTTTCAACACATTATTATATTCACTTTTATCAATTTGAAAGACTTGGTATTCCTTTGGGTCAGGGGACACTTAGGCTACTATCTTGTCTCTCCCCTTCATGAAAGGCCACCTCAGTTATTGTTTATAGTTCCTCACCGTACACTCATTCCTCCATCCACCCCCTTCCCATGTCCACTCTTGGCATTTTGATGAATCTCTTGCCACGTTCTGCAAGACTCCCACAACTGGAAATTCAATGGTCACATTCTTTCCTTGGTTTGTGTAACTTCTGTAGAGAATAGGCTCAGTTTATATTGTCCCCCTTTGCACTTGTTTTTCCCTTGTCTTATGAAATCTCAGTTCTACTCAGTTATCTCTGGCTAGTCCTTCTTGATTTGTCTCAAGAGCGCCGAGGCCCTAAATGCTGGAGTTACTCGGAGTGCTTCTGGGTCCTGGGCTCTCTCACTCTGTATGCTTTCCTGGGCATCCTCACCTGTGCTCATGGTTTTGCTACCACTTACAGGAAGTAAGAGGGGTAGTTACTTGTTGTGTTTTGAGCTGGGGTAAAACAGTGGCTCCCCCTCTGGTTGCCATCTCCACGTAAGAACTTCCATTCACCCAATTAGAATTCTGAGGTGTAGATCCTATCTCTTAGCCATACCATATTCAACCAATAAGTTATCCGTTTCTAGCTCCTTAAAATACTTCCCAAATGCATCGCCTTCTCTCCATTTCTTCTGTGCCTGTCTGTCTTGGTCCTAGTTATTTATTCCTGCCTTGATCCCCTCCTACTTGAATTCAGGCCTCCATTCTCAAAACCTTCCTCCACATGCTACATCACACATTGGGCAGAACTTTCCAAAGCCCAATATCTGGTTGTGTCACTGCCCTGCTTCAGACCTCCAGTGGTCATCCGAAACTTTGGTACGAATCCCAAATTCCTTGACTATGTCTTTGTTATTGCTTTCTTTTTCAGCATCATTGTCAAAGAACATACAAAGAACTCTGTATGATATTGAGTCTTTGGAATTTGTTAAAATTCCTTTCTGTGGACTTAAACAGAATGATTTACATTTATTCTGAGATTAATGTATGCTTGAAAAGAGCAGTTTTCTCTAGTTGTTTTTATTGATCAAGATGAGAACTCACTTTGCTTTTTCAATCTGGGCACTTAAAGTTTTCTTCACTCTTAGGAAATTCAAATGCCTTTTTCTTATTTTATTTTTTCCTCTGTAAATCCTGGTAGATGTATGTTAGATGGTCTCATTGCATTCACTATATATTTGAACCTCTTGTTGATGTTGCTCATCTCTTTATACGCCTGTGCACATCCTGGATGGTTTCCTTAGCAATGCCTTCCCGTTCATCAATCTGCTGTTCAATTTGCCCACTGTATCTTTTATTTCAGTCCCTGCATTTTTCAATCTTGCTCAATTCTTTTAAAAACCCATTAAAAAAAAACCTAGTGTCATATTCCATTATTAGTATTTCTATTTCTTTTTGTTCTCTGTAATGATTTTAAGAATACCACATTTCACTACTCAGGCATTGTGGGCATTTTAGTTGACATACTGATTCTGCTGTTTGCGGCAGCTGCTCATTCTCCTTCAGGATGATCTCTGTCTCCCTGTGATTTTGAAATTTTGATTGTGAACTTACCCTTGGTGGGGGCTTTTCTCCTGTGGGAGTCTTATATATTTGAATTGTAGAAAGATCCCTATAGAACAGATTTGGACTTTTTTCCATGGGACTCAGAAGTTTCACTGTTCTATGACCAGTATCGAGGTTAATTTCTCAGCTTGATATTCTTGAACCATGTACTTAAAACGAACTTGGATTCTATACCTGTCATAGGACACTTGGTGGTATGACATCTTAGAAGACATTTTTCCCCATCCGGGGAAAATTGTGGTGGTGGTGAAGAGGCAGAAACCCAAACCGCCTTGCTTAGTGGGTACAATGTTGCGTCACTTGCTGTGCTTGCTCTCTGTAGTCAGCCTTTGCGTCCCCTCTACAGAACCCTGTTATGATTGATGTTTGATACATAGCGGGCCCTTCCCTCCTGCCACGCCAAACCTTGAGGACAGTGCCTCATAACACAACTGGGCCTATCTCTGCTTCTCCTAATGTCCCTGTCCCCTCTTTCTGGATGAGCTAGTGACTCCATTTTCTTCAGAGAACAGATTCGATGTGATTTCTTCTGGAAATATTTCCAAAACCTTCTTGTCTGAATCGGAGGGCTTGCCTGGGTGTTCCCTCAGCATCCTATGCATGTTTTTCTCACTGTGTAACACAGTCATTCCCTTGTCCGTCTCCCTTGCCCGGCCTCCCACCAGACTAGAGGAAGGAGCTGCTTAAAGACAGGGACCAGGTTTGACTCATTGTTGCATCCTGTTGATTTGTGCAAGTTTCTTTTCAGTGTCTTCATAAAAAGGATTTAAAAACCCTGGAGTCCAGTTTCTCCTCATGTTGCTGTTAAATTTGTGTTTTAGGAAGATCGTCCTTGTGTCAGTTTACCGTTAAAGGCTGGGGTGGGGGGGTCCATAGATAGAATGGCCACTTGTGAGACTATTGGAATAACCCAGGAAACAGACGTTGACACTTTCAGAGTGGCATGGAGACAGAGGATGGATTCTACAGATGTTTGAAAGTGGCGTCATAGTACCCAGGAAAAGGGGTATGGGAGACTCAGAGGTTTCCTCATTTTTCCAGCATGAGCACTGCAGCCTACAGTGATGCTATTACCTGAGGCAGGAAGTCATGCAGAGAAAAAGTTCAAGATGAAGTGGACTTTGCAAAGGGAAGCAAATGACTTCAGCTTTTAACATGGTGCTCTTGAAGCATTACTGATAGACATAATCAGAAGGCATTGGGAAGTGTGGGTTGAAGCTCAGAGGACAGGTTGAAGCTGGGCAGCAATTATTGGCACAAAAATCGTGGGTGAAGCCATGGAAATAGAAGAGCTTTTCCAGAGGGGCTATGAAATATGAAAAGGGCAGGGTGAAGGATGGAGTTCTAGAGTAGACCAAAGTCTACTCTAAGAGCAGGCAGAGGGACAAGAAACAAGGAAGGAGACAGAGAAGGGTATTCAAGGAGATTGGAGGAGGGCTGGGGGAGAACGTTCTCCAAGGAGGCATGGGAGAAAGCAATGTCAGTAAGAGGTACAAGTTGCGTTGGGTTAAATTAGGCTCATGTAATTGAACCTGCTGGAACCTGCCATCACTGGTTGACTGAGAAAGGCTGAAGGCAGGATTCTACCATCTGTCTTTGTGCGGGCTCTCTTGTGACACTTTTCGCATAGCAGGGCACCATAAATTATGTATTCACGGGTGGATGCGTAAAGGGCCTAAAGAGCCGTTTGATACAGGATTAGGCAACAGGTCAACTCTAAGGACTGAGGATGTGTGATTAAATCATACCTCCCCGAAGGCATTTCTGCCGGTTGAATTAAGCTCAGACCTCAGCCACTGCCTGACTTTTGAGACTTTTTTCCTTGTAATGTCCCCCATTTGCACTCACTCAGGGTCACACCATCACATCTGCCTGTTGAGTGTTCTCTGAGTGGACTCAGATTCAACAGGGGCCAATGGCACTCCATCTGCAAAGCCTTTCTCCTTGTTTCAAAGTGTTGCTTTGAATCCCATCTCCCTCATGAAGCCTTCCCAGATTTCCCAAAGCCAGTAGTGAGCCCTTCATCTTTGGAATGCTCATAATCTCCTGTTTGCTGTCCCCATATGCCATATTTGGTCATGTTTTTCACTGTGTGTGTATATGTCTTATGACCCCTCCCGCCCACACTCTTCCTTCCTGGAGGATAGATTCCACCCCCTGGACACCTTTGGGCCACCAAAGTGTTTAGAACCCAGTTATGATTGATGTTTGATACATAGCTGAGAAAGGGATTTACAGAGGAATATGAGGGCAAGGTGCTTTTATCTTGTGATTAGGTCTGGAATCAAAGCAGTTCATGTGTGGGGTATACTAGGGTGGCCCCTCAGAGTGTCCAGGAGCTCATGCTCCATGAAATGGCCACACACATCATCACAAGGCCAACCATGCTAGGGATAGGGGCTTGTGCCTGGCAAGGGGGAGACTTGAAGGTTTAGTTTCAAGTAAAAGCCACACCCTTCAGGGACCTGGAAGGACCACAATGGGTGAAGGAGAAAAGAGCATTATCAGTTCAGAGAGATTCTCAGGGGCCACTGACCTTCCTGGGTCCTAGATCAAAACAGAGAGCTTTTCCTTCCCACCAGCTGAGTCCCAGCCCCTGCTTACTGGCTTCCCAACTAATATAGGCTGAACATTTGAGTGTACTTTAAAAATCTTAGGAAGCCTCCTGAAATTTCTATCTGTTTCTGAATACCACTCCATCCATCTGAATCACCGTTTCTTCTCCTCCAACATATGCCTAATGCTGACTCCAAGATCAAGTCTCAAAATGTTTCCTCGACATCAGCCAGGATTAATCGTAGTGGAGAGAAGAGGTATCTTAAACAATGTGAGACTGTGCTGAAAAATAGTCCAAGGTATTGTGATTAATGTACACTGTTCTCCTTCAGTGACAACTAAGGAAATGGAGGTTCACCTGAGTTAGTGAGAACCGATAGCTTCTTTGTAGCCCTGCTGTCGGAACCCAGAGATGCCCCGTGATGGGGTGGTATGGGCAGCAAGAGGGGTTTTTGGGTTCCAGATACCTTCTATGGTGACACAAGCAGGTCATGAGAGAAAACCAGTGCTATAGGAGCTAGAGGGTGGAGTCACCGAGAAAGACTCTCAAGGAGTGTTCACACCTAGAGGTTGGAGGAGGTGGTGGGAGTGGTTGGTATACGATGGGAATTGGCTGGGAATCTAGTGCGAATTGACTAAGCATCAGCAATAGATGAGAAGTGAGATGGTAGTTGTGCATGTTGGATTGTGGTCCCAATTCTTCGTTCCCTTCCGGTATAGAAATACACATCAATGTTCTTTGTCATGTAACCTCACAGTATACCGCCATAGTGTAGGCTGGGATCTCCTCTCTGTCTCTTTGATGTTGGGTTTTACCCCGTGACTTGCTTTCCTCAGTGGAACATCGGCAGATGTAATGTGAGTAACAGCTTTCAAAGGACTTGCGTGATTTGGCTTAATTTCGTGTGGCCCCGTGATCTTGCATGAGAAGAGCACACACCAGGAGTCCACACGAATAGACCCTAGAGCGACTGGAGTTCAGCTTGGCCAGCTGGATTCAGCTAGATCAGGCCTGTGTGTTTATTATGCAGCATTAGCTGAGGTGTTTGTTACTTAGCAAAAAACCGACTAACACTAGATTTCTAGAAAAATGTGTTGGGAAGGAAGCTGGGGTTGGTGAGCAAATTCGGGCAGGTTGGAGTGGTTTCTAGCATATTATAAACATCACACAAGGCCTGTTACTGTCTCAGGAAATGGCTGCAGCTTTCCTGGGCTCCGTCTCTCTGCCCGAAGCAAGTTCATGCTTGTAAAAGCCCCGCACCGCACTCCAAGTTGCTACTCCAGAGCGAGAGGGGTTCTACCGGCATCAGCCAGAAGACGCACCGGGATTGGGTTTTACTTTCTTTGTTGTCCAAATGGTTAGTTCTAAGCCTTACAAAGCATCAAGATCTGGCTCTCTCCTTGGAGTCCCCCCATGTCAGATATTTACGGGTATTTCTGTGCTCCGAATGCCTTTACACTCCTGCTGCCACAGCCTCTTTTAAAATGAATCAGACTGGCAGTCCCTTTGACCATTCACATCAGTGATTTTCAACTTTTTTCATCTCATGGCACACGTAAACTAATTACCAAACTTCTGCAGCACACAGAAAAATATGTTATACTTTTTGCCGATCTGACAAAAAAAAAAACAAAAAGATACAATTTTGATTCATTCGCACCCAGCAGCTATTGTTGTGTTGGCTGTTGTCATTTTTTATTTGCAATCTAAGGGAAAAGAGGTCAGTGCCCCTGACTAAATAGTCAGGTATCATGTGTTTTAAAAACTCTTGCCCCACACCACTGTGCCGTGGCACATGGGCTGAAAACTGCTGATTTACATGGTTTTTGTTTTGCACCCCACCCACCTGCCTGCATCTGACCTGCACATCACTATATTCCTTCAGACGTGATCTCACTGGAAAGACCCCAGAAAGTCTCTGCTGGACGTTTGAGGTAACGTACAACTCAGAGGTGGAAGTATGACATACTTTCCTTTGAAATACCTCTGCAGAAAAGAATTGGGAAACAGCTTAAATTGTCTAGATCCTCCATTTCCCTACTGAACGCAGATTACAAATAGCTAAAGCAATGGCTCTCAAAGCTTCTCAAAAGAACCCTTGCTAATTTGCTGGCCACTGGTTCTCAGAAAGCCCCACTATGCCCCAGACACTGTGCGAGGCACTGAGAGGAGGTATAAAGAATAAGAATTATTTTTGTGTCCTCAAGGGTTCATAGATTAAAGAAACCAAAAGGCTTAAGCAAATGCTGCTACCAAGAACAATAATAAAACTTGTTCACGAACTGGCCCAGCTCTTTTTAATAGTGTGTCATTGAATCTATGCAGATTCCTGCTATGACCGAATGTTTGTGTCCCTCCAAAATTCCTATGTTGACATCCCAGCTCCCAATGTGATGGTATTTGAAGGTGGGAAGTAATTAGGGTTAGATGAGATCATGAGAGTAAGGCCCTCATGATGGGATTAATATGCTTATAAAAAAGAGAAGACCGGACACCTCTCTCTCCTCTCTGTCCTTCTCTGTGCGTGTGAGCGTGCCTGTGCAGGCATCCACTACAGAAAGCTACATGACAAGAGCCCCAGTGAGAGCATTTACCAAGTGAGGTGGCAATGCAGCGGAGAAAGTGACTCTCTGGGGGAGGAGCGCCATATCACAAAGAAGGCAAACAATTATTAGAATACTGAAGAATGCATTAGATTTTACAAACAGGAAAAAGAGGCATATGGGACCAGGATTTTGCAAGAGCACAGAGGTATAGAGGGCTGCAGATCATTCAAAGGGATGACAAGGAAAAGTGCAGGGGGCAGCTACAGATAGGAAAGGATGATTTGGAAAGAGAGGTAGAGAGGATAAAAGTAACCCTAAAACATCCTCCAAATTAGTCAGTTCTTAGTGCCCTTATAGGAATCATTTTTTTTCCTTTTATTTTTCCCCTGATCTATTCTAGTTAGCATTTTTTGAAAATGAATCTCATTTTGCTATTTATTACCCATATATTGAACCTGTCCATATCTCTTAGAATAAATTCTATCCATCATTCTTTTGGATTTATTCCAGCACCACCCCAGTTTGTATAATTTGCAAATTTCATTAACATTCTCTTTACTTTCCTTGGAAACCATTAATAACATTGTTGCATATGATCAGGCTTAACACCAATCTCTTTGGCACCCCTAGTAATCAACTACCTCCGGCTGGATGTCATGCTATTCATCACTATGCCTTGTTTACAGACCCCCTGAAAATTATCAATCGCTATGACAGTGTTCGTATCCAAGCCAGTGTCAATTAATTTCATAAGTAAAATTTTGTGACGTGGTATCAAATGTATTACCCAAATCAAGATGTATTGCCCTGACTTTGTCCCCTCCACTGTGAATTTTAAACAGCTTTCAGATCGGTCCTGGATGATTTATTTGTGGCAACACCAAGCTGCTTATTCACTCCTGATTCCATTACTTCTTAGATGTTCTGGGCTATTTTTCTCCATACACTTAAACCTCCTAGAGGTAATCTCAGGGATCATTCCTCTTTTGAAAGGATAGGGGAACACATTTGTTGCTGGCCTGAACTTCTGTGATCTCCGCAAATATATCAAGTCATTTAAAAAGCAATTCCTTTTTTCCCTTGTCTGGCAGCTTTTATGAAGTGGGTAGGTGTCTCCACTGGCTCTGAGCTGTCGCCCCAGTAAGCTGGCGTTAGATGTCACCCTCTGGCACAGTGAGCATGTGTTGCCGCTTGTGGAGAAACACATCTTGGCTTCCAGGGCCCCTGTGCATCCATTCTGGAATGTCTTCATTCACGCAGCCTTGCATGCACGTAATCCACACCATGAAATACACGTGGGCCACCGTACCCCACTGCCAGCCAGTGCACCCTGGACAATGTGGGCTTAGGAGCGAAAATAAATGCAGAAGTAAATGATTGGGATTGTAAATCTGCTGTTTAAAAATCAGAAAGTATCCAAAAGCTGGATCCTAGTGATTTTTGGCCGTAGAGCATCGCGTTTTGTCGTACGTCTTACTCATTTGTCCCTATTCCTCTTCACCGTTGTTGACAGATATTTAACAATGAGATCTGAGCATGAACATTCACAATTTCTACCCAAATGTCCCTTTTGTCTCCCAATAAGAAAAGAGAAAATATGAGTGGGAAAAGCTTGCAGAAGGAGAGAAAAATTAAGGGGCCATTGTTTGGACACTTACGCGGAAGGAAAAGTTACCATGAATTACACCAAAACTCAAGTGGGCTTCAACGATTTCCAATAATCATTCTTAGACATGCCAAGTTACATCTCCCAAGGACTTCTATGACCACTTTGCTACCGACTCATCCTGGTGGACACAAAAGACAGTTTCCAATATACAATGTCTGCCTGGAAAGAGCCCAGCCATTGTTAATATAATGAAAATGGTTTGAGTGACATTGATGTAACTTGGCAGCCAAGGAGAGTGGACTGAAATGTGCATGCACAACAATGACCACTTCACTGTACTAGTCAGTGGGGGCAGTAGACACCGTTGAATGGACACATGTACTGTGTGGGCATCACACTCAAAATGACTGGGAGGAGAGTAGCAAATCCTCATTGAATTTTGCATTAAGCTTGAATGTTCCTCCACAGAAACTATTTGGATGATTCAGAAGGCTGCAGCTGTGGGCAACTGGTGATTGGCAGCTCCATCACAACAATACGCCTGCTTATGCATCATGTCTCATGCAGAGTTTTTTTGTGAAACATCAAATCGCCCAGGTGACTCAGCCCCTCTACAGCCCAGATTTGGCACCCTGTGACTTCTGGCTTTTCACAAAACTAAAGTCACCTTTGAAAGGGAAGAGACATCAGATCATCCACATGATTCAGGAAAATATGATGAGGCAGCAGATGGAGAGTTGTGTGAGGTCCCAAGGTGCCTACTTTAAAGGGGACTGAAGCATCATTGTCCTGTGTACAATGTTTCTCATACCCTCTTCAATAAGTGTCTCTATTTTTCATATTACATGGCTGGATACCTTCTGGACAGACCTCGTATGCATTCTTTACTGCTAAGACCAAGCTACAACAGGCATTGGGTCACAGCTGTTCAAAATGCTTTCCTGAATAAGGTCGGCTTCTCTCTGACACAGGATTTAGGACTGTGGGCCCTCAGTCTATCCCTGGGAGACATTGGGATGAGTCAAGTGTGTCTTTAAAAAATTATAAATATGGTCACAAAAAGATGTGTGTGAGTGTGTATACATTTCCTTGCCCCTGGCTGCCCAGGGGACAATGTGATGCGGTCATGGTGGCTGACCTCCTGTCAGAGCAGACCTCTCCCCTGGTCAGTGTTCTGGGAGGCACCCCCAGGCCTCCCTTCTTCTGGTTCCTCTTGGATCAGAAGGCTGGAGGGTGGAGAGAGGTCAGGCTGCTTGCTCTGGAGCTCCCCCTCTGATGAGTCCTGTGGGTGGGCGGTGTGCTCCTATAGAAAGCTTCTGACAAGAGCATCTTCCTGCAGCCGCAGACAGCCTCCTCCGCTTGTCCTTTTGGGTTGGGGAAGGCAATTGGCTATTGCTGGTTCTTCTCTCCACCATGAGGAATTTCCCCGCCACGCCTCGCTGGCCTCTCTCAGCCCTCCTCACATATTTTTAGTAAATAATCTTTCTCCAAACTTTCCTCAGTTCCTCTGCTTGAGTTGGCCACCTGCTTCCTGCCGGGACCCTGATGGACATGGAGCTCTATCTTAATACGTCTCCCTTCTCCACTGTTCTGGTTCACCTTACGTGTTCCTTCATACATATTTACATGTAACTTAAAAATTTATTTGTGTACTTGTTTAACACATGTGTAAAAATTTATTCGTGTACTTGTTTAACACATGTGTTCCCTCATGATTGTGAGTTCCATGAAGACGGGGACAAGGCTTATTTTATTCTCCGTTGCATACTCACTTCCTGGTACTTTGTGTCTGGCTCAAAAACATACTTGTTGAATGAATAAACAAACCAGTGAATGGGTGACAAGATACTAATCAGGTTGTCAGGGAAGAAGTGTCATTCACTGAGCAATTACTATTTTCCAGGTACTATGTCAGGTGCTATCCACGCAGTACCTCATTTACGACACCCTGTAAGTAGATGGGATGAATACCACCTTCTTGCATAAGTGAGAAGGCTGGGATTCTGGAAGGTTATGTGACTTTCCAGGGGATGCACAGGTAGCAGGTAGAGGCTCCAGGCCTCAAATGCAGTTCTGTCTGACTCCGGGTACTGTGCTTTCAATCACCGCACTGAACTGGTGGAGCACTGGAAAGTAATATAGGTCCCGGTACCCATTCCCAACCTTCTTTCTGGCTGCAGTGGGGAATGTAACCAATAGCTAGATCAAGACTCCTTGCCTCCCCTGCACTGCCAGATGGGCTGTTTAATCAGATTCAGACCGTGCCGCTGACAGAATCCCCCATCATTTATTTTCCTCTCATCGGTGAATAATTGAGCCCGGCTTAAGGCTGCAGCAAATAGTTCTCACCTGGTGGATTCTGCCTCTTTGTTGTCTATGAGTACAAAGGATATACTCAACGATTTGCTCTTATGTCTGTGGAAGATGTGAAAAGAGGTTAATTCCATACCAAACAGCACACCTGTCAAAAAATTAGGTCCTTAGTCTTATAAATCCCCAGCCTCCCTTTGATTATTGGTGTAACTCATACAGACAGAAGATAATCCCTAAATTATACAGAGCTTCATGATTAAAATATTTTGCCCCTTTTTAATAGTTCGAGAAGAAAGAATATGTGGCTTTCGAGGCTCGGTGTCAAATTAAGCGGTAACAGAGCTATAGAAGAACATAATAAATATGCATAAAGAGACTAAGAAAAGCATTTCTAATAGGTCCATACTGTAGGAATTCGTTATGTGTGAAATTGAAAGACTTCCTAGGGAAAATTCTTGGTCCATTTGCTTTTAAATTCACTTTTTATGCTCTTTTGTTTTTTAAAAAAAGTGTCTTAAGCTCCATTATTCCCTCAAAGAGGAGGAATCCGATCAAAGGAACATTCTTGGAGCTCCGCTGGAGCTTCCCAAATGCCAGCATAAGGAAGCCTTTGCTGAGGGCAGGTACCTTCTGAGCTCCCTGCCAGCCCACAGTTAGCGTAGGAAGTATCCTTGTTCTGGATTTTCCTGCAAGAGCAAGGCTGTAACCCCAGGCACAATCAATCAATAAAAAGAACTCGGACATATTTGCTGAGATCCTCTGGGCCAGACTCAGCAGGTGAGAGGATTTGAAGGACAGCCGCAGGCCCGAGGGAGCTTATCGTGTAGCTGGGGACCCTGGGTGTACATCTGTTAGAGCCATAAATTGGCTCAAAGAGTATAATCTGGAGAGTTCCAAGACTGAGAGATGACTGTCCACGGGGGCGACCTATTGGAGGAGGCGGGGATTACGCCTGGTTTTAAATGGATGATCGGGGGTGTGGGGAAGGAAGGTGAGGGTTTTCCAAGCGGAGAAAGGCCCTCCCAGAGGTTCGGCATTGGGTCCGCAGTGAATAAAGTTTCTTGCTGAAGCGAAGGCGGCAGAGAGGTTGTAAAAGTGTTTTTAGAGCAGATCTAAATTCTGATGTCACCTTTGCTGCTTGGAAGATGCAGCGAACTTTTTCCTCTAACTCTCAATTTTCATCTTCCTAAAACATAGGATGTGATCGGAAAAAAACAATGGAGAATGAAAGCAGCAATCCTTTTACTTTTCAGAATATTCCATCCATTCTAAGGAAGCTTTCGGATTTGCATGTGGTTCAACCTCTTTGCCCAAGATTTATAACAATTAAAATTACTCCCTTGCAGGAGCAAAGCTTCCAGAGATTTCCTACATATTACTGAGGTATTTGGTGACTTTGTACTGTTTCAATAGCTTTATATGCTTAGGAGGAACTGTGGATTTATATAATATTTTCTCCACCTTAATTCAAACATCAAAGTTTTGGAAAAGTGCCTTAGACTATTTAAATATCTCCAAAAATGTTGTATGGGATTTGTTGGTGTCTGAGAATTTGGGCTTTTTAAGGCACAATTCCATAAACACACCTGACTGTCAGATAAGTATGTCTTCATTTTGTTTGAGGTCTTTCATGAAGCACGTTGATTTTCAGCTCTCATGCACCAGATCACATTTATTCAGCAACAAAGAAAACAAATGAGCTAATATAACCTCTATATTTTTCATCTCACGGACTATGAGCTGAACTTTTATAGCTAATGTGTTACTGAAGTTTGCCTATTTTCTTTTTATCTAGAGGCAAAGGAGTAAGAAAATAATGATTTATTGAGCAACTTCTACGTGCCTGGTGCTAGGGGATTTACAAGTGATTTTTCATTTAGTTCTCAAAATGAAAATCGAGGTAGATGTCATTTTAATCATCTATTAGAAAGCATAACAATAATGCCTATGTCTCAAAGATACCATTAGAAAATAATAAGATAATATCTGTATGGTATTTAGCTTAATGTCCTCCTCATTGCTATAACCATTATCATCATTATTACCATTTTAATTTTATTTACCTCACCAATGTTATGCAATCAGTAGGAGCTAGGATGAAAGCATTCTTATAAAAAGGTCAAATATAATTCATAGCTGTAAATAAGATGGGAAAATTACTTCATTTATTACCACTTATGTGTGTGAAATAGGCATGTATTCCAAGGCCCCTTAAATATTCACTTGGATTGACCCAAAACGTGAGTCATCTCTTTGTCCAGCATATCCATGCTGTATCTGCTACCTGCCTGTTAGTTACACAGCAGGTATCCCTGTCATCAGATTGACTGTCATGGTTGGCAGGGCTTTGTTCAAGTTGCTCTTGTTTTACCTAAGGATGGCCCTGCAGCACAAGAGTAGTGATGCTGGCAATTTGGATTTGCCAAAGAGAAGCCGTAGGTGTGTGTGTGTGTATAGGGGAAAAAAACACTACTATTTGGTGTTTCAGGAATCCATTGGGGGTCTTGGAATGCATCCCCTGTGGATATGGGGGGGCTACTGTGTAAGATGTCAGTAATATGAGAAATTGGGTGTGGGGCATATGGGAACTCTCTGCAATTTTTATGTAAATCGAAAACTGTCCTACAGATATTAACTACATTTACATAAACTTGTTGCAATTCATGTGTTTATATGTGTGTTGTATTTTAGATTAATAAGGAGACAATATGGATTTTCTGAAATACCCTTTGAGGGAAGGGAAGCTCTAGAAATGTTGGGACAAGGAAGCAGGTAGCAATTTCTCTTCTTTTTTAGTTTGTAAATAGAGAGCATCGTATACACTTAACGCTGAGTACCGTGTAAAAGATAAGCTAATTATTTCCCCCACATTGCTGAGGAGGGCAATGCTGAAAAGAACGAGGGACTTTGTGAGGCCTGGGGTCTAGGACCTGCTTGAATCCCTTATCCTCACAGAGTTGTCCTTTGAGCTAAAGGGATCAGGGCTGTGAAAGTGATTTATGAACTGCAGCTCAGGTAACACAACTCACAGCATCCCTCTATTCAGGATGGGAGCTTCAGGGATTCAAACCAGAGAGGGGCTGGGGCAGGGCTGTAATAGGTCTTGGCTCCCTGGGGGAAGCCCTTGAACTTTGTTTTGTGGACAAATGAGAGGCACGGATGCACCTGTTTTTAAGCAGGTGGGTGTCATGGTCACGTGATGCTTCTCTACCATGAGTTTGGGAATGGGAAGAAGGCCAAGGGAGCGGTGACATGATTCCCATCAATTGAGGAAATGGAGCTCAGGCCAGTGTGCCCACTTGGAGAGAGAGAGGAAGGACACATGTGCATTTTTCTCTGTCACTAAAGAAAAATTGTAATAGATGAGATGAAATGATAGGTAAAAAAGAGGGGAAGCCATAGATAAGGAGGATAAATGATTACTATTTGAAGGAAGTAGCCATCCCGAGGGGAAAGGACGCTGTGGGAGAGGATGTACGCGGTGTCGGCATGTTGAAGACCGAGGTGCTGCGGGGCTAGTCAGGTAGGGAAGTACTCTTGACATATAGAGTGGGGCTGAGACTTGGAAACCAAGTATAAATGTGGATCCAGGGTAATAATTCAGGGAAATGCATGGAGATGACATCTGAGGTTGTGTGAACAGGGAACATTCTCTGAAGGAAAGGGACCAAAGCAACGTCAAGGCAGAACCCTGCAAGGGGCACTCCCGCAGGGAAGACAGACGAGGAGGAGCTTCCTAAAACATGGTGTCCCGGGCTCCACGGTTTTCTCCATGTGTGAACTGGGCTGGACCACCAACGGTCTCTTGGTGCTGTCTGGATGAGACTGTCTGGCTGTGTCTGGCCCGTGAATAGCTGAAAAGAGCAGCCATCTAGTGGGTCTGATCTGAGGTGAGCCTCACATTGCTATGGGGGAGGTTATTTTTTTGCTTGAGAACATATTTCCATAAGGGTTCCATTAATCCACAGAGCCATTTTATCATACAAATCAGGACAATTTTGAGAGCTACATGAAGAGCTATTAATAATTACAAAGGGAGAACATGAGTAAATGAGAGCTACCCCAGGCAAACCTGGACTCATGGTCAATCTACATATCTACAGTCCCTGGGCCAGGAGAAAGTTTTGCCCAAACCATCTCATGCTTTTCAAGATCCTTTGAAGGAGCTAATGTACTCGCTAACCATTCTTCCCCCTTTTCTTGAAGAGTTCTGCATATATTGATCCCTCCCTGTATTTGGCAATTAGTTTAAAAGATCTTGCATTTGCCCACGAATTTCAGTATTGAATATACTTGTGGTGATGAATCTGAAGACAAAATGGACATCTCTAACAACTAAACATTTTATTTCCTAAAGAGATTCAAAGACTTAGCACTGCGAGGGCAAATTACCAAGTAGTTTGATGTGGGGGACCGAAAGAAGCTCAGCACGCCGAATGGGCAGAAGGTGGGGTTTAGGAGAAGGTGCTGGTTCTCACTCTTCCCATGTTACTGAACTTTCTGACACTTTCAACTTGTAAAGCATTGGCATAATAGTTTTCTGATAATGTGCAAAGCTCTTACCCAAGGCTTCCTTTCATACAGCCCAGCCCCATGCTACACTTGATTAGCCACATTTCATGGGCCAGAGCCCTAACACATGCCAATGCCAGAGGGAGCTTATTGCCCAGAATGAGCGGAGAGGCGGAGCTGACAGAAGTGCTGACAAACACAGAGGCATGTGAGCCGGGTGACAGCTTTGCCAGTTGCCCTCTTCAGCAGTGCTTTAATATCAAAACGTCCTTTTTCCCCATAAAAGGCACTAGATTAGAGGAAAGAGAGCGAAGGGGGTCTTAAGAAGTAAAGTGCCTCCAAGCACTGCTCTTTGATGAGAACTCTCTCCCCACAGGTTTTCTTTGATGCCTCCTGATGGGATCAGAATCAGAAATTAAAGTTACTGGCAGGAAGGACAATTTCACTTGGAAGCTTATAAAACTTGGTGGCTTTAGCTACAGACCACCGTAGTAATAGGTGACTCTACTACTGAAATGACATCTTAAACATATGTAGGAAGCCTAGGTGGGGTTTGGTTTCAAGAATTGGTGACTAAGTTGTGGATCTCATTGTGTAAGTCAGTGTGGTGGTTATTTTATATGCCAACTTGACTGAGCCGTGGAGTGCCCGGGACAGCTGGCCGAGCATTCTGGGTGTGCCTGTGAGGGTGTTTCTGGATGACGTGGATATTTAAACATGTAGACTGAGTAAAGCAGATTGGCCTTCATAATGTGGGTGGGCCTCATGCCATCAGTTGAGACTCTGAATAGATCAAAAGGAGTGACTGTCCTGCAAGTAAGAGAAGCAGCCTGCTGCCAGACTGCCTTTGAGATTGGCTGCTTTCCTGCCTTCAGACTTGAACGGAAACATCAGGTCTTCCTGCTTCTCGGGCCTGTGGGCACTTAGGCTGGAACTACGTGGAGGCTGATAAGTCTCTCTATGTCCATCCGTAGGTGGTGAGACTTGTCAGCCTGCATAGTCACATGGGCCATTTCCTTCCTTCCTATCTATCTATCTATCTATCTATCTATCTATCTATCTATCTATCTATCATCTATCTATCATCTTCCCTCACACACTCCCTCCTTTCCTACTGGTTTGGTTCTCTGGGGAATCCTGACTAATATAGATGCTATTCATTTGCTAGGGCGGCCATAACAAAGTGCTGCAGACTGGGTGACTTAAAACAACAGAAATCTATTTCCTCAAAATCCTAGTGGCAAAAAGGCTGCGATGAAGAGGTGACCAGGTTGCTTTCTGCTTAGGCCTCTCTCCTCGACTCACAGATACCCGCCTTCTCTCTGTGTCTTTACATCATCGGTCCCCTCTGTACATTCTTTGTGTTCTATTTCCAGACTTACCACTCTTATAAAGACTCCAGTCATATTGCAGTAGGGCTTACCCCAGTGACCTCATTTTAACTGAATTACCTCTTTAAAGACCTGTCTCCAAGTACAGTCAGAGTTGGAGGCACTGGGGGCTAAGGCTTTAACATACGAGTTTTGGTGGGGGAGGCACCATCTAGCTCGCAACAAAGACACTCTGTATAGAGTCAAGGGCTTCAAAGGGAGGCCTTGATGGTTTAAAAGTACATGCTGGAAATGGCCTACATAGAAATACATATATATTTTAATTGGGGGATTTTGAGGGCAAATATCCTTTTCTTTAGAAGTGTCTGCTATTTTCCTTAATGGATGCAGTTGAAAGGATAAGGGTGGTTGAATGACTCAAGGGATACACAGAAAGGTAGGAGAGGATATAAAAAAAATGCCTTTAGGTTCCTAAATGGCAAGTAGAGGAATTGCCAGATCCTTGAGGGCATCTCAGCTAAAAATTAAAGGCTTTTAACTGCGTAGTTTCCCTGTGAATTGCGTGCCATAAGGTTCTTCTTAAATGGGACACATGCATTAACCTCTTGCACTAGTTAGGACTCCTTGATTAAAGGTGACAGAAAGGAAACTCATTCTACTTAAGGAAAAAGGGAAATTTATTGGTAGGGTACTTTGTGAAAGACCAGCACCAAGTAACATGAAAGATGAGGAGGCGGCTAGGCTCAGAAATGACTAGAAGCAGATATTCAATCTCTTTCTGTGCAGTTCTTGCTTCTTGCTGCCATTGGCTTCATTCTTTTCTCTCTCTCTCTTTTGCCCTCCTGCCGCTCTCCCTTCTTTCACGGGACTGCCAAACTTCCGTCGCTTTGCCTCTTAGATCTTCCGCCACCCAGACTCTCTTCCAGATCCAATTAATGCATTCCCAGGAAGGACTCTGACAGCCTCTGATTGGTCCATACTGTGTTAAATCTCTACCCTGGACCAGTCAACTGTGGCCAGTGGGCAGGGCCTTGTCGCCCAAAAGGGCTGTTTCACAGTGGCGGTGGGGGGGTGAGCAAATGGTCCTGCTGGGATCCACTAGCAGGTTAGTTTTTATACCTTTTAGAAAAATGACCTTTAAATTATTTTTGGCTTTGTTTAGAAACCATGAGACTTTTGGGTGAAGTATTCAAACAATAAATAATTTGATTTTAAATCCAAATTAGGAACATTCTGGGATAGTTGTGATGAATAATCAAGAGACCTGGAATAATTCAAAATTTCTAAAATCAACTAAAAGAACCCAAATCAGCTGCAGTAGCATACCTGTTTTTCAAAGGGACTTTCAGAAAGCAAAATAGAATTGAATGGATTCAGAAACAAACACCGGGTGTCAGCTAAGGTGAGGTACCAACAGGACGACCGGTTCCAGGACAGGGTTGAAAGGGGAACGACGGAGTCACTGTGAGTGAGCGTGCGGGGAGCGTGTGCAGACGTGCACAGACACTCTTGCTTACGTTACCCAGCTCTTCTTGCACGTTGTCCGTGTTTTCCATTACAGCCCTTAGCATATTAGTCATGTCTTTTTTCAAAAATTCCCTATATGATAATTCCAACATCTGTATCATATCTGAGTCAGGTTCTGGTCCTTGCTTAGCCTCTTCAGACTGTTTTTCTTTTCCTTTTAGCATGCCGTGCAATTTTTTGTCAAAAGCCCAAGGTGTTGGGGTAATTGAAACTGAGGTAAATAGGCCTTTAGTGTGATATGTTACGCGAACTTGGCAAGGAGTTGGGTTATGCTCAGTGTTTACTACCGCTGCAAGTGCCAGAGACCTCGAATTGTTGACATCTCTGTTTTTGTCTCTAGGTTGGCTTCGGCTTCTCTAAATTCCTCTCCCCAGGGAGAGTCAGTGTCTTGCAACTCTTTCAGCTGTAAATCCGTTCTTTATACTGGAAGCCTTTTCATCTGGTGGTTAGGTATGTGGGAAGGGAAATATTTTATAATTGTTTCATAATCTTGATTACATCTCAGTCTTTTGGAAGGCTCTTGCTTCAGGGCTGTGACCTTCACGAGTGTTTCTAGCTGCACCTCCTGTCCCCCCACACTCCTCCCCCTACTTAGGTGAGACAGGATGGCTGGGGTGGGTAAGGCTCTGGTGATGTCTTTTTTCCTTCTCTCCTAGACTGTGCCATGGAGAACAATGACAATGGTAACTCCCCCTCTTCCTGACAGTCGTGGGGGGACCTTTCCTCGCTCTTCATCGTGAGAACCTGATGGGGCTCCAAGAGGCCAAACCTAAGAAAGTGTGGAGGTACCCCTAACACTGTGGCCCTTAGTAGTTTCTTATTCTCAGGTTAGTACAGCCAGCAGGAATACGTTAAAGTGACCAATTAAGTGTTATTATGAACAACTCAACACACGTAAGTTTGAAAACTTGTGAATGTACTTGATTCCTCGGAAACAAAAGCTACCACCAGTCAATCAAAATTAAATAGATAAGTTGGATAGATTTATAACTATTAAGGAAGTTGAATTTATAATTTAAGAAATCCCTGAAAAAGCAATCTCTAGGTCCAGATGATTTCACTAGAGGACTCTACCAAATATTTGAAGAAGAATTAACATTAATCCTACACAATCTCTTCCAAGAAATAGGAGACAATGTAATACTTCTCAATGCATTTCATGAAGCTGGTATCACACTGATGCCAAAATCAGACAGAGACACTACAAACAAAACAGAACAAAATAAAACTAGAGACTAATATACATAATGAGTATACATGCAATAACCCTTAACAAAATGTTAGCTAATAAATTCAGCAATCTATAAAAGGAATGACCATATGGGATTTATTTCAGAAGTGCATAAAAATGAAGAAACAAATAAAAACAATATATATACTTGTCTAGAAAAATCCAGCCATTGTTAATATACTGACAACAGTGTGTGTGACATCGATGGAACCTGGCAGCCAAGGGGAGTGGACTGGAGTGCACAGGTGTGAACAATGACGACTTCACTGTGCTGGTCAGTGGGGGCGGTAGAGGCTGTTGAGTGAGCGTGTGCACAGTGTGGCTGTCACATTCAAAATGACTGAGGGAGCAGAGCAACAAATCTGCATCAGATTTTCATTGGGCTTGAACATTCCTCCACAGAAAGTATTCAGATGATTCAGCTATGCCCGTAACTATGGCCACAGCTGTGGGCAACTGGTGATTGGCAGCTTCATCACAACAATGCACCCACTTATGCATCACATCTCATGCAGCGTTTTTGACAAAGCATCAAATCACCCAGGTGACTCAGCACCCCTACAGCTCAGATTTGATGCCCTGTGACTTCTGGCTTTTCCCAAAACTGAAATCACCTTTGAAAAGGAAGAGATTTCAGACTGTCGATGAGATTCAGGAAAAGATGACGGTGCAGCTGATGGCAATGGGAAGAACTGTGTGAGGTCCCAAGGGGCCTACTTTGAAGGGGACTGAGGTGTCAGTGTCCTGTGTACAATGTTTATTGTATCTTAAATGTCTCTAGTTTTCATATGATATGGCTGGATACTTTCTGGACAGACCATCTATATGATGACTTGGATGAATCTTTAGAGACTTATACTGAGTGGGGGAAAAAGCCAATTGCAAAAGATTGCATACTGTATGATTCTACTTGTATAACATGTTTGAAATAACAGAATTATAAAAACGGAGACCAGATTATTGGTTGATAAGGGTGCAAGTGGGAGATAAGTGGGTGCTGCTATGAAAGGGCCGCATGAGGGTTCCGTGTGGTGATGGAAACGCTTGGTACCTTAATTGTGTTGGTGTCAGTGTGCTGGCTGTGATTTTGCACTATAATTTTTCAAGATGTTACCATTGGGCTAGGCTTGGTAAAAGGTACCTGGGATCTCTCTGTATTATTTATTATAATTGCTTATAAATCTACAATTACCTTAAAATCAAAAGATGATGATGATGATGATGATGATGATAATAATGAAATCCAAGGAAATGTGAGACATGGATGAAAGGAAAAGTGAACACAACCCAGAAATACAATAGCAAAGAATCCTAGGATGATGAATTTCGAGTAGGCTTGGAAGTCAGGCCACATTAAGACAGGGTGTAAAAAATTCCCTAAGAATATCTGCAAGAAGAAAATGATGCCAACAGTGTAGTGAAGAGACCATATAGCAACATTGTGAAAGCATATTGCTTCTTTTATATATTCATAATTAAAATATGCTGCTCCTCTGTCTCTGTTCCTCAAAGGTTTTGTAATTAAGCAGAACAGTTTTACTGGTATAGGGTTCCAGTATTTTCTCTGCTGGTTATTTACTTACTTCATGGTTTACAATTAGTAATGTACGATAATCATATATTGTTAATGCGAGTTACTGGCTTTCAATGCAGAATGAGCTTATAAATAAAGCATGAAGGCCTTAGTTACATTTTGGCATCCATGTAAAAGTTGAAAACCTTGACATCGACCCTGTAATAAACTTTTGGCACACGGGATGAAGGGGTGGATGCGGGGGCAGGAGTTGGAAGGTGACGAGGCGATAGCAGGGAAAATGTAGAGGCACTAACTTCCTCATCCTAACATGTTGTCTAAAGTTAATGGATCAAGATATTGTGTGAAGTTAGTGGCTCAAAGACTAAAAATGCAGGATTCAGACTTGTGAATATAACCTACTGTTGGGGACCGCCCTGCCTGGTTTCAGAAGCTGTAACATCCCCCATGGCTGAGTGAGAGACCTTGGGACCATAAGCCACAAAGGAGACAAAGCTTATTTCCCTGGCAGGGGCGCTGCCTCTGTTCCTTTTACTTCACCCTGACTGGCCCCAATGCTTGCTTGGTTAGCCAATGATGGGTAAGATTCCTCAAGGGAGGAGCATCCTAAGACAGGCGTGATCACAGGGAGCCCCTAGGGAAGGACTTGGGGGCTATAGCAAAAGGGGGTGATGGACCCTTGCCCCTCGGTTTTGACATAGCCTGAGTCCTCATTCTGTCTGCAAGAAGTCTCCTAATCTCTTGGCTGCCTTACTTTCCCTGCCTAACTTAGGCCTGAAACAATGACAGAGGGCGGTGCAGCCCTGTGCTGGAAAGGGCGGGTTCCCTGGGTGATCAGGCCTAAGAAAGAATATATAAAATCCTGTGAAGCCTGCTTTGATAAGAATGCTCTCAATTAAATGATAGGGGTCTGAGCAGGGAATGAGTTTATTTCCCAAAGTTTTGTAGCTCTTTAGCTAACAGACCCTGACTCAGAATAAGCCCTCGTAGTTCTTTGTATGCTATCTATTGTTTGATCCTTACTGCCTGATGATAATTAATGAGCTTTACCTGTATTCCTGTGCAAATTGAAAGCCAATAAAAGCTGTCAAGGCAATGGTCGGGTCACTCTCCTCTTGAGAGAGTGGCCAGGCCACTCAGAGGTGCTCTCCCCTTGAGAGAGTAGCCCTGCTGTCCCTTTTCCTCCACAGGACTTGGTAGTCCGTGTGAATTTACCTCGTCTCATCCATAACCCTGCGGACACTGCAGGCTGGTGTCTACGTTAACCTACAAAATTTAAAAAAATGTGATTAGCAAAAATATACAAGGTATGGTATGGAAGACAATATAAATGAACTAAATTCTTCATTTTTCAATGCAGAGAGTCACTATATAATACTTAAAGTTAGCAAATTAAAAAATAAAATATAATGTGTACGATTTAAAATTACAGAGGTAGGCTCATAAAAGTCACACAGAAGAAGCATTTATGAGTGGTCACCTCCGAGGAGTGGGACTCTTGGTCACTGAGAGGGAAGAGTTAACTTTTATTTGAATTACCCAGTACTATTTGAACTTGAATTACTATGCGGATATATTTCATTTTATATTTATATTTAAATTATTAAAAACAGAAATGAAAACTTTTCCATAAAGGTTTCCAAGATCCCAGAAAAATGTATGAATTTTTCATAGGGCTGAAAGTCAATGTACTTGAAAAGCATGTTTTTGGAAGAAAGTTTATAAGCTCGTATGTACTTCGGCTCTGAAACTGTGGCAAGGAGAACATGTATTCTGATTTCAGTATTCGAAACTCCTCCCACTGCTCACCAGGCTATTTATCTGTCTTCTATATCTGCATTTATATTGATATCTGTATCTACATCTCTACATGATCTATAGAGCAGCTAATCAGAGCCTCATGTTGGCCTCCCAATAAATCAATCTTTTATAGGCTCATGCTTTCAAGCCAAAATACTGATTTGCTGCTAAAAATTGAGTAGGGTGGCAGAAGTGTTTGCTCAGCCCTAGTTCTGGAGAAGGGAGAGGCTTGTCTTCCCTAACTTTGGTCCGATTCCAGGGACTGAGATATTGAATGGGTGCTCTCAGTAACTGGAGCCAAAGAGACTCCTGGAAGAGAGCATGGAGGGCTGTGGATGGGGAACACACGTCTGACTTTCACAAACCAGACTTGTGAGAGATGCAGGGAGCTGAGTGTGAGCTACTGTTGGAGAGTAGGCAACCAATGTGTGGGGAGGGCAGTGACCAGTGGGGATGGATTGTCTTGCCTGATTGTGCCATGACCTGGAGTAAAGGGATCCTGGTCCAGCTCCACTCCTGTGTGTTGGGGGAGTGTGTGGCTGGCAGTGGGAGAGGCGGTGGAGGACACAGGGGTGTCCTCCCATCTTTTATTTTTGAGCTGGTATTGCCCACCACCAACAAGGAATACCTCTAGCATCTTCCTTTGTACATTTTAATCTAGTAAGGGAAATGCAATCAGATAATTATTTGCTTAATATCACTAAACGTTCAAGGTCGACTCCCAAAATGTATAGTTTAAGGCCATTACTTAAATGGAGAGGTGATGTTAAAAAGGGATTCCTGGTAGCTTATGTATCATATTAAAGCCTTTTACATACTTTTACATATTAATAACTTGAGTTGATAATATACTAGGTATAAAATAACTTGTTAATGCCTAGCAAAAAATTGATAATTTAGAATAAAAAAATGGTAAAGAGATCTTACATGTCAATTCTACTCAGCTGCTAGCAGCTCACTAGTCCACTGTGTTGAGAAGGATTCTGAGGCCACATCTGTAATTAATTAGTTATGCCTGCCAAGGCCGGCAATGGACAGTGTTAATGTCATGTTATGAATCCTCTATGATCTGGGAGAACTACATGAAACAGTTGTATAAACTGTGTTCTGACATCAGATTCAGTATGTTTCCTCATTCATAAAGTGAGAGTTTGACTGGATAAGTGGTCTTCAGACTGTGGTATGAGAGGTTTCCTAGTGATGAGGGTGGGCTTAGAAAATCCAGGAAGCAGTTACTCTCCTGCCTTTAGCCAGAACGATCCATTTTTTAATGTTTTTCACATTGGCTTCCATATTAACTTTTGATTGAACAAAAGGTTCTTCAGCTAAAAAGGTTAGAAAAACAGGCATCTGTAAGATTCCATCCATTATTTTATGTTTCCCTTTCTTCATGTCTCTTACACCCAATGGTACTGGGTAGTCTCCCCCGCCTTAACCCCCTGCCCCACCAAAACAAAGAACAGAAGACCACAGCCTCTCAGACGTTGTCTCATTTGTATTGGACTTTGAAAGGATGGAAGGAATTCTCCACCAGGGGTGTCTCTGTGTGTGTATGTGGTTATTCCCAGATATCATTATTTCCAAATGATTTGCGAATTCAAGGCCAAGGCACCCAGACTAGAATTCAGAGGGAACTGGGCCGGGCTGCCCAGGAGGGCCCTCAGTGGATGGTCACAGTGTGGAGGGTTTGTGCAAACCCAGAAAAATCACTAGAGAATGACTCAGACATTTTTAAGATCACATGTATAAACCCAAAACACAAGTTTACTAAATTACAGAGGAGATTGTTAGATGTTCATTCCTTAATTATTCTGAAATTCTTTCTCAAATCCATGAAACTAGGTTGGTAATCAGAAAACTACTTGGTGAGCACAGGAGAGATGAGTGGTCCAGGCCATGAGGAGATCTGGTGGCCCTCCCTGGACCACAGGAGGGCCCACCTCTCCCCTGCTGGGCACTGTCACTCTGCCCTGGGCTGTGCTGGCTAAACCTTGACAGACTATTGCCCTTGACTCTCCTTCCTAGACATGCAGAGACTATCTAGTTAGCATCATTCTTCCTGCTCAAGTGGCCCGGATTACAGCTTTCCCAGCTGCAGTTAAGCCCCCAAAACTCCCAGTCTCCTCAGTCACCTTGGAATGTTCCAGAGCCCATGCAGTTTGGGTGGGACCGCTGACGTCATCACTTGCTGACTTATACCCCATTCACTCTAAGAAGGTGGCTTGATCTCTTCCTTTAGGAAGCAGCTTATTGTTCCCCTGTATTAGGCTCTCGATATTCCATGTAACCCTACTCTCCCTGTTCCGTGAAAAACCGAGTCAGCCCTGATCAGCTGACATGTTCACTCTCCTCCGTCAGAAGCCCACACGTGCCTGGGTCTTACCTTCAGTCCCGCCTGCAGAGATTGAATCTGACAGTGGCTGGAGGCTATCGCCACGCTGATTGCTCTTGAATTCCTGAACACCCTCCTTTCTCTCCAGAATAGAAAAACTACTTGAATTGAGTAGTTAAGCCGATTTGAAGTCAGAGAGGCGAACTCTCTGCCTCATAAATTTTGATGGGGCCTTCTTCTCAGGGAGCTGTGTGTGCCATAGTTGTAAGTTATAATTATACAAATTTGGAGTTCAGGGTGAAAACAGCCAGTACAATTTAAGAGGGCTGGGTTTTGGCAAAAGTGTCTTCCTGATCAGGAGATGGTGGATGTGGTTGGCCATGCCAATGACGGCTGCTTCCACTAGGAATCATGCTTGGCCCCCAGTTACTGTGGGACGTTGATGCACATGGTCCCTGAAGGTTAATTTAATTCATTACTAATGCATTACTCCTGGTGTTTGGACACCGGGCTGGTGCTGTGCATATCCAGGTAAACAGCGTGGGGTTTCTGTCCTGTGTCACTCAAAGTCCAGTGAAAAAGGGAATAGTAGCAGCAGCAGCAACAGCCACCCATGGCTGGTACAGTGAACCTATGTGAGTCGTGGGATGGGCTCAGGAAGCAACTTGTTTTCCTTTTTCTCCAAGAGCCATTTATACCCATTCATTCTTCACCTTGGATGGAAACTCTCCAATCTTCCTGTGATCATGGAAGATCTCCCTTTACTTTCTGTCACAGAAACAACCTCAGTTATTTTGATTACTCAGTACAATAGTGCAATCCCTTCCCTTCACTAAAGGGAAGCTTCCTTCTGCCCCAGCTTAGGCCTACTTCTGGCTGGTCCCTGGAGAGACAGGTGAGTGAGGGAGTGTGTGTGTGTGTTTGTTAACAAACACCAATAATACAAACTATGTCTATTTTATGATTTTCACGTGCATCAATCTTTATTCATTAGGGTCACTTTCCCAGCACTGCTGAACCCCAGGGAGGGCCGTTACAAAGTGTGCTGTTAGAAAGCAGATGTTCCCAAGAATTGGGGGGTTGTGTTCCTTAAATTTCTATAATAAATAGGCTGGAACTTAGGAAACATGCTAATATATGTTAGTAATTAGAATGTGGTAACTATCTGATGAACTGATCAGTTTTTCAAAGAAACCTGTTTGGCAAAGACTAGCAGGGGTCTACGCTGCGTCTGGCTCGTACTTGCGAGGTCTGGGCTTAGGTGGACCAGGGAAAATAGCTCTTACGAGGTGAGATCAGAAAACGGTGCTGCTTTTTTTGTGGAGAAGTGTCCATCAAAGTCAGTACGTGAGACGGAAAGCCCCCTCCCTTGCCTGTCGAAAACAGCAGAGAAAGAATAGTGATAAATCACTGTAATAACGGTGGCACTGGACTGTCAGCTTGGGAAGGGAATCCAGATGAATTTCCCTTTCCAAGCCATCGGTTTTAAGCAAATCAGAGGCCCAAAGCAAAGAGTAAAAATAACTGCTGTAAACCAAGAGAATGACTCGAGATACAGGAGATACCAACTGACAGAATTTTCTGTTTTCTGCTTTCTCTTCAAGGATGACTGGACAGTGTAAAACCTCATTAAATCAAAGCTTTTACATTTGCGATTCCTTTTTAGCTCTGACAAGGGCTATGCTTGAAGTTCCTTATTTACCTTTGTATACCCAGTGCATGACAGACACGTTGTAATAACAAGAATGACAGAAATCATAAACATTTGTTGCATACTTACTGTTAGCTGGGCCTATTCTAAGTGCATTGTATATAATTTATCTTCACAAAAACCCTAAGAGGCAGGTGCTATCATTATTTTCGTTTGCACACAAGGAGACTGGGGTGCAGAGAGGTAAAGTAGGTTGCTCAAGCATCGCAGTTAAAAGGAGTGGAGGTGGAATTTGAATCCAGGTGGCCAAGCTACAGAGCCCTTGAGCTTCGTGACTTTCAGAAAAATCAACAAATGCTCAGTGAATAACAACAATCAACAAACTCTTCCTGAGCACTCACCATTTGCCCAGCGCTGTTCTAAGTCTCTCGCATATGTTAACTCACATAATATCCTCAAGTGCTTGTATTTATAGGAACTTCCCCCAGCCTTATTGCATTATAATTCACTGATAACATTAAGTTTAAGATGTGCAGTATGATGATTTGATACATAAATACTTTGTGAAATGTTTACCACAATATCATTGTAATGACATCTGTCATTGTAATATCATCTGTCACCTCCCATAATTACCATTGTGTGTGTACATGTGTGTGCTGAGAACATTTAAGATAGACTTTTTTTGGATTTAAGCATTATTGTATTTTTTCCATTACCATTTAGTCCCCTTAAACTCCCCTCCCCCAGCAATCACCACACTCTTCTCCATGTCCATGAGTCCTTTTCCTACTTTCTTATCAACTTTCAAGTATATGCACAGTACAGTATTTTAACTATAGTTACCACGCTGTATGTTACATACCCCAAATTTAGTCATCTTACACCTGGAAGTCTGTACACTTTGAGCAACATTCTGCTCACTCCCTGGGGTCCTGGAAACTACCACTCTGCTCTGCTTTGAAGAGTTTGGCCTTTTTAGATTCCATATATAAATGACATCATGCAACATTTGTCTTTCTCTGTCTGAATTATTCGACTTAGCATGAAGCCCTCTTCATCTATGTTGTCACAAATAGAAGGCTTTCCCTCCTTTTTACACTGAATAATGCTATTGCGTGTGTGTGTGTGTGTGTGTGTGTGTGTGTGTGTGTGTGTGTTTGCGTATCTCAGATTTCCCTTGTCCGTTCTTTTGCTGGTGGACACTTAGGCTGTTTCCCTGTCTTGGCTGTTGTGAGAAGTGCTGCAATGACTTGTGGGGGTACAGATACCTCTTCAAGGTTGTGACTGTGTTTTCTTCAGATAAATACCCTGAAGTGGATCGCCAGATCATATGATAGCTGTGTTTTCACATCTTCGTACTGTTTTCCATAGTGGCTGCACCACTTACATTCCTGCACTCCTTGTTACCTCCTGCCCGTAGCCATTCCAACGGTGTGAGGGGATAACTCATTGTGTTTTCAACTAGTGTTTTCCTGATGATCAGTGAGACGGAGCATATGGGGACCTCCTTATCCCTACTTCACACATAAGCGACTAAGGCCCTGGGCAGTTTCGGAAACTTTCTGAAGTTCACGACTGTTAGTGGCAGCATCAGCGGCAGGTTTCCAAGCCGGGAGCTCTATCACTGTTTATGCTCCTAACCACTCAGCGGACCAACAGGCCGTGAAATTCACCTTCATCATAGCTGTGGCAGGGAAGGGGTTTGCGGAAACTGGTCTTTGCAGAAGTTTTAAGGCAGTTTTAGAAGCAATCATTTGTTATAACTAATTGATAAGCCACTGACCCAAGAGCGTTCTGGAGTTCCCAGAGGCACCTGTCCTAGAGCCTCAGAGTGCAGTCCTCCGGCTCTTTTCACAGGTGTGCACGTCCTTCTTTCATTTACGCTTCTGCAGATGTGGCTGCTTTGCCCAGGACAACTGCCTCAGGACATTTTTTTTTCCTGATAACAGATTTTAGAAAGTGAGAATGTACATCATTATGTCTGCAAGACAGATAGGCCAGGAATGTATTTACCTATTACTCTGCAAATTCTTCTGCAGAAACAAATTACTTTAAAGTTAGGCCAAATGGGGTCAGTTCTGGGCTTGGTAAAAATTTCCCTAGGCTTCTTATTTTTCCTTTATAACATGATATGTAGGTATAGGAGCCCACCTGTGTGATTTGAGAGGTGACAGAGGTTGGTCATTGGGTGGACTGGCATAATTCTGGAAATGCTTATTAAGACATTCTCTACCTCTGTTAATACCAATTTATTACATCGAAAGTCCATCTGTCTCAGAGTTGAATTAATTTATTGAACAAAGCTACCAACTAATCATTGAGAAATAGAATAGACAGATACATTTCAAATAAATAGAGATGTGCTATCCAAATGGTAGCCATAGTCACATGCTTGAAATGTGGTGAGTTTGAATTGGGATGTGCTGCATTTTTGTAGCAACAACCAAAAAATAAATAAATAAATAAAACATTTCATTAGGCACTGGCTGGCATAGCTCAGTGGATTGAGCGTGGGCTGCGAACTAAAAGATCGCAGGTTCGACTCCCAGTCAGGCCACATGCCTGGGTTGTGGGCTAACTCCCCAGTGGGGGCCATGCAGGAGGCAACCACAGATTGATGTCCCTCTCTCTCTCTTTCTCCCTCCCTTCCCCCCTCTAAAAATAAATAAATAAAATCTTTTAAAAAACCCCCATCTCATTAGATGATTCTATATTGAAATGATAAACTTTTAGATACAGTATGTTAAGAATAATATTAAAACTAACTTCATCTTTTTACTTCAATGTGGCTACTATAATATTTGAAATTATAATAATGTTTCTTCTTAGTGGCTTGATTATGTCTCTGCTGGACTATTTCACATTTTTGCTACAAGTACAACTTATGTTGTCTAAAAGGCAAATCACAGCGGTCTCCACCCAAGCTGCCCCTGTTGCAAACACAAGGTGCATTTGGAAAACATGCCTGTGCTTCCCCCTCTGTGTCTGCTGCGATTAGAACTCAGCCACCTCAAGAATCTGGCTGATGTAGGAGCTGATGGTTAACTGGAGATCCCATGGCTTCCTGTCGGCTGTCATGGTGCCCTGAGTGGAAGTTCATGAGCATGGAGAACATAGTAGTCCCTCGGGAGGGCCCGAGTGAGGTGGGGTTGTTGTTCTGATGCGATGGCTGTGTTCTGGTGGCTGAGTCAAGACTGGGAAGCTCAGGCCCAGCTCATGCTGGCACTTCTGGGTTGGCTTCGGAGGTCAGGCTCAGCTCTGCCAACAGCCCCATCGTGACAGGCCTGCTTGGGGCGGGTCTAAGCACTGGCCCCAGTGTCTTCACGTTTTCTAATTGTCTTCAGAACTGTCTCCCAGGGCTGACCTGGACTGCATTAGAAAACCCGACAGGGACTATATATACCCTTGTCTCTGCAGCTTGGGATGGGCTTGGTTGATTTTTGACATGTCAATAATGATGCCTTCTTTTTTGCTTGGTTTTATTACAATGGTGTACCATATATTTTCACAGGTATAAAGTTAGATTACTAATATACAGTTATACTCTTCAAGGAGATACAATGTACTGAAATTTGCTCCTATAGTATAAAGATGAGGGATTGTTGGCATCAACCTGTAATGAATCTTTAAAATTCTGTAATAATGATCTTCTCAATGTCCCACTCTTTAGTTTCCAATGGCTGATGCAAGAACTGTCTCACAGCATCACAGAAACTTGCTTGCTACTTGTTTCAGTTGTTTATTGTTGTGTAACAAATCACCCCAAAGCATACTCACTTAAGACAATGCCATTTTATTTCTCAGGATTCTATGGACCAGGAGATGCATTAGGGCACAGCAAGGTCAGCTTGTCTGCGTTCTGCGCTCAGCTGGGGTGCCTCTCACAGCTGGTTGGGCTGGCTTGAGGACAGCTGCATGATTGGGGTTGCAGCTGGTATTTTCCGTGGGGTTCTTCAGCGGGGTTTCCCCATGTGCCGAGCGTGGGCTTTTCCGCAGTGTGGTGGTCTCCCAGTGGCTGGGCTTCTTGCACAGTGGCTGGCTTATATCCCACGCAAAAGTGGAAGTTGTCAGGCCTGTTAAAGTTTATAGGCCCACAAAAGAGAGGAGCAATCCTTGAGATCAGGGAGCTGGCCAGCACTCTCCGCTAAATCTCGGTGTCGCTAAGGGCTGTCCTGTACTTACTGTGAGACCATAGTTTTTCCTATTGAGCAAACATTTCCACTTAAGATTGACATCAGACAAGAGCATTCTATGTCCAAGATAAAGTAAGACCCCTACCCCTGCAAAGGCTACTCTGTAATCATGTTCAGATGTAAACAAAAAGGAGAAGCTTGCGGCTAATGCAAATGAGTGCTGCTTCTTTATTGGCTATAATGTATTCCATTCTTTCTAGCTTCTAGATGAAGGTGATTGCCACACCCAATCAGAGAATCAGCCCTCTTCCTCACAGCATCCATTCCCAAGAAAAGCCCCACTCCTTGAACTCTCCAAAATCCCCTGCCACAAGCCCAGACTCCATAGTAAGTCCTTCCTAACACCCGGTGATTGAGACCCTCCATATCTGCCCAGCTGTGCACCCCGCCCCCACCACCCTGCAGCTAGTCGACAATTCCAGTTTCGTTCACCACAGGTGCGCTCCTGGTGGGCTTTGTCTAGGTGCTGTCAGCATCCCTGTCTAGCACAGTGTCACTTCCACTGCGTTCTGCTTCGGGTTAGGGTGAGTCACAGGGCCACCCAAGTCCAAGGAGAGGGGCTGGTGTGACGCAGCACATGCAGGCAAGGGACTGACGTGGCCATCTCCAGAACGACCTCTCACAGCGCGGTAGCGTGTCCCCTCATGCTTTGCAGAAACCTGTTGAATTCTACTTTAAAAACGTGTGTGGGACTCTGCCACTGGCCGCCTGACTGGGCCATAGTCTGTGGCTGGCCATACTCAGGTAAAAGGGGGATTTAGTCTCTCTTTACACCCTCAGAATGTGATTTCCTTTCTGTGTTGTTGTGTTAGAAAACGGGGAAGTAGTCTCACATCTTTTCCTTCAGCAAACAGGCTTCACGCAGCACCTCAGCTCTCTTGGCCTCTGGCCGCTGTTCCCTACTCAGGGCGGGGGCCTCCTTGCCCGTCACCTTCTGGAACTCTGGGACAAATACCTTTGCTGTTTGTGTTGCTGTAACCACCATCGTGCCTTGGGGGGAAGTGGTGGGGCCAAGGCCACTGTCCTTCCACGAACTCGCTCCATCCCTCCCAGGCCCAGCAGTGCAAGGCTGTTCAGTGCTACAGGAGACTTTTCCATTGGTGACATGTGTCACAGAGGGAAAGCTGACAGAGCAGAGTCTTGTAGTGCTGTCCTTTACATCCGTCTGTCCTGTCCAGATGTGGGGAACCGCCCTGCCTGGTTTCAGAAGCTGTAAACCCCCCGCCCCCCATGGCTAAGGCTGAGTGAGCGATCTTGGGACCATAAGCCACTAAGGAGACAAGGCTTATCTCCCTGGCAGGGGTGCCGCTTCCACTCCTTTTTCTTCACCCTGCCTGGCCCCCAATGCTTGATTGGTTAGCCAATGACGGGTAAGATTCCCCAAGGGGGGAATGACCTAAGACAGGCATGATCACATGGAGGCCCCAAGGAAGGACTTGGGGGGCTACAGCAAAAAGGGGTGATGGACCCTCACCCCTCGGCTATGACATAGCCTGAGTCCTCATTCTGTCCCCAAGAAGTTTCCTAATCTCTTGGCTGCCTTACTGCCCCTGCCTGACATAAGCCTGAGACAATGCCTTAAGCCTGAAACAATGCTGGAGGTGGGTACCGCCCTGTGCTGGAAAGGGCGGGTTCCCTAGGGTATCAGGCCTAAGAAAGAATATGTAAAATCCTGTGAAACCTGCTTTGTTTAGAATTAAACACATTAAATTAATTAAATTAAATAAGAGTCCAAGCAAGAAGTGTTTGTTCCTCAAAGTTTTATGGCTCTTTAGCAATCTGACCCTGACTCAAAATAGGCCCTCAGAATTCTTTGTATGTTATCTATTGTTTGATCCTTACTGCCTGACAATGATTAATGAGCTTTACCTGTATTCTTGTATAAAATGAGCCTAATAAAAGCCCATTGAGGAAAAGGCTCCTGGCCCTTCTCCTTTGAGAGACTGGCCACCTTTCCTCCCCAAGCAGATCATGTTTTGGTAGACTTATACTCATCAGTGGCGGCCCAGGGGGCCCTGTGGGTGGAGCCCCCCCACACCCAGAGGTCCTTATTGTCCTTCTCTCTCCTGCCCTCCTCCCCCAGTGGGAAGATGGCTACTTTTTGGTAGTGCTCTTTAGCACCCCCTTTAGTCTTGATAGCCCTCATAAATGATGAATCAACCTAGGGTTAATCATGGTAACCTATTTGTATAAGAGCGTTGGTGTTTTTTCCTTCTTTTTGCTTATTTGTATTTATTTCTCTATTAAGAACATGCATTGCTTTTGTAATATGACAAAAAATCAAAATCCTATTTTTTCTTTTAAAAGATTTTATTATTATTTTTTTAGAGAGAGAGAAAGGGATGAGAAAGAGAGGGAGAGAGATATCAGTGTGTGGTTGCCTCTCACATTGGGGACCTGGCCCACAACCCAGGCATGTGTGCTGACTGGGAATTGAACCAGTGACCCTTTGGTTCACAGGCCAGCACTCAATCCACTGAGCCACACTAGCCAGGGCCTAAAAAGTCTATATTTAATTGCAAAAGAAAAGAAAGGGCTTTCAACAGAGTATCCTAGTGATTCAGATGTTTGGAAAGGCTTTTCCCCTGAGTCTTACATTTCTCATTACTTTCTGTTTAACCTTGCATGGATGTTTAGAATATAGAATGCAACGAGACAGTGTGGTTTCCAATGTAAATGCCTAATGACTTTTTCAATACTTGTAAGACATGTGATCAGAGAGCAGGTCCTGATAAAGAAATGAGGTGTTGCCTGACTTAGTACAATAATCAATTTAGTTAGTGAGCAGCTAGAGGAAAGAAAGAGCTGAATTTCTTGGCAGGCAGGAAATGCATAGATTATACTCTGGAGCCTCAGAAAATGGCATGGCAGGAGTTGTCTGTGGGAGTGAGATAAAGATGAGATCATCTTATAATAAGATCCTGCAGGGCCTTCACTGTGGATGGAGCTCTGTAAAGTCCTGGTTCAAAATGAATTCTGTGGGAAGCAAGAGATGTCCTGTTCCTACTGCTGGTCACTGAACTTCAAGGGGACAAAATAAGAACATAAGCATTAGTACACGTTCATCATAACTGCCCCCTCCCAAATGCCTTGCTTTTCTTTTTTAACTTTGTTATTTATTAGCTTTTTCACTTGTAGGTAAAGAGGTTGAATGAAATGTATAAAGGCTCAAGATGAAGATTTCCTGGCTGAGGAACTTATATGACCACCTACTATGTCCCTCATGCTGTGGTATGTACTTTCCCATCGCTAGAAAATACTGTGACAATAATAATACTGTAATATTCATTGATACCTACTGTGTGCCAGGGTTATGTTATGTCTATTGTGTTTTTCAATCCTTAAAACAACCCTAGTTGGTTCAGACAAATCCTGTTACCTTTTTTTTTTTTACTTTTACAGATGAAGTAACTGATACTTGGAAAGGTTAAGTAATTTTACCCAGAGCTACATAACTGATATAAAGCCATTCTCATATATTAAATACAGTATTAAAATTTCCTTACCCTCAGTCCTGAGATATTTCCATTAACCTTATTATGGTATCTCCTTAATTTTGATTATTAAGTGCTTTTTGCTGTAAGCAAGTAATTCTTGCCACTTTTGTTTTGATTTTACACATGAGAGCCAATCCTTCACTGGAGCAAATGTGGTAAAAAAAGATGATAGTGATTACGATGGAATATTTCTATAATGTTCTTAAAATTTTCCCTCATCCTACATTGATCTATTAAGTACCTGGCTTAATGCAAACAAATGCACCGATTCCCTCATACAGTGTTTTACTACTTGTTGAATTTTATCTTCTCGATCCCTGGGGGTGAAAGTATAAAAGGTCATCCTCCACAACAATCCATGAATGAGAGCAAACCCCCTGAAGGTTTAAAGGGCCATGAGAGCCCTCGGTAATGGCCTAACACTCTTTTTTGTTTTGCTCCTGGAAGCCTCTTCCATGAGTGAATGCGGTTTGAAACAGATTCCTGCCTAGTGACATACTGAGGGAAGCTCAGTGGAAAGCTACAAAAATGATGAAGTGTTTTCAAAATAAGACCCTTGAGGAAGTGGTAAGAGTACTGAACATATTCAGCCTTGTGTCAGGAAGACGTAGGGGAGAAATAACTCCGTGAATAGGCGTGCTGATGTAGTGGGCAAGGTGAAAGTCAATTTCCCTCATTTTAAAGGGGGGCGAAGGAAGTGGGAAGGGGACTAGATGATAGTAAGGAAAATTTAGTTTACAATATGATAATAATACATGTTGAAGAAACTTCCTGAAAACTCCATTTTTATCCATATCACTAAGGTAGTCTATATTTTATATATATATGTATATATACACACATGCACACACACTTTTATATGAGATGTGGCAGACCATGAAGATGGAGTGGGGTGAGGGGGGAGGACTCTTATGTTAACAATGGACTACGGTGGTCCCATTTGGTACCAAGCCTGAAAAACTGAGCAAACATCAATGTTCGATTGGTTTGCAGCTTCTGTTTATTTTTAGAGCCATACTCACCTATTAGAAAATTTATGGTGTTCCTGGCTTAATAATACTAATACTAATAGTTAATATTTATTGAACACTTTGTAGTGCTAGACGTTGTGCTAGGTGCTGTGTGTGCATCTGTTCATTTGATTCTCATGATATTCTTATAAGGTAGGAGTTGTCACTCCCTGCCCCCATGCTGGCATCCCTTTCCTCATGTGAGAGTGTGTTTGATAGTCACAGTGAATCCGAAGGTGTGACAAATATTAGTTAACAGAAGCCAGGTACGCTATATGCTATGATGCATGGGACAGTTTCCTAAAAAGTGAAGTCGGCCAGCTCAAAGAGCCAACAGAACCCCTCTGGAGAACGTGTTAGCTCTAAATAAGCTCCCACGTTTCTGTGAAGCACGCAGTCCCCTCTACCAGTCCCCTTTCGATGTGACGTGAAGCTGTTTCCTATGAGATGGACCTTTCGGACTCCTCCGGCCTGAGAATTGCTCTAAATACTGCCAGGCTCTGCTCACTGGTAACAATCTTTCTCAATGGCAGTAGCTACCATGTAAATGCAATGGCAGGTGATCCCTGAAGCGGAAGTGGCCTTCATCTGTAGAGTCCCATGGTTCTCAGACCTGACAGATCTTAACAATCTCCTGGAAAGCTTTGAAAAATACAGTCATGAGCGTCAGCCCTGGAAATTATGACTCGATAGGTCGGAGATGGACAGAGAAGACACGAGTCCTTGTTGTCATGATTCTGATGATTAGTCATTGGAACCACTGGTCCAGTCCACTCACAGCGGGGGATGCGAGCGCTGAAGGCTGCAGAGCTGGCCTAGTACTCAGGTCTCCTGCTTCCTCCTTCCCCACCAGGTGTTCTCTGTGCATCGCTCAGCGCTGCTTCTCAGTGCTGGGGCTTCATGGCGGGGTGTGTGTGTGTGGGGGGGGTGGGGGCAGGAGAGAAGGAAAGGAAATCAAGAACGCCCTAAATTTCTAAGAGAAGTGAACGCGCCTGCGCCACTCCCTCCACGGGTCTCCACTGGGCGTCGCTGTGCACTTAGATTGCAGGCCCTTACCTCATGCAGTGATTAGAGCCGGCCAGGATTGATCGTGAGCAGAGGGGGAGTTCGCAACCACCCAGATAATTAGGAGAGCTCACTAAATAAAATCTATAGCTTTAGTACTCAATTTTACAGTGGGCTTGCGACTGTCAGGGAGTGAGAGAGTTTATTTCTCTTTAGGGGGTCGATAGGAGCTCAGGAAGGAGAAAGGTAGGCGAGGGAGTGGCTGATTCTGTTTGCAGAGCGTGTGTGTAGGTCTGGGTGTGACAACTTCAAAACCTTGTATTGAAATTGAGGGGAACGTTTACTTCCTTTTAGAAATAATGTAACAGAAACACAGCGAGAGGTGAAACAACCTGCTTCGGAACAGGGGCGGAGCTGGGATCTGAACCATAGCCGCGGGACCACCAAGCCTCAGCTCAGGCCTGCAGCGCTTTCTGCCCACGCTGAGAAGGTTGTGTCCAGCTAGAGCAGAACAAAAAAAGAGCCCACTCAGGGGTCCATGCACAAGCTAATCTGAAGGTCATTCTTCCCAGCCTCAGGCTCAGAGCTCTGTATCATTTCCATTTTTGTGGCTTAAATTCTGGTCTAAGTCTCTGCTTTTGGAACCTGCCTCCACCTGACCACCCTCTCCTCCCCTCTCCTCCAGTTTAGTAGGATTCTAGAGTTACCCACCCCAGCCTACTGGTGGGACTCAGCATCTTATCTTAGCTTCCAGTCTGGCCTCAGCCTCATGGTCAGAACCCCTGAATGGCATCTACTCGCCTGCATCCTCTAGTGACCTGATTTTGAGCCATTTTTCAGCCACACCCTCTCTGGAATGTGCAGTTTTGTGCAGCAAAGAACATAAAGCTTGAGCCTGCAGAGTTTTGTTGGGGAGGTTGCTTGGGACCATTCTGTGCGCTCACCAAGGCTGGTCAGAGTTGCCGTGGAGGGTTTCCATTCCAACCTCTGAGTGCACACTTCTCTGACTTTTCTTCTGTTATCGCCGTGCAAGTAGCTGCCCTATGGAGCAGCACTCCTTGTCTCTGGAAGGGATGGCATGATGCCAGACATAGCAAAGTGGCCAGATTTTTGCCTTCTGAGTCTCGGATCTTGGGCTTGAGGAAAATTGGCAACAAAAGATCAGTGAGCTAGGCTAAGGGGAAAATGGAAGGGGAGGAAGAGACTCACCCTGGGGGCCCAGCGTTGAAGCTGTGGGAGAGGGGGTGTACATGAACCCCACTTAGGTTTGGGGGAGCTGAGAATAGAGGAGAAGCTGGAGTCCAGTGTCTGCTTCTCAGGTAAACATTCCAAAGGCGTTAAGCTCCAGAGCAGAGAGGGCTGCACAGGATGTCCAGTAGGTGGTCCGAAGACCTCCTCACCCACCCAGTCCGCCGAGCCCCCGCATGGCACAGCAGCAATAGCGCTGTCCCCGCCCCGCACCCAAGGGTAGGGTGGCGGAGACAGAAGGCCCTGGCCTCACAGAGCCCCCTGATCCGAGGGTGATTAGGAGCAGCAAAGCTCTCCCACTTGTAAGAGGAAGGAGGGAAAACGAGAGAACAGGGCCCGAAGAGGCCCTGAAACCTGGCACAAGAGCAATAGTCTTGAGTGGTGTAGACTGAGGACAGGAGACTAGCTGGGGTCGTGTCCTGATGCCAGTGCGGGCAGGCAATGAATGAGGTCCAGAGAGCCTCTTCCAGAACTTACCACTGTGCTCTCACCCTGCACTTGCCCCCTCGAACGCAGACACAGCCCTGGGGAGGGGAGGGGAAAGGAAGGCTGAACTGTACAGTGAATGAGATTTCTTTTCAAAGAGGTTACCATGATTTAGAAAAGTTACCGCTTTATTTTTTCATTTTTGTTCTTTGCAAACCCAAGACTCCGAATGGAGAAGCCCAGCCCTTTCCTTGTTCCTGGCCTTTCTTCACTACCGCCTTAACCCACAAGCAATTCTCTGACTTCATGGGCCAGGGTGACAGAGAGAAAGGTTCTCCTGGACCCTCATTCAGCACCTTCCTTTCCTGCCACTACTCCTTGAAGTACTTGCCGTGGTAGATCCCTGCCCCTGACGTCACTCACTATGTTGCTGTGACTTACTCTGAGCAAGATTAGTTTTGTCATTACCCCTCTGGTTTATCTGGTGGGGTCACAGCAAGAGGCAGCTTGCTGAAAGGTCCAGCCTATTAGCAGATGCTTGTTATAACAGCAGGGGGAGAGAGCAATCACAGGGCTGCGTTAAGGCCCAGAAGCTTAGCATTTGACTGATAGGTGTGTAGACCAGGAAATACTGACTGGACCCCCATACTTCCCAGGAGTCCAAGGACACACAAAATTATCCTCTGTCAGTTTCACCAATTCAGTTTAATTACTTGACATCAGTTAAATTAATTAACTAATGGTCCAAGCCTGTGGAGGACACACTATGTGCCAGGTTTTCATCAGATGCAAGGGATACAGACATGAAATATACCATCCATGCATTCCAGGTGCTTATGTTCTGTTAGAAATATAGATCCATAGAGACAGAAACAGGGGGAGAGAGGTTGGGGGGTAGGTGGAGGTGGGCAAAGGGGGAAATGGGGACAGAAAGAGGCTTTGCTTGGGGCAGTGGACGCACAATCAGTGTGCAGATGATGTTTTATTGAGTTGTGCACTTGAAACCTGCACCCCAATAAATTAAATTGAAAAATTACTGAGTAGTTATGTGTACCAGGCTCTATGATAAGCAACCAGGAGAAAAGCGTACGCAGTGTCTGGCTTTAAGGAGCTCTCCTTTTATCATCCAGGGTGACAGGTGCTTTAATAGGGGAAGCTACAGGCTTCATCCGATTCACATCAACAACCATTCTAGGGCACTAGTGTTGTGTGATAGGTAGTGTAACGAGTGCTAGTGACCTGTAATGATTATTATAGTTACGTATACAATTTATATTATATAATGTGTTTATACATACATTTGTATGCAAATATAAAATATATCTATGTGTGTGTTTGACCAGAGAGTTTTCCCAAAACAGCTCCCTAGATCATGTCTCTTTTTGGATTCTGAGTTGCGCCTGTTTCTCTCCAACTTAGCCACCTAAGTCGGCAATATAGGGATCTAATAATTTTCTTCCCTCAGTAGCTTTTAATCTCTCCTTTAAAATGTATTTATTAATAATTGCTCTCAATTATTAACACTTAAGGTGTGCATATTCTGAATGTGGCACTTTTCTTAAATTATTTTATATAAATCTCATAAAAAAACTGGTGAGGTAGGAATAATTATTTCAAGAATCCTCACCAGGATAATGATTCTTGGGGAGGTTGATGTGCCCAAGGCAACATCGTAAGTAAGTGATACAGTCAGGATTTGAAACTTGCCTGCTTCACTTGACATTCTCAGCTATACTGAAATTTATTGAGTGTCTCCTCTGTGTCCACTGCTGTACTGAGGGACCCCACACCCACGGCCTCCCTAGTCCTCACTGCAGCCTTTTGAGGTGGGTAGCATTTTACAAATGGGGAGACAGGCTCAGAGAGGGTGAATCATTCGCCCAGGGCTGAGCAGAAAGTAGAAACTGAACTTTGGTCTTTCTGGTTTCAGTAGCACCTGTGCCATATTTACAAGCATAAGGTAGCTCCCCCTTATCCCTGGGGGATACGTTCCAAGGCTCCCAGCGGATGCCTGAAATTGTGGACGATACTGGACCATATAGATACTACGATTTTTCTCTATATGCACACCTATGATAAAGTTCACTTTATACATTAGGCACAGAAAGAGATTAACAACAACAATAAAGTGTTACACTTATAATAACAGTGAACTGTGACAAAAGCTATGTGAATGCATCATTATTAAGTACCAGAAGAGTTATTTGAACCCAAGCACTGGGGTTCCACATTGTCCATCTGATCACCGAGATGGCTATCCAGTGAGCGATGGGTGGGTTACGTGTGCCGTGTGGAGACGCTGGACAGAGAGATTATTCGCAGCCCCGGGCAGGACAGAGCTGGATGTCGTGAGATTTCATCGCACTGCTCAGAATGGCCCACAATTTAAAACTTATGAATTGTTTATTTCTGGAATTTTCCATTTAATATTTTCGACCGCAGGTAACTGAAACTGCAGAAAGTGAAACCACGGATACAGGTGGGATTGCCATACATTTAACTAACTGTACCCTAGAGGAAAGGAAGAAACTACCATTTATTAAATGCCTTCTTGTACCAGGGCATCGATGGCTTTTTTCCTAAACGGCTCTGTTAGGTAGAAACTACCTTCTGTTACTGACAGAGCGGGCTCTCTGGGCAGGTGAATTTTTACCCTCTGTCACAGAGTAAGTTAGGTGTGAACCCAATGTCTTTGGTGATCTATTTTATTCCATTACACCATGTTACTTCCCCCAAATAAAATCCATGTACGGAAATCACTTTGTGCATTAAATAGTTTTAACTCTTGGAGGACTAGCAAAGAAAAAACACCTATGGCTAGTGAGGGGTCAATTCATTCAAGCCAGTGAACGATTGGTTCTTCACCTCGTGTTTCTGAGTGTCTTTTAATTTGCAAACATGAATGAGTTGTGCTAATTCTTGTTGGGTTTACTTAAAATAAGGAAGTGATCTTCATGGAGTAAGGCAGGAAGATGGGCTGTCTGCTGTGTCCAGGACGACCTGGAACGCACCCTAGGGTACAGGGCTTGAAAACGCTGTATGTGCCATGTTTGGGCACATGAGACATCCTGGAGGAAAGTGAAAAATGGTTCAGATAAGGTGATGAGAGAGATTAACCGTGCTGGAAAGTTACCTGACGGGACAGGCCAGGATAGGGCGCAAACACAAGGAAAGATCCGCAGTCCCGGGGCCTCCACCTGCGAGCACTGTGAGTGCCTGGAGGGCACTGCGCTCACGACCTCCCACAGTACAGCTGTAGGGTCTCCGTCCGACTTGAAGCGGCATGCAAATCCTGCGTTGCGGTGGTCAAGGCTAGATGGAGGGCCTAGTCCAAACCTTAGGAATCATGAATAAGCCCCCAGGAGTCTAGGAACTCAGAGAAATTTAGAAAAGTTACCATTTGTCTTTCTAAATTTTTCAAGATCCTGTTTAAAAATTATGCCTTGTGATCTAGAGAAATAAAAGCGTATAACCAAATTTGGCATTTATTTATTTTCCTTTTTCCCCCTGGGGAAAAAACTATAGGGACTTGAATCAAGTGTGTTCTTTCCATTTGTTGCTCCCTTTTATTGGATTCTAGAACAAGGTGATGGGGGGGGTGTGTGCGTGTGCGTGCACGTGCACGTGTGTGAATTGTTGGGGACGCTCTGTTTTATTGCCATAATAAATAATGCAGTGCAAAATCCCGCCAGACCATTTCCTCTAGCGATAGCTGTTTGGAAGTGTACTGAGACTTGGAGACTGTGAATTCATGCCTGTGTGTGTTATTGCAAAATGAACATTGCAACAATACATTGTCTTAATGGGTTGGGAATTGGCAGTGAGTAAGCGGGGCAGGCTAAGCAAAGGGACCAGATTCAGTAGCAGCCGAGGGACGGGGAGCTGCAACCGGGTTTTCGGAAGTCATCTCAAGTCTTTCTCCAAGCAAAAGGGGTCCCTGCCCTGGGTCTCCGTGCTGTAGAGGGTCCTGCTCTGGCCCTTTCCCAGCTGTGTCCTTCTCCTCTGGGTGCAGAGCTTGAGAGGCAGAGGGATATGCTGACCCAGAATCCATACCTCCCTTTTAGCTCATATTCCAACAGCCTGCCTGGTGCCTGGTATTCCCTGCCAAATAGCCCCGCCACACTTCTAAGGTCCCTTCCTGGAGTCCATGCTCCTCAGGGAAGATCGTTTCAGAGGCAGGAATGCCAGGTCCCTGGTGTGCCCTAGGGGAGGCTCATAGTAGAGGTGTGGACAAACTTAGATGCTGGATGGCATATCCATACCTGTGCTAATGAGGCTCCTCGTGGTACAGAGAACTGGGGACAGAAAAAGTGGGGTGAGCTCTGGACCGAGGGCCAGGCCAGCTTCCCCCACATTGCCAGCATGCTCTAGCACCAACCTCCAGAGAGTGAGGCTGGCAAAGTTTAACTGGCCCTGCTGACTACAACGGCATGCTTGTCAAGGTGGAAAAATAGACTGAGTTTTATGTAACAGTTTGCTTGCTTAGTTTATAACACCTGAAAGTGTATAAATATGGTGTATGGGCCTTCATCTGTACCCCTTCATGGGCCCTGCAGATATTAGGGCCAGACTTGCAGGTCCGGCTACATTGCAAGCGTATAGGAGGCTAAGAATCTAGCCTGCTGTTAGGTTAGAAGTGATTGGCTGTCCCAAAGGATGACTAACCTGGTATCTGAGAAGAAATTAGTGCATGATTTCAGGAAGAAGGGAAACAGATTCCAACTCTCTTTTGGATCTCTCCTTATGCTTCCTGGGCTCTCTGCATCTCTTAGCGATAGATTCTGATTGGACAGAAAGTAGATGCAGTGGAAAGTGTATTCAGAGCCAGACTGATGGAGAAATGTTCAGCACTGCCAGTTATTAGCCTCGATGTCCCTACTTAAAATGGCAATTATACTGTTTACTCCTGCGTTTTTTCCTGAGGACAAGATGAGTTAATGTGAACTGATACAATGTAATCTTAAATAGCTGTTCAGCCAAGGGTCCCTCCCTCCTGTTTCTGCTTTCATTAAAACAGCAACAACATACTTTCCAGTGTTTTATTTCCTTAGATAGTTACCAAAAGTCTTGTTTACTATTTAGTATAATTCTTACTAATGACATAATATGAACATTCTCAGGAATAGGTTTTAAAAGGGACTCCTGGAAACTGTGCATTATTGCCACAGAATTACTCCTTTGGGGCAGGAGAGTCCCTTAATTCTCACCCCCTGAGTGGCCAGGGCCCATCCAGAGGCTGAACTATCTTGAGAGGCAGGTTTCATTGCTCTGATGTTCTCTTTAACAGATCAACGCTGGCCTCATCTCAGTTATTGGATTTTGATTTATTTCCAGAATTACCTGGACTGAGTTCCATGCCAGAGCAGTATGTGGAATGATAGACTATCACATGGTCTTCATTTTCTTGAAATGTCACATGTTCTAATGTTTCAATTTTTCTGAGAAGACAATAGTGTGATGGTTAGTTTTATGTGTCAACTTGGTTAGGCAGTAGTACCGAGTTATTCGGTTAAACACGAATCTGGGGGTTGCTGTATGTTTTGTAGATGTGGCTAGTGTCTACAATCAGCTGCCTTTAAGTAAAAGAGATTATCCTTGAAAATCTTGGTGAGACTCATGCAATCAGTTGAAAGACACTAAGAACAAACTGAAGTTTCCCTGAGGAAGAAGAAATTATGCCTCTGGAAGATGACATCAGATTCTGCCCAAGAGTTTGTAATCTGTTGGCCTTCACTACAGATTTCAGATTTGCTAGTCCGTCCTTCCTTCCCTCCCTTCCTTCCTTCCTTCCTTCCTTCCTTCCTTCCTTCCTTCCTTCCTTCCTTCCTTCCTTCCTTCCTTCCTTCCTTCCTTTTCAATCTTTAGAGATCCTTACTCTTTCAGTCTTTCTATTTGTTTATCACTTTAAACTGGTTCTCTTTCTTTGTTAGAACTCTGACTGGTGCAGATATTGGTGCCAAGAATAGTTATAAAAGTACAGGATGTCAGGGATAAATTTCTGAATTGATTCTAGATTTTTCTAATTCCAGATTTAAAGGCACTAGTCACTCTATTTCCTGCTGTAAAGAGGGCATTGGTAATCCAGGTCATGATTTGGCAGCAGATATACACAAAATATAGTCATTGGATCAATCAGATGTGCATAGAAGGCAAGGTTCTGGGTAAACTCGGAGCTTCTGATTTATAGTTGAAGCTCTGCATACATGACCACGGGTTAGGGAACCCAGACTGGACCTTGGACTTTGCACCTTATTAAACACTGCCACATTGGCCAGGTCACTTAATATTCCCACTTCTCATTGTCCCCACCTTTGAAATGAGTAGAAAATCCCATGTGATGGCTATGGGGCTTTAAATGTCATTAATTGAAAGCACATCTGTTGAAAATTATTCAGCACAGTTCTTGGCATGTAATAGGTACTCAGTCAATGTTTTGTACAACATGGTAATCACTCCCCCTCTTAAAGCATGCTGACTCTCTTTCACGTTATAGAGGTCTTGGTGGGAGAGTAATTCCAGGTACCCACCTCCTACCCAGCAAGAGGGTGACCCTCTTCCCACCTGAGCAGGCCCCTGGCCTGCACTCAGCCTCATGAGCCACACTCTTCTGGGACTTTGAATCTTGAGTGACTGATGCAAAGTCAGAGGAAGCAGATCGCTCCTTGAGGAGCTATGGCAACTGCGGCTTCTTGATCAAGCTGTTTAAGCTATGGGGACGTTGCCATGTTTTCTGCTTCTAGCCTCATGTCCCTCCGCAGCTCCTGGCTCCCTGCTCATTCCCAAGTCTGATCTTCCAGCTTCTCATTGTGTTAGCAGCAACAGCCTCTCGCCACCAATATCCCTCCAGAGAAATCCTTTTTTGCTTAAGTTAGCCTTTCCTGCTTGCCCTTAGGACCCTGGTGGACGCCCATGTCGAGAATAATGTGCATGAAGCAGTAGACTAGGGTTCATGGTCTCATTTGCATATTTCATCAGGTTTGGAGAGTTCCCAGTCATTGGTATGAGTATAAAATACCCATTTACTTTTCTAATGAACTCTTCAACGATTGACCTACTCCTAATTTATCTTTACATTGGTAGAGCTACATGTTGGTTGGTACAAAAAGCCCTTGTTTTGACCTCATGAGAAAACATTCAAAATCAAGTGCAGGAAAGCAAAACAGTGGCTCAAAATCAGAGAAGAAATTCACGCCGTGTGTTTCAGGGCCAGCTATGCCCTTATGACCCTCTCTTTCCACAGACACTAGCATCTCCTGTACGTTGGATCACTGTTTCACACAATCAGACTAATATTATTTTAAAAGGACACATTCTGAATTAAAAATGACCCTCCTTGTTGGGCGTGTTTTGTGGTTTCTGCAGTTGGGGGTTACAAGAGGCCATTTGATTAATGAGCTGTTTTATTGGGATGCAAATAATGTATAATGTCATACAATCCATGTGTTGTACATTACAGAGGCATAAAACTTGCCTTTAGCACAAAACGGAAAATTTAAAGCATCTCTCATGAAAGAAATATATCATGCTGAATAAGAAGCATGTGGGTAATTTCTGGTATTTATGAAACTGATGAATGCTATGCCAGACTTGTTTGGTTTCAGTGCTAATTCCGATGGTGTGTGCGTTGTGTGCATTCTTTATTCGTCAGAAGTGACTTTACGCTTCTGCTCCTTTTCAGTCTATTCAGAATAGTTGGAAAGAGCCGAACAGCTGGTTCCGACAACACACAGTAGTTCTGATGTGCATTGTTTAGAACTAAAATGTGAGAGACTGAAAAGAAAATGTAATTATAAGGAAAACAGCAACAGGAGATTAGAGGTGGTAATTGTCTATGCATCATCAGAGAGGTGTGCGTGAGAATGACGTGTAAATACTCAGTTTGCTGGGTACCGATGCAGAGTAGCACAGCCTTGGGGGATACAGAGGCTAGCAATGCAGTGGCGTGAAGCATGGTGGAGCAATGAAGTGTTGGTGGGCGCGGGCGATTTCACATTCACTAAAACACCACGAGGCCAGGCCAGGCTGGCCAGCAACCTTTCCAGAGTCTTCACGGGTAACTACTTTTCAGCCTTCAGCTTCTGCTCAATATCATTTCTCAGAAGAACCTGTCTCTATAGTCACTCCCCGTCCCCATGGTGACTCTCACTGGTATTTTCTCATTTTACTGTCTTTATGGAATTTTTTACGGTCTGAATCATCTTGCTTATCTATTGGTTTGCTAATTTATCGTATGTTTCATATAAGAAAACAGGCTGCACATCAAACTTGTTTACAGCTGTAAATTCAGATCAGTGCCTGAAACACAAGAAGGGCTCAATAAATATGCACTGAACATTGAATTTGGAAAGTGAGAATAACAATAGTCCCTCTTTGCTTTAAAAGATTCTGTGACACTTAGAGAGTGCTTGTAAACTTGACAGGACAGCACCAGGCACAGGGTAAGTACCCAATTGCTGTTAGTTTGCGTTATTATTTATATTGTTTGTATTACTTTATATTACTTACACCAGTGATGATGATGATGATTGTGTTAGGCTGAGTTCTCTGTAATTTATTAAGAGGAATTGGCTCGTGTGGTTATGGAGGCTGAGGTCTCTTGATCTGCTGTCTATGACCTGGAACCCCCAGGAGAGCAGATGGTGTAAGTTATAGTCTGAGCCCAAAGTCTGAGAACCAGGGCATTGATGATGTCCCAGCTCTAAGTGTTAGGTCAAGGGAGAGAGAAAGTGAGAGGGTGGGAGAGGAAGAACTTCTCCTTCCTCTACCTTTTTGTTCTGTTCACACGCTCAATGGATTGGCTGGTGTCCCCTCCAAAATGCTCTCTTTGGGGAAAGTAAATCTAATTCACCCAGTCTACTTATTCAAATGCTTATTTCATCAGAAACATGCTCACAGACACACCCAGAGATAATATTTAACCAAATATCTGGGAACCTCATGACTCAGTCAAGTTGACTCAAAACATTCACCATCACAATTATGATACTATAGTGCCACAGAGGAAATGTAATTAACACCCATAGGGAGTGCTTTAACTCAGCTCTGTGAATTCATTCATAACATTTTCACCCCAAAATGTCTGAAAGTTGCACAAACCCAGCTCAAGAATGAATTGCCCAGATTATTACAACAGTCTCTTGGCTCTGCGAGTGTGACTGCTATGTCCACCGTACAAGGACGACGACTTCATCAGGAACCGGATGCAGTGATGTAGACAGCAGTGAAAGTGCTGGAGACGAGGTGAGCGGGAAAGGCCCTTCCGATCGCAGAGTGCAGATCACGCCGTGCCTCCGGGTCGTCGGGCTGTCACCAGGAACATTCTTTATTTCTGAGCTTTAGGTAAGGGCTTTCTGAGAAATGTTTGGCTCAATGGAACTGTGCCTACCTTAGCTCATTTTACTCTGTGCCTACAGCATTTTACTCTGCACCTTTAAAAAAGTCGCTCTTTAGGAAAAGCGTATATCAAATTTCTTTTATTTACAAAGCACAGCCTATGTAGCTTTATTCTTGAGCTTTCTACAGAGAGTGTGGTGACATATGCGATCCTTCCTAATTTAACTCACACTCTGAGCAGAGTTGTGAATTGGTTGCTGATTCTTTCTTCCTTGATAAAATTTTACTTTCTACCCTGGTCTGTCTGGCCTCCCTGAAGCCTGGGGCAGAGGGCAGTCCCAGCCAGTGAGGGACTGGTTTCCTGGGGGCCGGAACTCCCATTTACAGGTATTGATTTTTGCACAGTAAAATTCTGATGGCTTCCACATAGGGACCTTTTTTTTTATTTTTTATTTTTCAGATTAACAGCTGCTCTGTTAACATCAGAAGACTTGCATAGCTTTAAAAAGTATTTACAGATATCAAAAAACATGTCTCAAACAACAGGCCCCTCAAATTCAAAACAAAAGTAGCACAATAAATAGAAAATTGTATTTTATATTAATGACAGTCTTTGAATAGTAAAATCCCGGGAATAAGGAAACAGTTGTTCTTCTCATTATTTATATGGAATGCTCACTTTGTGCCATTTTACCTGGGTAGTAAAAATCCAATGATTTAACAGTCTTTGAAATTTTATTTAATTTTGTTAGTGAACCAAGCAATGGCTTTCTTTTTCTTTCTGTTGCTGTGGGAATAAAGAGACAAGTGGGCAAGTGTTAGTCACTTATTTCCCATAGGCCATTGTAGTCTAGCATGAGTTACGGTGGAGACTGAGTCGGAGTAGAACCCAGCTGTTAGGGCTGGATGTGGGCTTCCTAGTTTTGTCTACATTTTCTAGAAGCAAACAGTGAAGAGGGCTTTTTGGCTCTCAGGTGCCAAGGCTCGCAGACTCATCAGGTTTACCACTTGAATGAAGAAGAGAGAAAAATTGCCCTGAGCAAGAAGCCAGGGAAACCATCCTCACGAGGGCAACATTGGAGAACATGTGCCACCATTTGGGTTACCTGTGAGCCTGTGTGTGAGGTAGCACGGTCCCCACTGGCGTTCTGATTAGTCCCTGAGAGTTTCAGGGTCCCACGGGGGATGCCTCAGTTCCCACGTAGCTATCTGTCACCTCTTTTTCCAATCTCCTCCCTCTAGCCCAGATCTTCCTTTCTTAAAATGCATTGTTATTATAGTAATGCAAGGAGTAGTTGAAGAGTCAGCTCTTAAAGGACTTGCAATGAAGAACATTTGCAGACAGAAATGCAGCTTGAAAACATGGAGGGCATAGGAAGCAAACACCTTGATCTCTCTCTCCTCCCACCTTGTCATCTTCCACCAGTGCCCCTGTGGGCCTTCCCTTCCAGAACCAAATATTTGGGTGTTGCTCTCTACGTGGCAGGAAGCAAATGCAGAGAGGAGGAAGGAAGCCAGCAAACAAAACAATAACCAGTTCAGTAGCTGATATTTATTGACAAGGGCTATTGTGAAAATTAAATGAGATAACCCAGGCAAAGCAATCAACAAATAATGGGTACTCAAAATATTTTGTTTTTTCCTCTCACTGCATTCCCCTTTTTCATTTATCAAAACCTGCTGTCCAAAAACTGTGATTCATTCATTGCACAAGCTGTAAATGTCTACCAAAGCACTTTAACAAGGATGAGGCTAATTCAAGCATTTTGGATATTTTAGGAGTTAGTAACACAGTGAGTGGTATTTTGGGGAGGTTGAGGGGCAGAAGATGGCTCATTTCCATTTCTCTGAGTTCATGCTGAGGGGCAGTTGTCTACTTCGCTTGCCTTGCCCTGGCGGTTAAGGTCCTTCCTGCATGGCTCAGGGGCCCCATCAGCTTTGCCTGCAGGACTCAGCATGGCTGTTTCCACAGGAAGGTGCTGAAATCCTCAAATGTGGTCATAAAATCTCTCTGAAAGCTGGGAAGTCTGGTTGTCCCAGACTTCTGTCCTACTGCATGCAAATGGTCCCGCTGCAATGCACACTGGAGTGTCTGTTACAACCACATGTCCCTGGGTCTCTGCTAACGAAAAAATTCTCCTCCAAATATTGTTTCCTACCAGAGTTGTCCTTGATGCTGTGGATTCTGGTGAACTACTGGGGCTTCATTTTCTTTGCTGTAAACCATGTACTTCTCCTTTCCCCATACTATTAACCCTTCTGTGGATGGAAGGGAATTCCTGGGTTTTCACTGGAAAAATTTGTGACATCTTTCTGGAAAAGTGAGAAGGCTTCCTGCTGGGCAGCACCTGCCTCAGTCCCTGGAGGCTGAACTCAGGGATCTGGACCCCTCTGGGGGGCTCCTGTCCTGCTTCTGGAAGGGGCTGACCAGCAAGGAGAGCACCTGAGAGCTAGCTGGGCTGGGCTCCTGTTGGGCCCAGGGACATCCCCTAACCGCATGAGCCCTGTGAAATACAATTTCCCCTCAGAGCCTGCCTCCACCCACCCAGAATCCGCTCCTCTCAGGTTCCTCGTTAAAGCAAAAATCATCAATGTTCTTTTAATGTGGCTTTTTGTGTTTCATTTCCTTTGTTGGTTTAAAAATGTTTCCACTGAAACGTTCTGTAGGGTTTCTATATGGTGCATACATTTTGAACATTTTGTTCCTATTAACATAAAATATTATGCTCATTTCCTCTCATGTTGGGAAGAAAGAAAAATACGCCTTATAAAAATTAAAAATAATTTCTTTGTTATGAAAGAGGTATGAATGATTTATGAGCATAATAAAGGCGAGTCTCTTTGGTCAACATCATGAATTTAAAAATAAGACTTCTTTTCAGATTTTTGAAATAGATGACTATAGGCACCGCAGTAACAAAGGAGACCAGGTGGCAATGGGAAGTTCTTTTCCCTCTCCGCAAACTCCCGAGAAGACGTGGCATGCATTCCACCCTGGGGAACCGAGTGGAGTCATCTCTGGGCAGCGTGGAGGGAATGGCGTATCGAATAACTTGTTTCAGAGTACATCTGCGGGTCATCTGCGGCTGCAGACGCGCACTTTATGAAATTCCCTGTGTCATTTTGATATGCCTTTAACGGTCATATCTAGGTGACTCTTGCTGGAGTCGTCCACGCTGGCAACGTGTTTCCCAGTGATGTTCCTCCCAGTGACACAGACGGGAGCCCCTGGTTCCTGCCACACGCTGACCTCTCAGCAGCTCTGTGATTCTGCAGCTTGTGTCCTCAGGCTATTTTCCCCCCTGCAACTCCACCAGGTCCTGTGTGTTCAATACCACACTCAACAGAGGGAGGGGTTCTGTGTTTGGTTTTCGGTTCTGTAAGCACTAGATTATGTATTAAACTGCGGTTATCACCAGGGGAGGCTGGCAGGCTGCTGGGGTGCCTCTTAAGTGGCATTTTCCACCCTGGTTTGAGGTCAGCTCCTGACAGTGTATACTCAGAAACCAGACTGTCTTAGAATATTAAGAATGTGCTGGAAAATGACCTTGTGTCAACCAGCTGGTGAGGCCAAGGCAGAGCCTGGCACTCCAGTTTCTTTACAAGAGAAAACGCCACCTTCCAAACACTTCTGTTGTGGCTTGCTCGTTGCAGGGAGAAGGTGCTTGCTTGGTGAGACCCAGAAATGAGGTTTGTGACCTTACCAGGATACTAGCTGCCAGAGGATCAAGTTTTCAGCAACTTCTTAAGCACCTAGTTTTGGGCAGGCCGTGCTCTAGGCACTGAGATACAGCCATCAGCCAAGTCAACAATATCCCGTGCCCTCGGGAGTGTACGTGCTAGTGACTCTCCGGGCCTTGAGTTCTAGGTCTCTTACCCTGGGACACAACCAACATCTGGGCTTCTGTTTTCTCTGCTCCGAGCTCCTCAAACTCACCCCTGGAGTAAACGCATCCTGAGACTGTCCTTCAGAGGAATAATGCAAAGAGAAGGCAACATGTGATTTTTCCCCCACATCTTCAATTTTAGCTCCACAAATCCCACGATTAGGAATTGATTACCTTGTTGTGGCTTTCTTTCTTCCCAAGTCTGGTAATTAAAGAACAGGTCTTGCCGGCCTACTTCATGAGCATAGAACTGCAAGAGTACATAGAGCAGAACAAACCACAGACGCGGAGGGAAGGACAAGACGCCTGATCAGTCTGCACAATCTGGGCCGGGTGTGTTGGGCAGAGAGAAGAGTGTGCCTTGTGAGAACCAAGGCCTTTGTGAAGAGAGCCCGAGGAGCGAAGACAGGAGGGAGGGCTTTGAAACTGGTAAACATGGTTGTGCTGTATAGTGAATTGAGTTTCCTTTCCTACTTTTTCGAATGGAGTGATTCTTGAATAAGTTTTGATTACTAGTCTGCAAACATTAAGCCGTAAAGAGCCCTACTATATATTAAAGTTCATGAATTTGGAGTTCTACTTTCAACCTGGATAGTCCTAAGTCCTTCAGTCTGTTGCCCTCATTTTTCCTTTTAATATACAGTTAAAATAACATGAGCCTCTTTTACACAGACCTGCAGGAAGTCCACTACTCACTTCAATATTTATAAGGTTCCAAAGGTGCTCCAGTTCTCAGGTACCTGCCTGTCACCTCTCATTCCAATCTCCTGGCCCAATTCTTTGCTTCTTAAATTCAATTTTTAATAAAGTAATGCATGCATTAGTTTGAAATTCAAATAGCCAATGGTTTATAATGAAAAACAGAAGTGCCCGACTAATCATTCATTCCCCACTCCGCACTTCCACTCCCCACAGGCAACTGCTTCCAACTCTTTTAAGCCTGTTGTCTTGTACTTACCTTTGTATTCATAGGTAAAATGCATGCCTTGTCATTTGTTAATTGATCAATTATAGACGTTATATATGGATATTGTCTAATGATAATTGAGGATTTAGCTCTCTCTCCTTCTTTCCACTCCCATTCCACCTACCTTCTCTTCTGGCACTGACATAAAATGGTATAAAATTTTTGATAAAATCAGTCAACATTGCCATTATTGTGACTATGAAAAAATGTTAATAACAAATCACAGGTGTACACACACACACACACACACACACACACACACACACACACACGTATACATACACCAGAGCAATGATTTATTTCCAGGGGGAGTCAAGTGGAAAAGGCTCAAGACATTAGTCAAAATCCAAGGAGGAGACAGGTCATGAGTTGAAAGCAGGAGTTTGAGCAAAATTTCTCCCTGTGTGTAGGAGTTTTGGAAGTCTGTTTTTGAAAAACCTAAGATCCTCAGAGATGCCAGATACTGATATCAGGTCTGTAGATAGATGTCAGTCTTGGGATTTTGAATATTGTTTATGAATGTGTCCAAGCCATACTTTCAGTGCTTCTAATCAGCTTTTTAGGCAGCACTATTAAATGTGAATGGACTATCAGACATTTTGGAAAAAAGCATCCAATATGAGAAGAACTCAAATCGCAGCAAATGAAAATAGGTAAAGAATGAAGAAGAAAAATTATCCACTATATTCAATAAGCTAGACTAAATAACATTGGATAGATAAGAAAAGACATTGTAAATATAAGAAAAAGAGGGGCTAGGCAAGGTGAAGGAGGAACAATTAGAAAAAAAGCTGGAAAACTGTCAAAATACAAAAAGCAACACAAAAAATTAGTAGATAAAAACTAAGAAACATTTCAAGAAGTAAGGCAAATAGAACAAGAATAAATAACTAGGAGGGAGGTAAGAAGCTTAGAATATCAATACAAGAAGTCCAACAATAGATTAATAAAATATTTTAAAAATGGGGAGGAAGTCATTTTCAGATTCTGACAGAAAAAATTTCCCAGAAGTTCCAGATTGAAAGACTAACCCGCTGTGTTCAGCACAGTGAATGGCAGCAGGCAAGCACACCAGCTCTCCATCAGTGAAACTTCTTCACCATGAAATTTCAGAAGACCATAGAGTAAAAGAAAAAAAAAAATCCTATAAATGTCCTTAGGGGTGGGAGAAAATGTCACTGATAGAGAGCGTGGAAAGGAATTTTATCAGACTTTTTCTTTTTTTAAATAGTTTATTTTAATTGTATTTTTTTCCACTACTCTTTATTCCCCTTCTACCCTCTTTGACCTCCACCCACCCCTCTCCCCGCACAACCATCACACTGTTGTCCATGTCCACGAGCTCCTTTCTTTTTTGCCCAATTCTGCCACCTCCAACCTCCTCTCTTGAGCTGTCAGCCTGCTCTCTATCTATGAGTCTGTCTCTGTTTCGCTTGTTGGTTCAGTTTGTTCATTAGATGTCACATATGAGTGAAATCATATGGTTTTCATCTTTGTCTGATTGGCCCATTTCACTTAGCACAATAATGCTCTATGGGTCCACCCATGCTGGACCTGGAGAACATTATCAGACTTCTGGATAACAAATCTGGAAAGTAATCCAGAAATGATTTCAAAATTGTGGAGCAAAATGATTTACAGCCTAGCATTTTATACCCAGAAAAATTATCAACTAAGTATAAAAGTAGATTAAAAATATTTTCAGTAAAAGCAAGATGTCAAATACATAATTATCACTATGAACAACTTCCTATGAACCCAGGAGTGTGTGCTCCAGCAAAGTGAGGGAGTAAAGCAGATAAAAGCTTCCTAGGACACAGTGGATCCAGCACAGAGATGCAGCGAAAGTCTATGATGAGAACTGTGCTTTAGGCCGTGGCGCCAACTGTCCAGACAGAAACATAGAGGGAAAGAGTGTGGAGAGAGGAACTCAGGGAAAAGTAGTTTGCAGATTATTTTATTTATTTCACCATTTGGAAAATAAAATGGATGGATATATAGGAAATACAATGAAGCATGAAAAAAATGAAATACAAACATAAAAAGTAAGCAAATGAATAATATGAGTAAAATATTAACTCAAAAACCCCAGAATGTTTTCAAAAATAAAATATAATTGTGATATACAGTAATTCTTGGTTATTAACATTTTTTTCATAGTCACAATAATGTCAGTCTTGGCTGTTGATCGAAATTTTTATATCATTTTAATCAGAGTGTGGGAGACAAGGTAAGTGGATTGGGCGTGGAAGGTGAGAGAGAGAGCCTAAATTCTCATCTATCATAAGACCATGTCAATACATAATGTCTAAAATTAATCAATTCATAAAAGGCAAGGCACACATTTTGTTTATGTAAGTATGGAGGTAAGTATGAGAAAACAAGAGCTAAGAGTTGAAAGTGATTGCCTGTGGGGAGCTGAACTGTAGAGTTGGGGAATAATCATTGGGAACCTCTGTTTTTCATTATAAGCCATTGACTATTTGAATTTCAAACCAATAAATATATTACTTTATGATCCCCCAAATCCATGTGTTGAAATATCTCAGAATGTGACTGTGTGTGGAGACAGAATCTCTAAAGAGACAATTAAGTTAAAATGAAGTCATTGGTGTGGGCCCTGGTACAATTTGACTGGTGTCCTTATAAGAAGAGAAGAAGAGAAAATTTGCACACAGACGCAGAGAGGAGGAGGTGGAGGAGAGAGACCTCAGAAGAAATCAACTCTGCTGACCCTTGATCTTGGACTTCCAGCTTCCAAAATTGTGAGAAAATAAATTTCTGTTGTTTAAGCCCTCCGGACTGTGGTGCTTGACTATGGCCGCCGGAGATGGCTAACGTGCTGTGTTTTCAGTTTTGTTTCTTACCCCCGACTTATATGACATGCCCGCTGCCTCCGAATTCTGCACCTTTCAAAGATTCTGTGGGTGGACCGGCTCCCATCCCCTTTGCAGGCATCTTTGGTTGGACCAGCCACCTGTTGAAGTTGCTTACCACTCCTTCATTTGCTTTCTGTCTTCCACAAATTTGTTGAATGTGTACATTTGCTTTTCAACTCTCCTCTTACTGTCTTTATTCATTAGTGGGTTTCAGAGGAAGGAGGAGACATGCATGCATTTTTAACATAAGCCTCATTTCTAAATTCTGGACCTTTTCAACTAGGGATAGAAACCCTTGTTAGAAATTATGAAATTACAGTTTTTTTGCAGCATATTTTGTATGTACTGGTGCCTGATTGTTGTTTCTCAGCTTCACACATGCTCCTTTGCCCTGGCTTGTGATCCTGGAGCTGTACTGTGTAAGCATTTCTTGTTTACCGGGTGGCTTGTCATTAGGCTTCGGCAGTAGGGCTCCGGAGGGACACTGCAGGAGGAAGGGGCTCCTTTTCCTGTTCCCGGTGCACTTTTATCTTTGGCTCCTGTGGTGTGAGGCTGCCAGAGCTTGAGGGGAGCCTGGTGACACAGACCCTTCAGTGGACTTTGCAGACACCCATCAGTGAATTTCTACGAAGCCTCAGTGGTGCCTAACGGGGGTGTCCTGGTGAGTGTCCACACAAGCAAGCAGGCAGCTTCCAACTTTCTGACATTGGCGGATAGCATTTCCGTGTTGAATGCTCTCTGGAATGGTGATCTCACCCCCTCCCCAAGCTTTTCTTACGAAGGTCAGTTGATTAGTTTTCTAGTTTCTAAACTGCTGTCAAATTTCAGCCTCATCCCCCAGATGATTCCCATCATTGTTGCTGGAGGTTTCCCCGTCTGCAAGTTCTTGGTGACACATTCAGACTCTATCTTTCACTTTATGCCTGCAGATGCCTAATTACAATTAACTGTGTATTTTACTAGTTTAATTGTCAGAGGGTAACCTCTTTTCCAGGATCTTTTTTTCGTCTATAACCAATACCAAGAAAATGTCCTCTGATCAAAATGAGACAGAGGACACTTACCCCGAGGCTGCCCCAAAGACATGATTTGGAACTTCCTTAAAATCAGAACCTTGCTGGAGACGTTTCTGCCAGGTTCCCTATGGCTTTTGGTTCCTGTGATGAGCCATTTAGGGAGAGAAATGAAAGAAAACCCAGGCTTGTGGATGACCCTGAGGTAAGGGAAACAGCAGGTGGAGAAACCTTTGCCCAACTGCCCATCACTTCTTCTCTTCATTACAATACAACTCGGGAAGGTTGTAAGATCAACTGTCACAAATGATGAATTAAGACAGAATTAGAGGCAGAGGATGCCTTATTGCTGGTATCAAATTTAAACCTCTGAAGGGAAAAAAGGGAAGGAACATTTTTTCCTCTTGCTCATTTAAGTCTCTCGAAATTGAGAGTTGAAAGGACCTAGATGATGAGCTGAGAATGTCCCATTGTCCCTCCCTCCCATTTTAGGCCAATATTCTTGTAGATAAAATATAGGGGCACAAACTTCCTCATGAGAATTCAAAATAGGTAAGATTGGTCTCTGAGAGTTAGGCTATAAAGCTGACTTAGATCAGTGTGGGGAAATGCAATGTCATCTTAGAAACAGAGTGTGTCCTAGGCTGAGCCATCATGAAGGCACTGACACAAGGCAAAGGGAGAAAGTACTTCGCAGGAAGAAGTTGAAGAGAGGCAAGGCCTGTCTAAGTCAGTTCTGCAAGAGAGAAGCTTCGCCTCCAGCTACCTGCCTGGAGCATCAGCCAGCAGCATCTTCATCCTCGCCTTCCCACTTGGATTCCATCCCTCCCAAGCAAATCACTCATAATCTTGCTCTCCACATGGATTTGCCTACAGAGTGAGAACGGCCTGATGCTCCAACATCTCTATCATATCTGCTTGACAGTTATTTTCTCATCAGAAATGAACAAATTGACAACATGGTGGCTGTCAACTTGGATGATTGGCATCTGAAATTTGGTGTGATAACAAATCAGTTGTCTGCCTTGTTGGACGAAGGAACCAGTATGGGAGCAGTTGGAATCCTATGGCACTTAGAAGTAATCCTAATTATATCTAAACTTGTTTCAGATAATGATATGTGTTCACTATTTTTATTGCGGAGAAACTTAATTCTAGAGGGAAAAGTTATTGAACTGTAACTATCAAGAGGAGTAGAACACTACTGTGAGTAAGAACATGGAGTTTACATGGAGACAACATGGCTTCGAACCCTGGTCCTCTTTCCTTCCGTCACAATATCCATAGGCCCTGGCTGGCTCTTTCTGTGTTCTAGTTGTTTCATCAATAAAGTGAGCATAATAAAAGTATTTATGTGATAGAGTTGTTTTGAGGCTTAAATGCCCATAAAATACTTATCAAGTGCCTGGTACTTGATAAAGGCTTAGTAAATCTTTGCTGCCTTCACCATAATTATTATTACCAATTTTTTTCTCCTCTTTAAAGATTAAAGCCATCTGCCACTGACAATCTGAGTTTATTTAGATCAGCCCAAGAGAAAAATTCAGTTGAAAGAACTTTTGACCAAGCACTGTTCTAATATAAAGTAAATAAAAAGAAAAACATAATGCATATAATTAGAAATATCTCATTTAGTTTCAGTTAACAATAAGTCAAATGGAGGTAAAGCCTGGAAGAGGGTGATGGTGGGTGACATTAAATAGAGTGGTCCTATCAATTTCAGGTAGAGCAATACTGGAGAGATGGAGTGAAAGACTCATAGAGAAAGCGACACCTGAACTGAGACCCAAATGGTAGATCTGGAGGAAAAAATTCAGGAAGAGGGCACAGCAAGTGTAGCCTAGAGGAGGGAAAGAACTTGGCTTTTTCTAGAAATAGAAAGAAGGCCAGTGGGGATGAAACAATAATGGGGTGGGGAAATACAGAAGAAAGTGGGGTTGGGGGAGGGCTTGCAGGTCACTGTAGAGAGCAGATTTCCTGCCAAGGGCTAAAGGAAGTAGGGTTTGTGGTAGTGCGGTCACAGGCTGCGGTGTGGAGAACGGATTGGCGTGGGGTAACCCATGGGCTAAAACCCCATTTTTTTAGGGAGACTGGAGGTTAATGCCCTATGCCAAGGAAAAAGACTAGTGGCTTAGGCTGGTGCAGAAGCAGTGGGAATGGAGAGAAATGGATGGATCTGGGATGTATTTTAGAAGTAAAGCTGATAGGACTTCCTGACAAATTGGGGGTGGGGAGTAGGGGCCAGGGAGAGAAGTTCAAGATGATTGTGGGATTTTTGGCAAGAGCGACTGTTTGAGTGCTTATTTCATGCAGTGAGGGTGGGTGGACTTGAAAAAGTGGGTTTGGAGGGGGAAGATGGAGTTCTGTTTAAATGTGTTTAGATTACTAGGTGTCAATTAGCAGTGTTAAATTTTAGATATTTAGGTGGCCTTGTCAGGGAATATTTTTTTTTTTGCACTTTCTATAAAGTTTTGAAAACTAAAACATATTTTGAGGAGTCCTATCAACCTAACACCTTATGCTGAAAAATGCCATCCTTGTTCAATCCTTCTGTTATGTGTGAAAAAAAGCACATTGTTTAGGGATGTGATTTCCTCTGTGAGTTAGTAGTGAGGCTGGTCCTAGAACTTCAGCTTGCTTCCCTCCCCTCCCCACCCCACCCCTCCCCTCCCCTCCCCTTTCCTTCCTTCCTTCCTTCCTTCCTTCCTTCCTTCCTTCCTTCCTTCCTTCCTCACTTCCTGCTTTCTTTCCCTCACTCCCTCACTCTCTCCCTCCCTCCCTACCTGCTTTCCTAAGCTATAATTCTATTCTGAGCTTCTCATCAGTCCCAAGATTGTCACCATAATTAGAAGAGTTTTAGTAGAAAGCCTTTTGGATAAAACAAAAATCTTGTTTCCATGAAAGTGTGGCCTCTTAAATAAAGAATAAGAGGCAGAAAGGGGTAGTGCCCAGCTGGGAACAGATTTTCCTAAACAGCATCTTAAGGGACCCTTTGTCCATTGGGGCTGCCACGGAAACAGACCATGTGCTGATGTTCAGCAAGTAGGCCTTGTCTGGTACAAAATAATTATTTAAATGAGTATTATTGGGATCCTGTTCGAGTCCGTGTTATTTTTTTCAGCTTGAGGGATTGGGAGTGACCAGGGAAGCCTTTAGTGATTGCTGAGAAACCAGCACTGCAAATCGCAAACCAACCCACACACAAAGCCTCATAAAAATCTCATTAGTCTCCCATGTTTTCTCTGTAGCATCATTCTGGGCACCATCATAGAGATCCTGTGAATGGCACACACTTATAAATTATTCATTTTTAGCATGTGTTGGAATGCAGCTATAGAAGCAGAAAAAATTTTTTCCCGTTAGCCTCAGATCTGCAGCATCTTGCTTTCAGATTTTGTTTCAAATTTTTGAGCTTTCCTGAAGCATCAGACCTGTTGTTGTCTCAAAAGTATCTCGGAGTATGTTCCAATTAATCTTGACTGTCTCTTTGACCAAGTAAGCAGGAATCAGAAACCAACCTTTTGCCAGGAATTATGCTAGACAGTGGGAATGCAGAGGTGGAAGACACAGCCTCTGTTAAAGATGCTCATAGAGAGGAGACAGCACAGCACAAAAAGAGCTATCGCAGGGATATGCGCAGGGTTGGCGAGAATGGAGGACGCATCTAACGCATCCTGGGTACTTACGGAAAGAAGACAGGAGGGGAGGCTTCAAAGGCGACGACTCAGAATACTCACATACCACTGGTGGGAATGTAAGATGGTACTGCCACTTCGGAAAGGAGGCGGTTCTTCAAAAGGTTAGCTATAGTTACCCTATGACCCGGCAATTCTTCTCTATATATGTATGAGATGAAACACGTCCACACAAAAACTTGTACATGAATGCTTATAGCAGAATCATTCATAATAGCTCCGAAGTGGAAAGAACCCAAATGTCCATCAGATGATGAATGGGTAAATAAAATGAGGTATTCACACAATGCAAACTATTTGACCTTAAAAATAAAGGAAGTAGAGATGCATGCTACCGCATGGATGGATCTCGAAAACATTATGCTAACCGAGAGAAGCTGACCACAAAGGATCAACTGTTGTATGACTCCATTTATATGAAATGTCCAGAATAAGCAGGTCTATAGCAACAGAAAGTAGATTGTTGTTTACTTAGGAGTGGGGAAATGGAAGGGTTGGGGGCTATGGCTAAGGGGTGCAGGGTTTCTTTTTTTGTGTAGTACTCTAAAATTGATTGTAGTGAGGGATGCACAACTTTTGTGAATATACTAAAAGTCCTTGAATTACACACTAAAGTGGGTGAATTGTATGGTTAGGAATTAAATTTCAATGACGTTTTTAAAGAAACAGTGACACCCAAGGGCCAGTGGGGAAGAAAGCTGGGCGAGGACTTTCTAAGGAGCGAGCAACACAATAGTGAGCAAATCCACCCCATCAGCAAGTCCTATTGACTTTACATCCAAAAGCGTGTTCCCGATCATTCTTGGCCTTTCTATTTGCACTGCTGCCACCCTCAGCCAGGTCACCACCGCCTCCCATGTGGGTCGTTGCAGCAGACTCCTTACTACTTCTGTTCTTGTCCACTGTGTTAGAGAGTCTAGTGGCAACGCAAGGCTATCCCCCTCATCTTCAGGGCTCCAGGTTGGTTTTGACTGGTGCGACATGGTGCCCTCATGAGCTTCCGAAGGCTGAAGGGAAGTGAAGCCACACCTGCTTCTGTGGCTTTGGCAGAGTTTCCCAGTTGTCCCCTGAATCATACCAGGTCACTGAGATTCCAGGGCACAGTGTCTTGGGCTTCTTTCCCCTGCGATTCCCTGCGATTTCTCCGATCTCATCCCCTAGACCTTCCAGTAGCCCTTTCATTTCTCAGTCCCCATATTAACTCCACTCCTGCTTGAGACACAGGGCATGGTTTCTGTTTGCCTGATTCGGATCCGTACACTCTGCTCTCCACGTAGCAACCAGCATCGCGTTGGAAGAAGAAATCACATCACGACCTTTTACTCCCCCGCTCAAACTTCTCTAACATCGGCTCCATATGAACTTGGTCTCAAATCTGGATTCTGTACAAGACTAGGCTTCCTCTCCCTACTCATCCGTTTGCTTCCTCCTCTTTGCTGATGCCCCTTCCACGTGGACCCCCTTCCTGTTCCTCCTGGATGTCCAGCTCTTCTCACCTATGAAGCTTTGCACATGCTGCCCCCTCTGCCTGGGACACGCTACCCCGGGTTTCTGCACGGTTGGTTCCTTTTCACCACACTGCAGCTCAGCTATCTTTCCACCATACCCAGTCTGCTCGCCTCCTCCATCACACTCCATCACAACCCTGAGTTGTATTGTCTTTGTCGCTCTTCTCACCTGCTGAGGTTATCTTGTTCAAATCTGTCCTGTCTTGCTTACTATTTGTTTCCTTCCTAGAAGGCAAGCCCCAGGCAAGCAGGGGCTTTGACGCACTGTGGTATGTCCAGCGCCTAGCTCAGTCTCTGGCATGTAGAAGCTTTGTGCACGTGGTGAATGCGTGGAAACAAGGAAGGATGCAGGAAGGCAGAGCACTGAGGGCCTATCATAGTCCATGGCTGGAATTCCGTGGGTGGATGTGGTGGTGATTGTGGGGGGTGAACCGTGAGGTTGCCCAGGAAGTGGGTCACCTGGGGCTTTGTTCTTTCCTCGCTGTGTCATCTTAGAAAAGGCATTCAGTTTCTCCAAGTTCCAGTTCTCCACTTTAAAGTAGAATGTCTAACACCCAACTCACAGGGTTTAAATGAGGAGATTAAATGTGCTCATATACATGAAAACCTCGTGGAAAATATAAAGTGACCTGTTTACGTATTTAACACTTACTCTTATGGTGAACTGTCAGGGTCTAGGTCCTGAAAACCCCTTGAGGAGCCCTTGTCTGGACAGGAAGAGAGACCCACAGAAGTCACAGCAGGGGTCTCACATGATTATTCCATAAAGGCCCCCAGCCCGGGGTCTGACCTCCAATTGTTTGTTATTATCCGGTGCCAGCCTTTGTCTTTGTTAGCGCTGGGATTTCCTCAAGGACCGCAATGGGTCTTCACGGCTCTACAGGGCCTGTGAGGCCTCCGCGGGATCCACGTGCAGGAAGTCAAAAGTCCCAGGCCTCCTGACCTTGTCAACCTACATTCCCTTTGACGACAGGTGGGCTCTTCATGCCCCTTGCGTCATCCCTCCCAGATGCTTAGGCCGTCAGTCTTCATTCTGATCTGACTCTACCTCTTCTTCATACGTAGGTTTTATCTTACATCCTCTTCTCATCATCCCATATATTTCTCCTCGTTCAAACTCTTTTCTTTGCTAACTTTTGCTCTGTGATTCCTTGTGTCTGGGATTCTGTGTATACCTCTTCAGGTTCCCGGAGCCTCACAGCATCCACAGAAGTCTTCTTTATGTCCCTGGAATCTTATCCACATCCCCTACTTGTTTTAGACACGGTGTATGGCAGCGTGTCTGTTTCTAAGCTGGTTCTGATTTAGGGCAAAGACTTGGTCTTTGTCACCTCTTTCCCCCGGTCACTGCCTGTGCCTGACACAGAGTGGGCAGTCCTTGGTCACGGGATGGTGGTTTGACAGGCTGTCGTGTCGGTTATGACTTAGAAATATCCATCCTTGGCTGTTCTTTGTTGGGTCTAAGTAAAAAATTTAAGTAAAAACTCTCTTCTTTGTCTCCCTAAAACCAGCCAGGATAATGCAGCTCCCTTCAGGCCTGAGGGTTAAAGAGGGGGAGATGCTGTGTTTAACTGTCATACTCCCAGGTTCAAGGTTTATCAAGGTCTTTGTTTCTCTCTCCTTGCTGGCTAGTTGAGGGTCTGAGCAGGGTTGAGGGTTGCCCTGTCTCCAGTTCGCCCCAGGATCGGACCAGCAGCTGCTGAGAGAGAAGGTGGCACTGATGGGGATGGGAGGGGAATGAGAGGGCGGGTTTTGATTAGAAACAAAGAAAAAAGACTCAGGAAAATGCTTTCTTCACTCAATAAACCTTTATTTCTTGTGCAAAGCTAATTTCTTTTGGAATATTACTTTGGCATAGATTACTTTTACACTATTAGTAAAGGCAATTTAAGAGAGTTGAAAAATTTGGGGCAAAAGGGAGCCTTAAAAAGTAGTCCTACCTGGTTGATGTGGGAATTAAAAAAAAATAGAGTGGGGGTGGGGGTGATGCCCGGAAGAATCGGGCCCTTTGGGGGCTGGCAGGAAGGTGCTGGTGCTGCTCTGGGTTTGTGGCTGCTGGGTTTGAGACAGTCATCATTTCCACAATGACACCTGCTTCTTGATCAGAGCTATTCTTGGGAAAGGATTTTTTTTTCTTTCTAACTACACATCTGACTGAACATTTGCCAGAGTGTTGATCAAGGGCTCTTTTTACTTTTAATAATTGCGGTGCATCCATTCCAAAGCATTCCTTCTGTAATTAATCACCACAAGATCTGGTTACCTACTGAGAGCTGAGACATCGAGGAAGAACCAGAGAAACAAGAGGGTACCGGCTGCCTAACCGCAGTGCTCTGCACCCTCCTGGCCCCCTGCCCTGTCTGCACCTGCTCTGCAGAGACCCCACCTGCCTCTGGAATCCTGGGCCCTTTCAGGGCTCCTTTTGATGCGTTATTTGTTTAGGAGAAAAAAACAAAACAAAACAAAACTGGATTGCAGTAAGCAGACGTATCTCATTTAGGAGGGAAATGGGCGTTTCGTTCAGGTTTCCCATTTCAAACCAGAAACGACTTCCTGTGGGTGCAGACAGATTGTTGTTGCTGCTGTTTCGTTATTTGGGGTTAACGCAACCCACTCCCCTCTGCTGCTGTGCGTAAGGGCTGGCCCGAGAGGACCCCTTCCTCTCTCCACGAGTGCCTGCCTGGCTTGGGATCCGACAGATAGTTGGTGTTCAATGAAGAGATACTGAAACTTTCCATCTCTGCCCGGAGGAACAATCTCTTTGTGTTCATTGTAATGTGTTGAGGATAAAATTCTTTTGGGCAGATGCCAGTAGCACTATCACTGGAATGTGGCAAATCTGGGTGGTTTCCTTTGACATCTCAAGGGCTGCTTCTTCAACATCAATGTAAACGTCATTATGAGCTGTGCATCATGGATCGAGGTATAGAAACTCTGATAATTGATTTATGTTTCTGTAGACAATACTCTGGAAGGATACCTAAGAATTGGTAACAGTAGTTACTGCTGGGGAAATAAAGTGGGGAACTGCAAGTGGAGATGAGAGGGAGACCACACGGCACCCTACAGCCATCGTGTGCGATTGGAATATTTTTCCATGTGAGTGTGGTGCCCATATGAACAATAATTAACATATAAAGAAAGATCTTAATGGAAATGTCCATACATAGGCACCCAGGTCCATCCTTTCTCTCTCATCTCTTTTGGACCCACACTCCCATCTGGAATGTAGGATGCCTCCCTCGTTGGGTCAGCCTGAAATCCTGAGGTGGAAGAACGGCTCAGGGAAGGTGGCTCAGGGAAACTGGCTTGCTTTTGCACGGTCCTGCAAACTGAGGGAGCAATCCTGGAATACTTATACTCGTAAATATTCTTATTTGGGCATGTCTCCACCAAAATGAGAAACTTTGATTCTCACTTTGGTCCTTTTAAACCTTACATGAGAAAACCCATTGCCTTCTTCTAGAGAGGGCTTAGTTTTCAAGGACCAAGACCCATCTAACTCTTGGGGCAAGGATGGAAAATGTTTCTTTCATTCCATTTAGAAAAGTCCCTAGGAGTAGGAATGATAACACTACTTGCTCGATGCTGACACAGTCGTTTTATTTTTCAGTTAAAGAAACTGAAGCCTTAGAGAAGTCAGGTGACTTCTGCTAAGTAGGCCCTACAGGTTGTACCTGGTAAGGTCAGGCTTGATACCTGGGTGGGCTGACTCCAGACCCGTGGGCTGTACTCAGGCCTTTGCTGTGTGTTTACCTCAGTATGCAAAAGAGGATTGCACATGAGCTTCTGATACAGTTTTGGGTGACAGTTCTGACTTTGTCACTTCCTGACTTCAGATATGTTGTGTGGCCCCACCCATCCTGGCCCCTGGCCACGCAAGCTTTCTTTCTGCTTTGATCTCAGGCCTTTTGCATTTTCTCTTTATTCTGCTTGAAAAAACTCTCTCCACTGTGTTTTCATGGCTGACCTGTCGTTATTGAGCACACTTCTTAAAGGTCACCTCTCCCCAGAGCACTCCAGCTGAAATGAAATCACTCTAACAAACCAAACTACTTCATTCCTTTCATGGTGCTTATTTGCACTTGAAATCATGCTATTTAAGTGTTTTTTTTTTTTTTTTTTAAGAAAATTTTCCTGCTAGAATGCTGGTTCCTTGTGGTGCATTGTCTTTTGTATTCACCACTAAATCCTTAGCATGTAAAACAGTCAGTGCTTGGTCTACTGCAGGGGATGCCCAATAAATGTCTATGAACTTCCTGACTTGCGGGCCCTTGGCTTATTGTCATGTACACCATCGGGATGATATTAACTTCCAGCATCATCGTTAGGAATCGAGGGAGCGCATGTACCTAGCTCAGGGCTTGGGGCTCAATTCACAGTAGCTGCTCTGGTGACCACCAGCTGCTTCTCTTTCCACTACACAAGGGTTTGAAAACTTGTTTCACTGAATGCAAGCAGCAAAGTGGTCCAGAAAGCATTGCCCTGCCTGTCCTCAGCCTTGGGGAAAATGAATCATATTTTCTATTTAAGGGTGATGTAACATCACCACAAAAGAAACTTTATCTGTTTAGCCCTCGCCATCATTTTTCTTTTCCATCCTGCCCTCCCTGGGAAGGTGCTCACATTTACCATGCGGGTTCTAATCTCCACTGTATTTCTGTCGGCCCTGATGATTGATCTTTGGCTGACAAGTCAGCGTGGATGGCAGCGGGCGCTGTCCTATTCAGGCTCTGATGGAAGGTGTGGGTGGTCTGTAAATCATCACAGGGGTTGCCGGCTGAGGGCTTCTCTGGGCACAGCGTCAGGAGGACTCTCTTTCCACAAAGCTGCGCTCTTTTGAAGGGACTCCAGGTTGCCTGCTTGCACTTTCTTCTCCAGGCCATGTGGCAGCGTTTTCATCCACCCTAGGATTAGGGCCAGAGTGGATTTGCAGTGTTGTGGCTGGTTCCTTTGCATCCTTGGCCTCTCGTAAATCAGAACGCAGCCAACACAGTCCAGAAGTCTGGAAGCCGGGGCTTCCTGGGGTCTAAGTTCGGCCTTTTTGTGATGAATTATAATAATAAAAAGATTGAAAAAAGGCCTTTGAACAAATTTTAGCAGTTCAGGTAACCACACGTTATGAGGAACTCCACTTGCCCTCCCCCAGTCATGTCATAATGAGGAATTTGTGGGTTGGGGTCATTTGTATGAGCTCTGGCAGTGCCATAGATAGAACCCAGCAACCTCCTGTAATGATGATGGTGATGATGATGAGCGCTAACGTTGATGAGACTTACGAGGTGCCTTGTGCCATTAATCACTTCACACACAGAAGTATTTAATCTTCCAGGAATAATGAGCTAAGGAAGCAGCTCAAAGACCTATTTGATGGGGATGCATGCAGACTCTAAGGACCAGCTCCCGATTCGACAATGCAGACAGCGATGTGTGGAGGGGTGGTTAGCATTGACTTAGCACTTCCATCAGGTTCCGCCCTTTCCCATAAGGTATTCCTTCCGCCAGCCTTGCAACTTAGCGTGCCTTCTACCTACGTGTTTGTAGGTAAAAACTGAGGAATATTTAGTAGCATGTCCAAGATGACACATGGCTGCTAAGTGGCAGAGCCAGGGTTTAAACTGGATTTGTCTGGCTCCAAACTCTACTTATGGATAGAAATGGTCTTAACAGAGTCCATCTGGTCTGTAGACAGTAGGATGAGAAGTCCATCTACTAGAAGAGTTTTTCTTCTGAGCCTTGGAGTTTTTTTCTATTACTCATATGTACTCAGACCAATCCCCACACGCCCAAGTCTGGGTAGAACTAGACGATCTTTGCAAAACACCATGAAAGCCGAAAAGACTGAAATATTTAAAGCTTTCAATTTGCCATTATTTTGGCTTCTGAACTTGTCATCTTTATAGTCTTGAATTAATAAGAGAGGCAAATACTCGTTGACACTGACAGAGAGGTACACGGCATTTTATATAAACTGCTCGGTGTAACCCCATCTGATTGCTATTGAGACTCAGATTCATACTTTTCACCATCATAACCCACAGTCATAACCCAACACTCATTCAAGTTAAAGCACTGTAACTCTTTTTAGGCATAGAAAAAAATACTTGCTGCTTTTTTACGGGTTGATTTATTGTTACATGACAATATTGGGTATATTAAATTTTAATATTGGTGCTGTCTTTTTCACCATAAGTCTTCTGCTGAGGAGCTCAGAAATTATTTCACTTTAAAAGAGACATTTATTGCACTGTATAGGCAGGTAGGTAATTCCTTCCTCTGAGAAACTTGTGGATTATTTCCCTTCTGAGGCATAAGAACTTTTGATTTGCACTTGTGTCTTTTGGGTGCAAAGGAAGGGTGATTTACTGTCTCCATTGGCATAAATAGTGTTGTTTGTTTCTGTATCATTTTCAAACACCCACTAGGATAGTGACTCATAGTTTAGTAGGCAGAGAATTCAGTCTTTTACTGTAAATGTCAGGGACAAAGAATGGAAAAACAGCTTTGGATTTCAGCCTAATGTTCAAATGGGTCCCCAATCACATTGGAAAGAGATAATCCAGTTATGGTGGGCTGGGGCTACAGAGCATCTGTCATTTCTCATTCATTTCTTGGAACCATTAAAACTCTTTGAGGAACATGGCAAACTTCTGATCCTTACAATGAGATAATACTCCAGATAATTTATGCTTTTACCTACAACGAGACATCTCTTCTGTTGTGGCTACTTCTCACCTACCCATTTTCTCCACTCTTCTCTACTTGGAACTTTTATCACTGGTTTTTAAAAATATATTCCAATCTATAAAAATACCATGCAAGCATTCTGGCATAAGACACTGTGGCCATTTCTACAAAAACAGATATGACAGAAACTATTTGTTGCTGATCTAATGCCCCTTTTTCTTCCTTAGTTAAAAGAGCTAATTTCATCTGGAGTGGCCATATGCTTGCCTGAGATATAAATTTTCCAGCCTCTATTATTATCTGATGTGGCCTGATTAGTGGGTAGGTCCTCCGGGAACTGGAACTATGAAACAGACAACTGGCGTGGACCGGTTTTTGCCTTTCCATTGTAAATTCTGCTTCCTATTGGACTGTGGACAGATGGCTGGCTGTCTAGCAGCCGTGTTAGAAAGGAGGCAAGCTTCAGTTCTCGTAGTATGGGTGGTGGACAGAATGATCAAAGAACCCTGGGTGTCTGATGACTTAGTTCAGCCAGTATACCAATCATGCGCCACCTGCCTTGGGACTTTTTATATATGAGAGAACACATTTCTACTTTACTGAAGCAAGTATAGTGTTTGTCGTGTCCTACGACAAACACTGGGGAACCCAGTTGCCATTTTGTGAGGACACTCTAGCGTTACAAGGAGGTCTATGTGACAAGAAACCAAGGCCTCCTGGCATTAGCCAGCATTGACTTGCCATCTGTGTGAGTGGACGATCTCGGAGGGGGATCTGTCAGCCCAGTCAAGCCTTCAGACAGCACCGGCAGTGTGCCGATGAGTCAGGCGAGGCCCCCCAGACGGCTGAGCTGCTCTTGAATGCCTGACCCTTCGAAACTGCGTGAGATAATACATGTTAATTATTATTTTAAGCTGCCACAGCAATGTATAAATAACACAGGTTTTACTATTAGGTATGTATTCTTACGTTTATATTTTAAAACTGATGCATCAGGCGAGGAACACAAAACCTTGATATTCTGAATCCCTGTAAGTATAAATATCCACAAAAGCACTTAAATGCCTCCCTACTTTATGATATCATGTTAAATATGGTTGCAGACTCACTGGCCTTTTAGCCACTCTTATGAATACAGCAGATAATTATCCTTATGAATTTCACATTCTGCTAAACAAGCATTTTCCTGACCTTATGGCAAGGCAGAATAAGACTGAAGTCCTCATATTCTCCGCTCCCACTCCCTCACTGTTACGGCCCCCCTCCCAGCCTTGGAAGGCTGGAGTGGCCCACTGGACTCTAGGTGGATGGGAACAGCAAATTTCCAGAGCACGTCCTGCCCCTTCTTAATGATACTCTGTGTTTCGCAAGGAAAATCAGCCTTTGGAAAAGCGCAAACCTTCCCAATTTTAAGTCTAGTTTAACTTGGGGAATGAAACTGCCTTCCCAACTTAAAGTGGGGTTTGCACGGTGACTGCCTGAGTTCGATGATGGGTCCCGGGCCTTTTCCAAATGTTTCATAAACACTAAGTAAGTTTCCCGACACCTTGCTTAGCCTTGTTTACGGTGGCCAGCCCCTTCCTCATAGATTCATAAACTCAACCTCAGACCATTCTGAAACTTCTGTAATCTTCCCACTTTCCTGTTCCGCGGACCCCTGAGTGTTAGGGGCTGTCTGCAGAGCTGCAGACCTAATGCGTGTTCCTCTGACTTCCTTGAGCCAGCGCACCTTTTAGGTGGGGCGTTAAGTTTCAAGACATGAGGTTTATTGGTCATTTGATTGTGATGAACTGCCTGTTGTTTGCCCCACTGGTGGGGCAGGGGTGTAAAGCTCAGTCGCAGGGAGGTGCTGCGCGGCCTTGACCGAGGTGGGAAAGCCGTGCTAACTGCAAGGTGAAAGGCTGCCGCAGGTCTTTGGGATGGGGCGACCCTGCACTGGTCAGAACCCCAGGAGTAAAGACTGTCGTACCCACAGGGCGAGTCGTTATCCCACATCTCAAACCTGCCTTTTTATTCCAAGACTCCGATTTAGACTGCATTTGGTTGATGAATATCAGAGACCTTGGCACAGTAATGGCAAGTTGTGCGGCTCAGCTTACTCACACTCTTCTGATTGAGCCGCCTGACTGCCCAAAGCCATCATCATCACTCACATGCTGCCTTTCAATGTGGATTTTTGTTATCACCTTCCTTCTCTTCTGCCCCCGTCTCCTCTTTCCTTTTCTGTGCATGTGCTTGCAGGTTAGAAGTTGAGGCTCCTGACTCAATTCTTATTTGGTTAGGTTCTCCTTCTCTTCCTTCTTTCCTGTTTGATTTCTAAGGTGTGTTGAACTCTGTGGTATGCAAACTTCATAGAAAACAGAAGAGTCATTGCTGGTTTAGTCCTACACCAGAAACATTTAGAGGATGTATGGGTATCCCTCTTTCTCCCCCTTCAAAGCTACCCAGGCATGTGCATTCCTAACACTTTCAGCCAGGCAGACAATTAAATTGAGAGCTGGGATGAACTGATCAGTTAGAGCTCCTCCTGCTGGAAAAAGAGAGTAGTGCACCTGTGGGCTTTGGGGTCTTCCTTGAAGTTAAGCAATCTGAAGGTCTGACTGGAAGGGATTTTCTTTGGTTGGGGTTATGGTGGGTGGAGGACAAAGAGCAAAGCTTTGTTAAAATACTTCTGTCCTGCTCTTGCCAAAGAAACAACATAAAGGGAGTCATTTACAAGACATTACGTTCATTGCTACTAAAGGGTAACTGCTTATTATTTTTTTTTTTCCTTTTACAAACAGGAAGCACATTTCCTGCTCTCATCCTATGTCCAAGGTAGCAATCTTGAAGCAGCGTGAAGTAAATGGCAGGGAGCAATTCAGATGCAATTTATTCCCAAACTTAGCTTGTGTATCTGTAGCAACTTCACTAAAGCCACCATCAAGTGAATATATAAAAACACACACATTTATGTCTATAAATAAAGATATAGACAGACTCATAAATGGAGAGCAAGATGAGAGCTAGTGGTGGTGGGAGGTTAGGGGGTGGAGGGATGGAGCAAAAAGGGAAAAGGACTCGTGGACATGGACAACAGCGTGGCGATTATTGTGGGGAGGTATAAAGGGACTAAATGGTGATGGAAAAAATACAATGAAGATTTAAAAAGTTAAACTAAGAAAAAGATGCACATATATACATTTCTAATCCCTCTATCTCACCTCACCTTCCATTATTGTCAGAGGAAATGAACCTTAATGCACTGAAGTTTTTGACTGAGATGAAGGTATTTGCCGTGTTTTAGAACCAAATGAGACACGTACTTTGTGTTGCTGAGTTGCTCTGGGAACCAACTCTTCTGTCTCCGTGAGAGTTGAAATAAAAATCACAACTGCCATTTAGGGAGTTCCACCTGTGTGCCAGGCTCACAGTGGCTTTCCTTTGTCAACTGACTTCCTCTTTTCATCAGGCTCATGAGGGGATGGTGGAGAGTCGAGTAGTCAGTTTGTGGGAGAGATGAGGTGGCTGCACCAGCTGTAACTAAGAAGTCTCAAGGGTCAGGAGTCATTAATAATTCTGTGTCCCTCTCCCCACTGATTTTCTCATTTTCTTCACCCACGTTCCTCCAGCCGTCATTTGGGACATCTGGATTTGTAAGTCTTTATCCAAGTGGCCTGGGTGTGAAGGTTTGACTTGGGGGGATGTTAGACCCACTCCCCTTCCTCCAGCCCAGTCTTGGAGAAGGGCTCCACCCTGGAGCGGCTGCTCAAGGCCCGCCCTTCCCCTCACACCCTGAGTTCCCATCATCATCAACTTCTGCAGGTTTTAACTCCTTATTGCCTCACCCATTTTGTTCGCTTTCTCTCCATCCCCAGTGGTCTTGTCTCCTAAGGCTTCCGTCGGCTCTCTTCCCTTGGTCCACTCTTGGCTTAATTTGAAACTCTTGACTGTAGCCATTTATAAAATGTTGAGATCTTTCAGGTAAAAAATGAGGCCACTTTCTCTTGTACATACTTTACACTAATTCCTGAATTATGGACCAAGGACTTCGTGGAGAAATGGCTAAAGAACAATTGCAAGAGGTCCCTGGGGCTGTATGTAGTCTGTGGATTAGGTGAATGAGGGTTGTCTTGGTCTGTCTGGGCTGCCACAACATAGCACCATAGATTGGGTGGTTTGTGAACAACAGAAATGTTTCTCACAGTCCTGGTGAGATCCCTTTCTGAGCTGCAGACAGCAGACCTCTCCTTGTATGCTCAATGGCAGAAAAAGCTAGGGAGCTCTGTGGGGTCTCTTTCATAAGGGGCCATTAATGCCATTTGCGAGGCCTCCACCCTCATGACCTAATCGTCTCCCAAAGGCCCCACCCCCTAACACCATCACCTTCAGGAATAGGGTTTCAACAGACAAATTTTGAGGGACACAAACATTCAGTCCATAATGAAAGTCCAAAAATAGGCATATAAATGTTTGCAATTATGTGTAAATGTTCTTTTGGTTATGAGATTCAATTTTACCTTAAGGAGTTGCTGAATTTATACTTGAATTTTTCATTATCTGTATTAAAAATCAATAAATTCTGTAAATAGTTCTTTTATCCCATTGAGGTCCATGATAGCTTTTGCATCTCTAAATGGGTCTTCAAGCTTGAAAAGGGGTCCTGCAGCACCATCATCAGACTGATGATTTGATTGGCACCTGCTACAACCCAATGGTGCTCAATAAATGCATGTGTGGAGGGGCTCCACCCACAGAGCCCCATCTGTCAGTCACGGATGAGAATAAAACTACCAAGACATGATCTGCTTGGGGAGGAGAGGTGGCCAATCTCTCAAAGGAGATGGGCCAAGAGCCTCTTCCTCAATAGGTTTTTATTGGGTCATTTTGCACAGGAATACAGGCTCATTAACCATTATCAAGCAGTAAGGATCAAACAATAGATAACATACAAAGAACTCTGAGGGCCTATTTTGAGTCAGGGTCAGATAGCTAAAGAGCAATAAAACTTTCTCACTTCTTGCTTGGACCCTTATTTAAATGAGAGCACTCTTAGCAAAGCAGGTTTCATAGGACTTTACGAATTCTTTCTCATGCCCGATCACCCGGGAGCCGCTCTAGCCAGCACAGAGCTGCACTGCCCTCCTTCATAGTTTCAGACTTAAGCGGATTAGAGCCAGGAAGCAAGAGATAAGGAAGACTTCTCCCAGATGGAAAGAGGACTCAGGCTCTGTCAGAATAGCTTGGGGGTGGGGGCGAGGGTCCATCACCCCCACTTTGCTGCAGCCCCCTGAGTCCTTCTTTGAGGGCCTTCCAAGTGGTCATGCCTGACTTAGGTCGCCCCTCCCTTGAGGGGTCTTACCCGTCATTGGCTAACCGATCAAGCATTGGGGGCCAGATATGGATGAAGCAGAAGCGGTGCTCCTGCCAGGGAGATAAGCTTTGTCTCTTTAGTGGCTCAGGTCCTGGTGACAGAACAGACCCAGATGAAACGGGTCCCCTGGGCTCTTACTCAGCCTAGCCATGGGGTGGGGGTTACAGCTCCTGAAACCAGGCGGAATGATTCCCAACATGCATGTGCCAGTTTAGAACAGTGGCTTGTTTATGTGTCTGAAGAGGGGGCAGTGAATGCTGCCCTAACTGAGCAGTAGTACTTCGATCCCTGAAGTAGGTCAAGGGCTGTGGGAGCGAGCTCCCTGGCTTTTGCTGTCCTCAGGTGCAGAGACATGCCCTAACTTGGACTCCATTCAGGCATTGTTTTAGTTAGGTGTTTGAGGGGCTGAAGTGTGCTCAGTGAACAGAGCGAACACAGGGGATTTTAAATGGCAGTTTTTACCAATTTGTATTCATGTGAAGAGTTGTATCGAAGCTGCTTCCGTCTCGGCTTGTTCTGTTTATTCAGTACGAATGTTTGGAACGTGTAATTGTTCCACTGGCTTTTATCAGATGTGCTGTCCCAAGGTACCAGGGGAATATCTTCATTACTAACATAGTAATAGGGAAGCAGGCTGCTTGTGGGAACTGTCTGCATATTCCTAGCACTTGCCTTGTGTTTCATACTGGCTGCTAATTAGCACCCAGCTAACAGTGGCAGGTTATCAAAGCAAGAAATGATCCCCCTGACCACAGCAGAATGGATGACAGCAGCTAGGGCACCTGCTCGGTTCAGAGTCTGCCAGCTGAAGAAGAAAGATTAGGGGGAGGGAATGTAAGGAGGAGCTCCCTACCTGTGGGTCTCTGGTAGCCTGGGAACCCAGCAGGCTCATGCTTACCTCTGGGGAGAGTCCCCCGTGTCTGTCTGTCCTTCCCCGTACATCTTGCGGCAGGATGGGGCCACTCCTTGGCTCACTAATGCAGCCGCGAAGTGCACTTGACATTGCTTCTCAGAGAGGCTGGAAAATGAGTGTCAGAAGGGGAAGGGAAGGACGTTTTGTTCCCTCCGGCTGGTCTTTAACATTTGCCTTATTGTGGTTTTAAAAAAGTATCCGTAATGCAAAATATGATATCATAAATACTCAAATGATTCCCCAGTACAGAAATAAAAAGTAGAATTTCCCCTTCATATGTCTACCCGGTTCCGGTTTCCCCTCCTAGATACATGACAATCACATGTGCCAATTTGCCGTGTATCTGGGGCCCACCTAGTCACATAGGTAGTATCTTTTTCTTTAATGTGTGCAAACGAATCTCCCAGTTTATATTGTTTTTTTCACTGTTTCCATGTCATGGGATGGGGTGTCATACTTGATACCTAACTCTTGTTATAACTACCGCGGAAGATGTTGGTTATGGAGTTGTGTATTATAATTTATTCGATGATTCTTTTCTTCACAACGTTTTGTAAGCCTTTGAAGTAGAGCCTGAGCAGGACTTTAACCCTTTATATTTTATTTCGTTTTCTAGTTTCTACTTTTTCTTGATGTGAGAGGCTGAACAATAGTCCCCCCAAATCTCTGGAGCCTGTGAATGTTACCGACATGGCCAAAGGGCCTTTGTGAGTAGGGACTTGAATTGGGGAGATTATGCCGGATAAGTTGGGTGAGTTTGTAATAGTCACCATGGTCATTGTAGGAAGGATGCTGGAGGACTCGGAGTGAGAGGTGGGAGTGATGTGACAATGGGAACAGGGGTTACGGTGTTGCTGCCGCAAGCCCGAGGATGCCAACAGTCTCTGAAGCTGAAAGAGACAAGGAACAGATTCTCTCCTGGGGCCTCCAGAAGGAACCGGCCCTGGAGATGCCTTGATCTGAGCCCGTGAGACTCATTTTGGACTTTTGCTTTTGGAGGTCGCTAAGTCAGTGGTAATTCATCCCAGTAGCGATAGGAAGCATAACTGGCCATAGCTTCTTATCGTTGCTAAGAAATACTTTCGGAGGGCTAAAAAATCTTGACTGTTAGAGTATAAAAGTAATCTGCAGTAATCTACATGCTGGAGATTTTATTTAACTTATGAAAAAACCAAGCAGGTATTTTAATTTGTGCAAAAAAGAAGTCACAAATGTGGGTATAGAGTAAGGAATGTTGCAACGAAAGTGCAAGTGAAGCCCACAGTTTTTTTATTGAAGGGAGTAAGGAAAAGTCACTGGAACGTGTACCAGACAGGACAGAATTTGCGTGTCTTATCAGTTACCATGCAGGGCGGGGGTGGTGAAAAAATCTGCCAGAGGGTCAGACCTGAGCTGGTTTGTAGGGAGAGCTTCTTAGAGGGTGTGGTCCTGCTGGGGCTGGTCCCCAGGGCCAGCCTAACAGTAGCCTTGAATGTCACTGGAGAGTGCTGGTGGCCGGAGCTGGTCCACGGGAAGCGGCCCGCTGAGCAGCAGAGGGACTTCCTGGGGAGCGAGTGCCTGGCCTCCTACATGCTAATCTGGCAGTTGCACATTTACCCAAATATAAATAATGAGAAAAGAAGTAAAACGATCAGGCAAATGCTCCAGCTTTGGAGTGCTACTACTGTTCCGCCACTTGCTAGTCTCACTTAACAATATACTGTGGCGTCTTTCCCCGCCAGCGGCTACAGCTCCATCTCTTTCTCCTAGCGGCTGCAAGGCGTTCTGCTGGATGGGTGCCCCATCCTTTAATTTACTATTTGCTTACTGATGCGCATTTAGGATATTTCAAAATTTTCACTACAATCAAAAAAATATAATGTCATGTCAATTATACCACAATAAAATGTTGCAACGTGCATCCTTTTATCTTATTTCAAAACAATGTACACGCATGCAGAAACTTCTGGAAGGATATACATCAAAATATTTACTCTGGTTGTTTTTATAATGTTCTCTTTTGACTTTATTCATGGCTGAACTGTTTAAATTGTTTTTCTTATGAGCATGTATTTTTTTTATAATTAGGATATACAAAAAAAGATATTTCAATATTGAAAACAAGTGCAACTTAATTAAAATTATAAACTGCCACTGAGATTCTGTTTAAATACCTGTGTATCTATATGAAAAATATGCTTTTGGTGTTTTCGGAAGAAGATTGTTACCGGAACCCCAATACTTATTCTTGAGTCTACCTGCCTGCATGCACTGGCCCAAGGAAATGTGTGAGTTTGCAGTATAGAAAGAAAAAACAGTTTGCTATTGAACTGGCCAATATGAAGACAGAGAGTTTATGCTCTAAAGACCTGACTCTCAGGTGGCCTGCAGGTTACAGACTGTGTAGGGCAAAATCACAAGACACCAGCAAGGGTTAGGGAGTTCGGGGTCCTTCAGGGAGCTGACCGGTTGGAAGTGGGTAAGGGTAGTCGATCATTTCTTCTGGTCCTGAGGACACCTCTGAGGTCTCTTCCTGTGTCCCTTATGTCTGAACTCATGGGAAAGTAGCCAGGGGGCCGTGCCACTCTGGGGCTCAGGAACTGAAACGTAACTTAGGTCAAGATGTTATCTGTAGCCTGCCAGAGGTCCGGGAGACTGTCTTCAGGTCCAGGCTCCTGCTGCCTCTGGGGTTGCTGATGATCGGGGGAGAGGCTAGGTCTCTGAGGGGTACAGAAGGAGAGAAGCGATATGGTTTCTAGAGCTAGGATTTAAAGCTGAATTTAATCAAAGTCGTAGGGACCCTCCGTTTCAGAGCAACAGGGTCCAGGCAAAGCAAGCTACTTCTTGCCTCATGTCCAGATGGCAGGAAAAGTGTCCCTTTTAAGTGAGCATCTCCCTAGGCATTCAGTAGGGTGGAATCTGGGGAGGAAGGCTGAGCTGACTGACATTGTGTCAGCTGAGCGGCGCTAGATGGAGTGCCCCATTTTCACTGGCGTGCCCGTCCGGACTTGAGGCTGCAGCCTCCACTTTTGCTCCTGAGCCCACGGCCTGTGAAAGATGTGGGGAGTGGGGAGGCGGCAATTCGGCGTTCACAGTGTGATCCTGGCTCCGAAGTGAGTGTTGAATTTGAAGGGGTTTATTTTATTTTTTAAACCTTTTTTTTATTGTTATTCTGTTACAGTTGCCCCAGTCAGTTCCCTCACTGTTGCCCATGTCCGTGGGTCAGGCATACATCTTCTCTGACTAGTCCCTTCTTCTTCTTCCCATCAGTATCCCCCTCCCCCCTCCCTTCTGGTCGCTGTCAGTCTCTTCCATGTTTTCATGCACTTAATAATCGCTCTCCAACTGCTGAAGCTAAAACCCCTTCCTGATAAACTGCAATAAAATTCTGAAGGGTTTGCATGGCTCCCCCAGTGAGGATGTGGGGGAGCAAAGCTGGGGCGGGGAATCCTGACGTGCAGACATGTTTGTTTAGGTGCCGGCCTGTGCTGGGGCCAGTCGTCCTTGCTGGGAATGAGCACGGGCTCCAGCCTCTGAGGCTTGAGGGTTGCAGGTGTGGTAACATGTTATTTCCTGTCTTAACAGAGGATCTGTGACCCTCAGGGAAGGGGTGGACGCCCTCCCCACAGCTGGCAGGGAGAGTGGACATTAGGAGGGAGGACCCCAGTGGGAAGATATTAAATACTTAACACAACAGGCTTTTTCGGGGATAAAAAATAACAACTACAGCAAACAGAGGTGAATAATAACCATCATTTTCAAATAGCTGGAGTTGCCCTTCAGGCCCTCTGCTTTCTCCTTGACACAGAAAATCATCCTGCAAGTGGGGCCTCTGGGACGGGGCTTGGCATCCTGTAGCTACAAAGAGTGGGGGAGTCTGCCCAGTGGGGTGGATCTTCAGCCTGCCCATCATCTTCTTGAAAGAAAGAAAAGGAGTGAAAAGCGAACAACTTCCCTTTCTGACATTGCTTTTTTTGCCCAGACTTTCTTTCCAACAGGGTCCTATTGGAAGTGGACTACATCAGAAGTACAAAGAATGCAGAACAATTGATGTGAATTACTTTATTTCAGAGCCCAAAATGGGGAAGTCAGGTGATTGCAGAAATTGCCCCTCTCCGCTTCTCTCCATTTTCTATAGAGATACTGCTGAATGTCTTTGCAGAAGCACCAGGAATGCAGCATAATTACTGTTGGTGCATCGGACTGGAGTTGGCATTGGAAGCATGATTTAAGGGCCATGCTATGCGTGGAACATGAGTTAACCCAGGATGGAGAGGGGCCTGGGGCTTTAATGAAATAGTCCTGGATGTTCATTTGGAAGTGAGCACAGATCAACACAGTCAGTGGCCCTGTGGCTGCAGAGCCAGATTCCCATCCAGGCCAAGCAGGTGGGTGAGCTAACATGTGAGCCTTCATTGAAGGAGGCCATGGGGAAGCGGAAGCAGCACTTAGGATCCCTGCTCTGCTTGCTCCCAGGTCCCTGACAGCAGTGACAGGTTGGGTGTTACTTTCCAACCACAGGGAGGCGTACCCTTTACTGAGCCCTCCTGTCCCAAATCCTATAGGTCCTGGGTTCCCATCAGATGTCAGGCTGAAAAAATCACTGCCGCTGTCTTGGTGTTTTCCCTGCTTTCTCTGGCTTCGACTCTCTGCTCTTCTTTCTCATTTTGTGGCCTAAATAGCTGCCCAAAGAAACATCCAGTTGTGAAGAGTCATAACCCTAACTGCCAGCCATGTGACCTTTTAAGTGGTAGAGCTCTTCAGGATTTATTTTTCAGGTTTGAGACTTAGCAGCCCTGTGAGAACAGCAGGGCAGCCATTATCACCTGCATTTCACAGACAGAGACAGAGGTTCTTCAGAGAGGGCATGTGACTAGCTCAAAGCCACACAGCCAGTGAGTGGCAAAGCAGGACAGCAGCCTGAGTTATTCTGATTTCAAGTCCACTCTCTGTCTGCCTCAGTGGTGCTATTTAATATATCAGTCACACACTTTCACCTTATAGAACCTTACAAGCAGAGCTCGGTAAGGAAACTCATTCAGACAAGGGGAACCTGGATGGCCAAGGTGAGAGAATCAGGACCTAAACCACTTCTGATTCAGCCTGATGCTGTTTCTCCTCCCTTGGCTTCCCATCCAGGAAGCAAATGAATCTGTACCTTTGTCTCTGCATTTGTTAGAGTCAAATGAGTGACACGAAGGCAGGACTTTCTGTATGACACCACCGTAACGATGGATAACATTTACTGAGTTTTTTATTGCGTGGCAGGCATTGATGAGTGTGTGTGTGTGTGTGTGTGTGTGTGTGTGTGTGTGTGTGTGATTCCTCATCTAACTTACTCTTTACCACAAGCCCATGCAATGTGTACTGTAATTGTCCATATTTTACAGGGGAGGATCTGATGATGCTGAGGCTCAGGGAGGGGGAATGCCAGCCCAAGGACACACAGCACTAGAGACACTATTTTACTGCCAGTTTGCCTGCTCCTAATATTTCACTTATCGATCCACAGGGTGTTTCAGGTCTTTCTCTAGGCTCTAGAGGAAACCACTCTGCGTGATGTGGATCGCTGTCTGTGGCTGGTCCATTCTTGAGGGTGCGCCCTGGTTATCGGATGACGACAAATACAGCCCTGATCAGAACCCTCCCATAGCTTCTCTCTGCTCATGAAATGATGGTGGAAAGGAGTTCAGCTTCCTGAGGGTCAGGTGCGTGGCCTACATCGGCACAACGAGCCCCTTAATGGGCCTGTGCAGGGAGATTTTAATAATGTCATCATAGCGATCAAAAACATGGGAGCTGGGGATGTGATGTCACCTGCCCCCTTCATGGAGCCAGCTTACGTTGGGTCCAAGATTTGAACACTGTGTCATTCCAATCCCCAGAGAAGGTCTCAGACTTACCCAGACCCCATCTCCCACCTTTATGGTGGTGCCTGTCAAGCATAGTCGGCACTCAGGATGTTTGTGACATGAATGAATAAAACCAGCCCTCTGTGGTTTTGGGTTTCTGCTGAAGGTGTCGAGGGAATGGGCCTGGGAGGGGGGCCCAGACTTTTCCCATGTCTCCGATGACATCTTCACCTACTCCACCCCCTGGATTCACAACTACACCCTTCTTTGCCTCTGCAGAGCAGATCCGCCCAGACTCCACCAGGCGCGATATGTTTTAGGCATAGACCTTTCCCTGCCTCTGAGCAGTTCTCTGGCATCTGTAACCAGGATGCCTGTGTCTTCGTTTCGTTACATCTCCATCGGTGTTTTCAGTGTTGTATCTGTTTCTGCAACTGAGGACAGAGGACACTGATCTCACCTCCAAGTTTGCCGCCTAATGTTTTCAGAACAAACGGGAGGAGAAATGATAAATATTGCAAAGCTGGAATGCAAGTTTTACAGCATCACAGCCTTACAAATGTACCTGCGCTGCTGCAAATCTCCCCTACGAGTGCATTAAGATGATTCATATGAATAGAAAATTCATCCTTGTCAGCAGGACGGATTACTGGTGGGCGCACTATCACACCTGTTCTTAGCACTTCCGAAATTACCTCTGACATTTATTTCTAATAAGTCATGGTGAAATAGGCGAGGTAGTTTACCTGTGCTGGGAGATGGAAAGTCCTTTTTTAAAAAAACATATTTTTTTGTGGGTTTATAATAGATAAACTGCCCGGGAAAGGGAGTGTTTTATAAAAGGGCACAAGAGACAATTTGCCCTGCGGACTCAGCACGACTTGATAACAGGCAGTTGCTGGGAGCCACGGAGTGGAGAAGGATAATGCCGTTTGCCGCTCTCAACGCCAGGGCCAATGAAGGTCACAGTTTCCAACGTGTGTGAGAGGGGGCTTGTGGCCAGGCAGCCACCTCACGTCCAGGAAGGGCTGTGCGTGTGTTTGTGTTTGTCAGTGCGATTCCCTTCCCTTTGCTTCACCACCACTCACAGAATCGTCCTGCAAGTCGCTCCCCTGTTCAGTGTTGGCACTTGGCTCAGAATCCTGCTTGCTTAGTGGGCTAATGTATACTGTCCCACTTCTAAACTGTCATGCTAAGGTCAGAGAACAGAAGGCACACACCTGGAGTTTGATAGCACACAGCTGTGGGACGGGAGCAGGAAATGGACCCTCCTCTGCATTGCTGGTGGGACGAAGTGGCTGTGTCCTCTTTTTATCCTAAAAGTAGCTGTTCACGCAGCAATTTCTCCTCCAGGTGTACTTGTACACAGGGACCAAGAATGGGGTATATGATGTCCTTTGTAATAGTGAAAGAATAAAAACAAACTAAATGGCCAACCACATCTAACTGGCTAAATAAATTATGATTTATTCGTATAGTGGAATATTATACAGCAGTTGAAAACAATGAAGGTCCATATATGCTGAATTTGAAACAATTTCCAAGATTTGCTGTAAAGTAAAAATAGCAAGTTGCAGAATGATGTATATTGCTGGTTAACTTTTGTAGAAAGAACGGAAGACATATTTTTCTGTCCATTTATGCAAGACCCTTAGGGCTTCTCTCATTCCCTTGCTCCTCACTGCATGTGATGAGGGTGTTGCAGGCAGCTGGCCGTGAGCACCTGCGCACCACTGACTGAGGGTGGTCGTCTGGCCACTGGGGATTGCTCAGCCAGCGGGCAGGGTGAACTGGGGGTGCTGGGGGCTCACTGTCTCAGAAGCAGCTCTGACCAGCGATGGGCAGGGAGTCATCACATTCTTCTTAGCTCTTCATCCGGATGATTCTAGGCTCTGCACCAGCCCCCAGATTCCCTGGCAGGACTGAGCTCCAGCTCCCCCACGGTGGTGACTCAGTTCCACCACACCCCTTTCTGGGCCTCCTTCCGTCCTCCCTTCCTCTGCCTCCCTTCCTCACTCTCTCCCTTAAGAGTTCCCTGGGATCATGTCTTGAACAAACTACAAAATGACATCATACCCAGAAGGAAGTATCCCCAGGAAAGTGTTCTCAAGAAACCACAGCAGAGACGTTTTGCGTGTTGTAAACATTAACACCCGAGAGGGCCATAGCCCAGCCGAGGAGACTCCGAGCCACCACTTAGAAGTCCCTGCTGGAGAGGAGTCAGACCCTGTTGTATTAAGAACATACTGGACATTTGTCAGAAGATGCTCCAAAAGCCCGCTTCTTATTTCAGCTCGTGGTACCTTAATCTTTAACTGCAGAGTCCTCCTGCTCTTTCCATTGGTTCCCAATTAATGGTCTCTGCGTGCAGCTTTTGTGACGTGGACGTCTCTTCCTCAGAGGGATATTCAGGTGAACAAAAGCCGAATTGGTTTTCCAACTATACCTTTCCAGGGTGATTTATGTCCCTGGGAAAGGCTCAAGCTCGAATGCCGTTTCTGGTTCTAATTGTTGTCCATCCCACTTTGAGCTGAAGGACCGGGGCGGCGGGGGGTGGGGGGGTGAAGGACAACCCCGAGGTTACCTGCAGGGGCTGGGTCTGGTGCCAGGCTCCACCTCTCGCACACGTGCTGCGTCCTGTGAATGCTAGAAGCTGGGGCTTAGCGCAGAGAGTAAGCCGTGGAATCTGGGGACAGGCTAACAAAGAACACTTCCAACGGGTGCAGGGAAACAGCAAAGGGGGTCCCACAGAATGATGCCCAGGCGACTCCAAGAGAGCCCCTGGCTGGCTACCTGGGTAGTAGCTGGTAGGGAGCAGGTAAGGGTTCCTGCGAGTTTCTTAAAGACTCCACTGAAGCCACTTCCAAGGAGAGCCACAGGTTTGTCTGCCAGACTCCTTGGCAGATCACCCCAGGGACAGTTCTTCAGAGAGCCTCACCCAGTGGCGGCTCTTTGTCAGGAAGGTGGGAGAGTTGAATACCTGGGGCCAGGGGCGGGGGTGGGGTTGGCTCTCGGACAAGGTGGTGCAGGAATCTCGCTAGTGGGGCCCAGAAGCTGGCTGACCTTGTGGCAGCCTGTGGGGGCGGAGCCTCTCTTCCTCTTTGCCTCTCCCTTCTATTTTAGAGTCTTGGCACCAGAGAGGGTTGTTTTTGGCTGAAAATGACCTGGCCCTGGAGGTCCTGCATCCTATCAGGTGCTCAGACGTGCGTGAAGGGGGCCGCATCCTGGTGGGGTGGAGATGTGGCGGCTTCTGAGGGGGAATCAGAAATGCTTACTGCTTGGGGATCTCAGATCTGGATGCCTGCTGCACCCCCCCCCCCCCCCCCCCCCCCCCCCCCCCCGCCAACTCCTGCGCGTGTCTGTGCGTGTGGACAGACCTTTGTGTAAAAAGTGAAGGATGGGAGGGAGCTCTCGCTCTGACAGGGATGGATTGCCTCTGCTCCCCGCCTTCCCCCTGGGCCCTCTCCTGCTGTTGAGAAGCTTGGGAAGGAGAGCACAGTGTTCTAGCTCAGGGTCCTGGGCTCATTTGTTAATTTGAATCCAGTAGCTTACAAACATGCTCCCACGGGGGACGCCTGGGTGGCTCACAAGGACCCTGCAGCTTCGGGCCTTCCTCCTGCGGGTCTGTGCTCTCGCACTTTCAGGCTCTTCGCTGCCCGTGGTTCCCTGGCTCTTGCTTTTCTAGTCTTTAATAGGTGAGTGGTGCTGCACAGACCCTGGGGTGGCCCCAGCTCGGCATTTGCAGGTGGGTGACGGCCACACAGGGCTGCCTGTTCCGAGAAAATGCAGATGCCCCCAGGGACAAAATGAACCAGAAGTCAAGAGGATCTGTGTGGAGAATCAACCTGCTGAGAGCACAGAATTTCTGTTCCGACATCTCACCGCGATGACCTGGGCGTATTCCACATTACCCAGGGGAGGAAGGAGAGTCTAATGTCAAGGGCATGGACCCTGCCAGTTACGTATGTGACTTTGAGGAAGCATTTAATCTGTTTCCTTATCACTAGCATGAGCTAATACTATCTCTTACTGGGTTGTTGTGAGGATGGAATGAGATAGCATTGGGAGAATTTTTGACACGAAGGCACTCCATAAGTGCTGGCTAAGAATAGCCTTTCTTTTTATTTCTGTTCGTTATATGCGGTCTTTCAATGAGTTCCCATATCACCTCCGTAACTGGGGGATGCTGTGTCTACTCCACCTCACCACCAGCGTATAGTGAGTACTTTCACCCTAAACTGTCCAAAACCCGACTCTGGATGCTCCCTCTCTTAATCCCTATCTCAGAAAAGGGTAACCTCATTTTTTTTTTCAGTTTCCTCCCCATTTTTTCTCATTGTACATTATTTGCTTCTCTTCCTCTCATACCTCCCACATCCAACCCATTGGTAAAATCCTGTTGACTTTAGCCACACGGTGCATCTGGCGCCCAGCCCCTCTCCCCTCCTCTGCCTGTACCTGGTCCTGCGCTGCTGGAATGGCTTCCTCACGGCTCTCCCTGCTTCTACCTTTTGTCCTCTCCCCTGTATCTGTTCTTAAAAAAGCAGAGTCTGTTCACAAGCTCTAATGATTTCCCACCTAGGGGTAAAGCAGATGGGCCGTACCATGGCCTAAGAATTCTGAACACATGCCCCTAACCCCCAGCAGAAAACCAAACACACACACTGTTACCTCTTTATCGTCACGCCTGATGCTCTGTCCTGGCTCATTCCTCTTCAGCCACCACGTTCACTGTCTAGCTCCTTGTCAAACATATCAGGGACTCAGCACCCACCATCCCCATGTCTTGCCAGGGGTTACTCCCTTACCTCTAAGAGGCCTTTGCTCAGATGTCTCCTTCCCAGGGAGACCCCTTCTTTGCCCCCTCCCCCAGTCTGTGTAGCTGCTCTGATTTCCTGTGTACATAACACTCATCACCATGCAGCATATTTGATCAGCTTATCTCTTTCTATGGCTGGAACAGGAGCTCAAGCTGTGTGTAGGGGTGGGGAGAGGAATTTCCATCTGTTCTGGTCACTGCTGTCTCCTGCGGTACCTAGAACAGTGTTTGGCAAATAGTAGGCACTTAGTCACTGTTTATCAAATAAATGGCTGAAATGATTCATATTTTATAGGTGAGAAAACTGGGTCTCAGACAGGTGATAACCCCGGATCTTACCGAGCGTCACTGGGCATCACTGGGAGTTACAGGGCATCGATGGGCATTGCAAGGCATTACTGAGCAAGTAGATGGAAAATTTGAATTCTCCTCTGCTCACCTCTAACCCCTGGTGTTTCATATTATGTAATTTATCACTATGAGTTACAGTCATGTGCATAATGATGTTTAGATCAGCTGCAAATGGCATAATACGATGGCGGTCCAATAAAATTATAATGGAGATGTATTGCATGTAAACCTTTTCTATGTTTACATATTTTTAGATACACCAATGCTTATCACTGTGTGACAACTGCCTACAGCATCCAGTACAGTAACATGGGAGGCAGGTGTGTAGCCCAGGTATCACAGGCTGCACCATGTCGCCGAGGTGTGTGGTAGGCTGTGCCATCTAGGTTTGGGTAATAAGTGCATTCCGTCATGTTTGCACAATGGTGAACTCACCTGGTGATGCATTTCACAGGACGTATCCCCATCGTTAAGTGGTACCTAACTATGCATATATACACACACACTTATTGTTCCTACTCCCTCTATAGTGAGAAAAGAAGTGAGTGCGGTGGACTGTACTGGGTCCCCCCAAATTCATATGTTGAATTCCTAACCCCTCACATCTAACTCCCAGTGTGACTATGTTTGAAAATATGACTGTTGGGGAGGAAAACTAATTTTGTCTCTACTTTTCCGAATTCTAGATACTTGTAATAAAAGACAGAATAGCGAGAGAAAAACGAAGAACAGTTTGTTAACCTGTTTAACTCATGTCTATATGAGACACCAGGGGAGAAAGGAGTAACTCACTGAGGTGGCTTAGAATTCAAGCATGAATATCATTCTTAGCTAATGACAAAGGAAAGGCGTGGGGAGGCCAGTTCTGAGGATGCTGGTAGAAAACAACAGTAATGTTTGCAATGTGGGCCTGAGTCAGTGTCTGCTCTATTGATAAGGTCTGAAGTTGTTTCTGGGGATTATCCTACCAAGTAAAGAGGGGGAGGAGGGACACCTTTACAAACTTACATCCTGCTTTTAGGCCAGTACAGGGAGGGCAGAGGGCTATCCTTGAATCTGCTTCTTCTCCATTACCTTCAGCTCAAAAATGATCCAAAGTGGCCTAAGGGTTAGGAACTAATCCAGCATGACTGGTGTCCTCATAAGAAGAGGAAGATACTCCAGGGAGGTGCACACACAGAGGAAGGGCCACGTGAGGACACAGAGAAGAGACAGGCAGCTCCAAGCCAAGGAGAGAAACTTCGGGAGAAATCCAACCTGCCAACAGCTTGATCTTGGACTTCCAGCATCCAGAACTGAGAAAATACATTTCTGTTGTTTACGTCAATCAATCTGTGGCATTTTGTTATGGGAGCCTTGGCAGACTAAGGTAGGGAGGTAGTAAATCTGGGTGCCTAGTATGTGCTTTAAAAAAGGGGAGGGAAAATGGTCTGGAGGAAAATAGTCTTGGAAATCCACGATCAAAGAGAATCAAAAGCTAGTAGCTTGAGCCAATGGGAATCGTGTATGCTAATGCATAACATATGTGTATTTGTGGAATCCACGTGCAAGTAAAATAGAAAGGCTTGGGAGGTACCCTGTAGTGGTTACTCTAGAGGTGTCGTGATGTCTCCTGTAAAGCATAGTGTGGGAAAGGCACAACCCATGATGAAAATCCGGTCTCTCTCCTATGTCCACGTGTCCTGTGTCTGTGATTCATGACACCCGGCCTTTCAAATGCAAGGTGGCAGTATGCGGGCCTCTTTCCAGGGTCCTATAACAAGTCAAAATGCTGTTTTCTGGAAAAGCATCTTTATTGTTTTAACAGCTGTACTTCTACTTTCTTGGATTTAAGAAAAAATTACCTGCACCCGTGAACAACTTACAGGGATTGGGAAGTGGAGTTTTGGATTTCCCAATTCAAAATGTCCTGCAGGTTTTTCACAACTGCACCCAAACCACAGCATTTTTCCATTCTGACTTCCTCCTTATCCCAGGCAGGACTGGCCAGGCAGGACTGGGGAGATCAGCAGCCGGTTTTAACATCCGAGTCTGGCTGGGGGTTTTGGTCAAGTCTCTGTGTTTTTGGCAATGCTTAGTGAGCACCAGCCTTCTCTGAATACCCGCTTATCCAAGCGGAGCTGAGATTCACGGCTATGCAAGGCCTCATTTAATTTTTTAAAGGTATTTGTCTTCAAAGAAAGATTTGCTTTTGAAGGGCTGCTGATGATATTGCAGTGCTAAGCTCCTCGGGTTATTTGTTTTTGAGATTGTATATAAGCTCCTAACATTATTATGACACAATTACCAGCTAGTAATCATCCAATTGCCATAAACCTGTCCCTCTCAAAATATTGCAAATTAATATTCATGCTTTCCTTGAACCCACCATTCTGAGCTAATATGTGACTACATAGTTCATCAAAATGTACATTTTTTTCCAGCGAAAGGGAGAATTATAGTTCAGTTCTTCATCCTGACGTATGGGAAGATACCTCTGTAGCATTAGTTGCTTTGAAAGACAATTTCTCTGTTACTGATGCAGCCACCAGCAATGAACTATGAGCTTCCAGGTAAAACATCTGCCCTCCCTTAGAGCTGTATTATTCAAAACACTGTTCTAGTCACTCAGTCTTGGCAGCTGAGAAACCATGCCAGCTGATCATATATAATTGTCGTATGTAATGATAATTGTATTTATAATTCTAAGAGCTGATGGTTAGTCCCTGTTAAGGGGAGAGAGATCCTGGAAGCTCACTGTGAATAAATAACTACAGATTCTTCCCCCTAACACTGGTAAATTTACCTAAAGGAAAGACGTTCTGGAATACGGTATAATTTAGAAACATGAAATTCACAAAGGTGATTGGAAAGGGCAGTCTGTACCAAAACAGGAATCCTGGGATAAGTTATATTTTTAAAGTTGAATGTAAGCGAACTTAATTTCATTGTGTATACAACATCTTGTGATGCATCATTTTCTATTTATTTAACAGGTTACATCAAAGGCGATAAAAATACGTTAGACTAGCCAAACCTGAGTTCTATCAGGTTAGGGAAGTGACTTCAAAGCTCTCAGACAGGCTTTTGCGTACCAAATGCTGAGGATAAATGTTTACACGCAGTGCTGGTACGCGTTTCAGATGGCTTCTCCCAAAACAATCAGAAGAAAGCCCATATGTATGTAGCTTATTTCTCACGATGGCTGGTCTCTGAGGGGAGACTTGGGATGAAGTACATGAAACTGGCCCTCGGGAGACAGGACGAGATGGGTCTGGTGAACCACAGGTTGTACAAAGAAATTCACCATAGTGGAGAGGCCAGGGCTCTCAGTGGGCCACATGGGTTTGAAATGAGCAAGTCTGAAATCAAATGTAACACATGCTGCTTTATATTGAGGGCCCGTGGACCAAAGGAGAGAGTGGGAAAGGCATGTTCGCTACTGAAGGAGCCTGTGGGTGCTGGCCTGTCTTCTCTGGAGGCAGCAAGACTTTGTGGGAACCTCATGGGATCTGGGCTTGAATGTGACCTCTGCGACTTCATAGCTGTGGAACTGTGAATGAGACAGTTATTTCCTGTCTGCCTTAGTCTCTCCGTTGGTGAATGGGGACGTTAAAAGTTACCTTGGAAGGTTATCCTGAGTATTTGTTATAAAGCAGGAAGTGTTTAACGAAGCACGTGCACATGGCTGATGTGCAAAATGATCTGGACTTGCTTTTTCATTCTCTATTTGAAATAGGTGGGTTATATTGTATCTTGGGTTCCATTTCAATATCTAAATCTCTGAAAAATTAAAAAAAACTCTATTTTTTTTAAAAAAGTTATTTTCCATATCCAATGAATTACCAAGTATTGATGATTCTTCTCTTTTAAACATTGAAGAAAAAATTTAAATCTCTTACTGACATATGTTCTGCTGGGTTAGCCTGCCAGTATCTCCTAATTAGCGCTTTGCTTCTCATCTTGAACACCTCAGAACCATCCCTAGCAAGATTGTCTGTCTCCAACCCCACATTCCAAGCATTTTAAGGACAAAGATATTCTTTTATTTATTTTTATCTCAGTCCAGTATAGCTCCTGGCACGAAAAAGAGGCTCAATAAATGTTTATCTGCTTGCATAATGAAAGATGCAACTTCTGGGAAAGGCATTGACATAGTTTTCTGTATTGGAAATTATCTTCTGAAGTGACATCATCTATGTTTCCTCATGAGTCTTTTCATATGCCATCAATTTTGGTGACTTCAAAATCCATGTTGTAGACCTTTCTGCATGGTAGGCCTCTTATATTCAGGGCTATACACTCAGCCTAGGCCTTTCCTAGTGCTGCTCCAGAATGTGAAGCAGGGTGTGGTGTGGTCCCCTCTGCTCCGAGGCCCTGGCTGCTCTTGTCCCATCTGTACCTTTTCCTCCTTCATTCCACCTGGGGAGGCCCTTTCTGTCCTTTGGACCCTCTTGCACTCAGGTGAGCCTCTTTCCAACCAGAGGTTACTGAGAGTGATTAAGTTCTAGTTCCCTGATTTAGTGCAGATTGGCTAAGCTTTCCAGGGTCAAGGTGGAATGTACTGAGACTTTACATGGACTGAAGTTTCATGACCCTGAATGAAAGCCGGAATGCAAAGATAGAATCCAAATTAGGTACTTAGATAATACCTTTAGCCACGTCTAAAGAAGGCTGCAAAGAAGGTGAAAATTCTAGTAGAAGTGGAATAAGAAATTAGCATAAATGGCATGTTTAATAGTGGCTCACTTCTCCCAGATTCTGATGTATAGAATTGTTACAACTGGATTTTTTTACAGTTGATTTTACATGCCCCCACACCCACATACATTCTTCCTGCCATTAAAAAAAATTCATGTAGTACCAGAATTTGACCGCTTTTATAACTCACACTCCATGGAGTTTTGTAATAGAATCATGGACTTGAACTTGAACTTTAGGGTTACATATCCATGGTTTTAAATGTGAGATCTACTTAATAGGTGTGTCATTTTGAGTAAACCACTGAACTTTTCTGAGCCTCAGTTCCCTTACCTAATATCCACCTTAGTGGTAGGTGTGAGGTCTCGGTGATATAGCATCCGTATGCCCTTCCTCACAGGGTCTTGTATGCAATCGAAGCCCCCAAGATATTTGCTTCTTTCATCTTCTTAGAGAGAAGGCATTCCATATTCATCGCCTGAGGTTGGTCTTCATTTTTCCCCTACTCTTCTAAGCTCCTTCCCCCAGTAAATTTTCTCTTTCTGTTACTCTGTAGCCCTTACATGTTTCATGACAGTCAGACTGTCAGATGCAGAACTGTGGAATAATCCTTGGTGTGGATTGCACAGGCATGTCTGTGTGTCTGTGCTCACCCCCCTCCACTTCAGAGGTTGCGTTTTACTTATTTTAGCATTGCCCTAAATGATTTGGCAAACAAACCAATCAGTTTCTTATACAAAGTATGGGTGAAAATGCTATTTGTTTATTGTTTAATGTTTATTGTTTCACTTTAAACTCCAAAAGTGAAACAATAAGCGATGAGTTAGCATTTCAACTCCTGGATGTCTTTAAATATTGTAAAAATCCATCCATTCTAGGTAATTTTCATCTGATAGAAAAAAGAAAAAAGACTGCATCAGCTAGGCTCAGGAGTGTCTTCCAACCCATTTACTCTGTTTCTAGGAACTTTACTATATAAGCCCAGAGAATATTCCATCTTTATTTAGTTATTCATTTGGCAACTCTGCGCTCGGCACCATCTGATTATGGCAAATGACACACCCCTAACGTTCTCTGCTGTCCATTTCTGCCCCACCTGTGATGATTGTGTTTGGAAACAAATTGTTGCCATCAAGGAAACCACTGAGAGGGTCCATGGTAATGTGATGCCATATTGTATTTGGATTTAATAAGAATGAGCTACAGGACAGCTCAGACACTGACAGCTATGGGGAAAGATACAGCCAGCATCCTTTCCTTCAACTTGATGTATCCTGATCAGATCTGACATTGAAGGATCTCAGACCCAACGTGTTGGAGGAAGGATTTGGCATCCTTAGCTGAAATGGGCAGAAGAGGGAGTGAGAATCTGAAATATCTGCCTATGATTATTCAAGATATGGCAGGAGCAGAGCTTTCTGTATGCAAGCCAAATGAAATTATTAAGGCTAACCTTCTCATTCAGCACTTAATAGGTAATCAATTTTCACTACCAACAGTGCAGGATAAAAATCAAAGAGAGAATGATAATGCTGCTTCCTTACATTTGTGAAGGGCTTTGGAGTGTGCAAAATGACTGCACAGGTATTATTTCATTTAGTTTTCATAGTAACATAAAATCAGCCAGTATTCTCATGTACACATGCGTTCTGTATGACTTAACAAACACTTTGGGGGCTACCTGCTGTATGCCAGCCCATGTGGTGAGCTCTGGGGATGGAGTGGCGAAGAACGCAGAAAAGGCTTCACCGTCCGATTTTAGCAACGAGGAAACAGGCGCGCTGGGAAGTCATGTGAGTTACCCAAGGTCACATGAGCACATGCCAGACTTTGAACCTAGTGCAGCGGTCTGAAGCCCAGTCCGTAAATTTGGGATCAGGGAAAATGGAACTTCCTTTACTTTCTACCATTCTTCTTGGATGTGAAGCCACTGTTTCACTGGGTTCATGAGGCACTTAGCATGAGACCTTTTGTCCACTCCCTCCTGGTTCTGGTGGAAGTTCTGGGGGCTTAGATAGTTCCATGGCATTGGGGAGGGACCTCTGTGCACTTGTCGTCTTTCTACAGAGGTTTCCGTGTGGTGACACCACCAGCGCTCTTGTCTGCTTAAGACGTCACGAGGGCACTGCTGTTCTGGGACCTGCAGCCTTCCTCGCTTGGTGCAGGCAACACGTGAATCCCTCCATCTTCCACCCTTTCCTCTCCACTACCCCTCTCAGCATCCTGTTCTCAGTGAAAGCTTCATCCGTTTATATCTCTTCAACATGTTTTTTTCTGTGCTTTTCCCTTATCCCCCCCACTCTTAGGCCGAAGGATATGGACACAAAAGCCAGGATGTCCACACTTTGCCTGCCCTTTCTTCTGCCAAGGTCAAGAACACAGAGCCAAACACCCCTCTGAATGGGAGGGAGAGAAGGGGCAAATAAAGGGAGATGTTGTCATCAGAGTGGTAGCCTCTAATGACATACCACAGAAGGGGCAGCTTGGGTCAGTGCCCCGTGGAAACACCCAGCCTGGGGTTAGCCAGTCTGCATGTGATTAAGGCTACAAATGCCTAGAAACCTGGAGAGCAGCCTGGAAGGCCCCCAGCCCTCTCATGTGTCAAGGAGAAATCACCTAAAACTCCAAGCTCAGCTCTCTAAGATAACCCAAGACTAGGAAAATGTTAGCATTAGTGAAAGAATTCAAAGTGGTTAATGGGATGGAAGCCCTGCCTTATGGTTTGAAGTTGAAATAATAAAATGTGCATAGGTTTTTCCAAGCAGTCATTAACTAGGAGACGTGAGAAGTGCCAGCGATTCGGAGCAAAGGAGCGAAATGGAATAAGCAAAGGAGAGCTTCCTGTGGGAAAACGCCTGGAGTCCATTCTCATTAGTGAGCACTTCTAGCCTTTGGAATGGTTCCTTTTGGGAGGGAAGGAAGGTCAGGTACACAAAAGTTTTATTTAGAGAAATACTTAGCATGATATGACGTGCACATCCGTAGATCTTACAGCCCGCCGGGGCATTGGGAGCCCATTAATAATGACATCCTGATTGTAATGGCTCTCACCCCTTTCACCGTTGAGGGGGCACCTGAGCCAAAATGCACCGCCCCCTTTTCTACCAACAACAAGAAAGTGAAGCTTCCATTCCTGTGAAGCGTGCAAACCGCGTGGAGAGGTCCACACTTCCCGGTGGCACAGAGTCCCGATCTGGCTTCTGGTGAGTCACTCACAGCAGTTGCACTGGGGATGATCCTGCAGGGACCAGCTGACAGGATGGAGTGAGATGGGGTGGGTGCTGCGGGGCTGAAAGAGGAATCTGCTTCTGTCACTTCCATGGAGACAGTGCCGGCAGCTCAAGCCTTCCCCCAGCGCATCTTCAGGCATGAGAGAAAAGGGGCCGGGGCGCAGGCTTTGCTTTCCCGCCCGGTCCCTCGCTGCTCTGCTCGCATCAGGAGGTGGCAGCAGAGATCGCTCTCTTCCCAGGGCTGCTGCTCCTCCTGTCCCATCTGCCCGGCAGAACACAAATGTTCACCAGCGAACACAGAGCAAAGTCCTTTGCAAAAACATATTGATTTCATTCAAGGAAGATAAATCCATAAGCTCTGCAACTGTATTCATCAGTTCATTTGTGGGGAATGTGATATAGGAGTTGAGCAAAAATAAAATTCCTAGTAGCAGGCATCATCTGTTATCTCTTCCATATGCACCGACTGTAATGTTCACAAGAGAGTGAATTGCTACTGAATCTGACAGCTGCCTTGCCGAGTCTCCTTGCTTCACCCACGAAGACCAAGACCGTGTGGAGCTGGTCCAGGGCTCCTCCTGAGGCTTTTTTTTTTTTTTTCCATGTAAAGCACGCAGTCCAAACCTCTGACAGGCCTGGAATGCCTGCGAGGGTGCTGCCCACATTTCTCAGCTCATTCTTTTCATTTTGGCCCTCGGCCTTGCCGCCTGCTCTGCTCCCGAAGCTAACGGAACCCGGTTCTCTCGCTGGAGCCGTAAAGGAGAGTGACTGTGTCTGTGTGTGTGTTTGGGGTTATGGAATGGTGACCCCCTAGTCTTTCTAAAACCTGGGGAAAATCACCCAGAAAAAGGCTTTTTGTTGTTTTTTTATTTCTCCACTCTGCCAATCCCCGTACCTATCGTGCAAAAGGTTGTTCAGATTATGCAGAGCTGCTCACCATAAGTTTATATAAAGCCATGCTGACAAGGTAATGGGACATGTAAATAGAACATGTCAAATATTATTTTTAACTGGTCTTAGTTCAACTGCAACAGGATACCTGGCTAACCTGACTTAAACACAGGTGACCATGGGGAAGAGGGGCATCTGCGGCCTTTGTTAATTCAGCAGCTCAATGGCATCTGGGCTCTGGCCAGCTTTTTTCTGCACTCTTGTCTCTCCTCTCATAGGGCTGTACCGCATGGTTCCCAAAGTCACTACTTTACACTGTGATAGCTAAAGAGATACCTAGAAGAGACATTTTCCTCCATGTCTTTCTATTTGTAAGGACAAGAGAATCCCTTCTAAAAGTCCTAGACTTCTAGCCAGGTCCCTTTGGCCCGAACTGGGTCATGTGACCACCCCTAAACTAACCACTGGTATGTAGGAATGGCTTTACACCACTTATGATCCTTATTCTGGGGTTGGGTCTACCTTCCTTGGGCATACTGCTGTGCATATATGAACAATTTTGGGTTTCTTTTAGCAAGAAGGACGTAGAAAACAGCTTTTGGATTGGCAAACCACATACTATACTAGCACCACTCAAAAGTGCATGGGTACAGCATTAGAGCTGTGCTCAAGAGTACCCTTAAAGAACAGCGTGGCCCTGGCTGGGGCAGCTCAGTGGATTGAGCTCAGGCCTGCAAACCAAAGGGTCACTGGTTTGATTCCCAGTCAGGGCACATGCCTGCCTGGGTTGCAGGCCAGGTCCCCAGTAGGGGGTACGTGAGAGGCAACCATACATTGATGTTTCAGTCCCTCTCTTTCTCTCTCCCTTCCCTTCTCTCTAAAAATAAATATATAAAATCTTAAAAAAAAAGAATAATGTGAAAGGGAACTGCTCCCAATGGGTGGGACTTTGAGCCACGCACACGGCTGTTCGAGCCGCCCGGAAGGAGCAGTGGTGTACAGCTGCAGTCTCGCCGGGCCGTGGGTGATAGTTGGAGAGTGGTCGGGGACACAGAACAAACGAGGTTGGGACGTTGCTGACGAGGAGGTCTGGGGACAGGAATATGTAGACAGACCCCCCAGAACAGGCACAGAGTGTGAATGCAGCTTTTGTGCCCGTGTGAGTGCCAACCAAAGGACAGCCACTGAAGAAGAGGGTTCCAACGATCAGGTGGCGACACAGCGGGACTGCCTGACCTGCCAAAAGCAGAGACTGAACCTGGGCTCCCGATACGGCTCCATTTCTAAGAACCTTGTCACGAAAGGGACAGCGATTTGTCCTCTCTGCACTGCTGCTGCCGGCACTCCCGTGTGTGGGTTTTTGAAATGCCCCATTGACCGTGATGACATTCCACACGGCGTCTCTTCAGCCCAGGAACTCACTGTAGAATGAAAAAAGTGCAGCCATGGGTTCATACCCACGGACAGCATTGGTCTTGTACATGCTTTGTCGCTCCAGAGAAGGTGACCTCATCCAGCAATATGATGGCTCGTTGAACACTGGGCTCTATAGAACACTGGTGGGGGAAAACACATTGCAAGACTGAGGCCATGTCCTCCAGGAAGGAGACTATGCTCAGAACCTCTCTGGAGTATGTAATATACAACATCCTGTCTTTCATGAACAGAATATATGGATCTGGGAGCCAAAGGGAAGATCCTTTTGTGGCTTATATCACTGTCCCCCTAATGGTCCAAGAGCAAAGTTTTGCTTCTATTTTTGCAACTTGGGCTCTGCTGCTTGGGTGGTCCTGGCCCCCAGAAGAAGACCTCTTTTTCTCTATACCTGACAAGAGTTCCATTGAACCGGAAACTGAGGCAACAGGCCTTTGGGGCTATTTATTTATACGGCAGGCAAAGAAGGGGTTACTATTACCCTGCAGTTGCTGCGATGCTGATTCTCATGACCAAGTGAAATTAGGGTGGTAATGATATAGTGGAACATCAAGAGTAACCTCTAACATAACTTACGGACTTTGGATGGTTATGATGTGTTGATTCAGGTTCACTAGTTGTAACAAATGCACCACACTCTGGTGGCAGTGTTGATGATGGGGAAGCTATGCATGTTGAGGACAGGGGGTGTATGAGGAATCTTTGTATCTTCCTCTCAATTTTGCTGTGAACCTAAAACTGCTTTAAAGATAGCCTTAAGTAGTTAATGGAACACAATGGTAACCTTTACAGGCACGGAGCCTTCAAGGAGAGAGGCTTGTGTCACCTTGACAGGTGAAGCACCATAACTAGCTAAGGTGCTGAGGGAGAGCAAAGGGAATGTGTACAAATGGGCAGTGAGAGAAGTAAGTTACAAAACCCAAGACCACGTGACCACCTGCGGAAACAAGAACTGTGGTTGTTACCCTATGTTCTTAGTTGTTTGATACTTGCTTTGATATACTCGTACTTATTTATTATATTTATTTATTCTTTCCCCCCTTTTCCCATTGCCCAACCATTCAATATAAAGTTCTTAATTATAATTAACCTACATTTGGAATTTAAGCTATAAGATATCAAAGAAGGATTGTGACTGAACTGAGAAAGCAGGAAACATCCCTAGAGGTGGATACATTGGCATGTAGGACGTGGCTCCCCTTTAGGGGGATGGGTGAGTTCACCCTCAGTTTTACAAATGAGGGCAGGAGCATGATGTCATCGCCTTTGTTCAGAGTTCAGTGTGGGTACCAGTGGCGCACAGGCTTGCCGAGAGAACAAATGGGCGGACTGTGCTTGATTGTTTGCTGTCTTTGAAACAGTCGTTTCATTTCCCTGGATATATACCCAGAAGTAGGATTGTTGGTTTGTATAGTAGTTTTATTTTTAAATTTTGAGAACTTCCACACTGTTTCCACAGTGACTGTACCAATTTACACTCCCATCAACAGTGCACAAGTGTCTCTTTCTCTTACACCCATGCCAGCCATGGTCATCTCTGGGTAGCAGCCATTCTAACAGGTGGGGGCGCTGTCTCATCTGTTTGCAGTTTCCGTTTTCATTTCCCTGGTGATTAAAGATGTCAGGCAGCCTTTCATATACCTGTTGGCCGTTTGCATACCCTCTTTGAAAAAATGTCTATTTAGGTCCTTTGCTTATTTTAAAATCACATGATTTTTTTTAACTGTTGATGAGTTCCTTGTATATTTTGGATATTTTCTCCTTGTCAGATATATGATATGCAAGTATTTTCTCTCATTGCATATGTTGCCTTTTTATTTTGTTGATGGTTTCTTTTGCTGTGCGTAAGTTTTTTAGTTTGATGTAGTTCCACTTGTTTAGTTTTGTTGCTTGTGCTTTTGGTGTTCTATCCAAAAAACCATCACCAAGACCAATGTAAAAGAGATTTTTCCCTATTTTTTTTTTCTAGGAGTTTTACAATTTCAGGTGTTACATTTAAGTCTTTAATCCATTTGGAGTCAATTTTTGTGTACGGTGTAAGATAGGAGGCCAGTTTTATTCTTCTGCGTGTCAGTGTTCAGTGCTTTTATTTCCACCAGAGGCTGAAGAGGCCCCAAGAGACCTAAGAGGGAGCTTCTCTCTGACCTAAACTCCCAACCATTGTCTCAGTGGCTTCTCTGCCCAGGGACCGTATTCTCAGTCGTTTTCCCGAATGCATCTCAGGCTGCAGCTGTTAGAGTATATTTGCCACCAGCCTCTTGTTTTCACGTTTGCGTTTAACCATTCCAAGACCCCTACTCCACAAAGGGCCATTGAACTTCTAAGCTGGTTAACGTGAAAGTGATCTGAACACATAAACACCGAAACTTATTAGTCATAAGTGGTCAGAGTTCAGACGCTCCTTTACACCCCATCTGAATTAGCCAGATCCCCTGGGGATGGAAAATACGAGTCGGGAATCTCATTAGCAGATTTTTTTTCCCCTCATTTAGTACTTGCTGGCTCTTAGCAGAATCTGACTAGTCCCAAAGAACCGGGGTGTCGGATCCAGATTGGAACTAAGAGGAGTTTTAATAGGAATGAGTGGGAACTGGCGATTACTGAATTCTTAACTCTGGGCCACACAGTTTATATACAGATTCTCTAAATCAATCCCCACCATGACCCTGGGAGGTAGTTGGCCATTTTCCCCAGTTTTCCAAAGGGGAGACTGGGGCAGAGGGTGCATGAGTACATTTGACCAGCTAGTCATCAGCACAACGGGGGTTTAGTGTCAGGTCGGTCCAGCACCCCAAACCTACATATTCCCCCATCCTAACTCTGCATCCTCTGCCCACTCAGGACTATTGTGTGACTCCAAGGGAAGAGAAGAACTCAATATAGAAATGATGACATTTGGGACTAACATTTATGTTTTATGTTTGTTACATCTCTATTTTTTAAGCAAAGCACTATATTCCCAGGGTAAATTATCTCACTCTTTTTTTTTTTTTTTTAAAGATCTGCAATCAGTTTGTTGGAGTCAGCAGTCCACACACTGATATTTATTTGAAGCAGGATTTCCCAAACTCAGCACTATTGACATTTTGGACAAAATAAGTCTTTGCTGCAGGGGCTGTCCTGTGCACTGTAGGATGTTAGTGGCATCCTTGGACATGCCAGGAACCACCCCCACCCCTCAGGATGTGACAGTCACAAATGGCTCCAGGCATCACTCCCTTTTGAAAGCCACTGATGTAAAGTAGAGATAAGTCAGGAGAGAAAACAATAAAGTAAACTCTATAAAGAATTCTGTCAGGTTCCTAGTACCCAGTGCATGCATTTAAACAGACTGGGGAGCAGGAGAACGTTTTCACAATGAAATTCAGAAGTGCAGACGTACATCGACTTGTTGAGCATAAATAGGAAAAATGTATGTGCAACTAGCAAAAATGTAAGAATGTTAGTTATCCTTCTGGGGACCCTGGGCAGGCATAACAACTTTAGCTCATTTGGGCCTGCATTGCGATCTCTCAGAGAAGCAAAACTAGGTAAACAATTCCAATTTGTAATTGTCGAGCTGTTTAAAATACTCTTATGAGGTGGTGGTAGCACAGACTTAAAGTTAGATTTGCATTTCCCTCTGCTCATAAGTATGTGATGTGATTCCCTGGCTCTATCAATGAGTTTTGAATCATTTCGTGCCGGGTCTACTGAGGGCCCAGGGAACTGCGAGTCTATGTGGTTGGTGGCTTTTAGGGAAGTAGCGTAATGAGTGGAAAGAACACTGCATTGGCTAGAGATCTGAATTCTGGCTCTCAGGGTGTTTTTCAGTGTTCAAGTGTGTGACCAGGGGCAAGTCACTTTGCGTAGGTCCAATTAAGAGGGATGTCTGAACTGAGGTGCGTTAGATTGCTTCCATGAATGGTTCCGATCTGTTTCCCCACATCTGGACCCTTTGCCATATCATTTTATTCATTCTGTAACCGGGAAAGACACAGGCGTTCGGGCTGCCTGTCACTACCAAATCCAATACGCAATGACAGCGATTGAATCTTTTATGAGCGCTTTATTCAGATGGCTGGTGATCGGAGAAGATGGCGGGTTCATACCCTAACAGACCATCTTCCCTTCTCTTTCCAGGCCAGAATTTTTATAAAGGAGGTGGGGGAGGACAAACAAGGTGCAGTGAGGGCTTTGAGATTCAGGGGGGATTAGGTGAGTGAAACTGCAGCATTTGTTTTCTGGGCAGTGCTGTCCCCAAGGGGGGAGGGTGGTCATCTGCTCTCCCTGGAACAAAGGTTTGAATGTCCCCAGGCGGTGATCTCCTATCAGTGCCCCTGGAGGCTGGCTGTTTTCCCAGGAGCCAGGATGGGCCTTATCTGTAGTTTCTGAAACAAAAGCTTTAACATACACATTACTTGCTAGATTTATAACTTTTCCCTTAAGCTAAAAATTTTCCAGGTCTTGAGTCCCCTATCAATTCCTCGCCCACCCATCCTGCCATTCTGGGGTCAGCACATGGCTTGCTTTGACCACTGGGATATTACCAGACTTGATGCAAGCAAAAGGTGGAGTGCTTATGTGTTTTTGTTCACTTTTGTTTTCTGCTATCACTGTAAAAATCATATCCCCCTTATCCTAGAAGCCCAATTACTTTATCATACCAGTAGAGGTCACCTCAGAGCTCCCAGCTACAGGAGCAGGCTCAGCCAAGGTCAACAGAGATGCCACCTGAACGCCCCACATGTGTGGGCAACAGACACTTACTTGTTTGCTACTGGATGCTGTGGTTAGTTGTTATGCAGCATCATGTAACTACACATAGATACTACATAGGGTGTGTGGGATAATGACCTCAGGAGAAATGGGTCTTTCGTTTAGGAAGAGATTCTGATGGGTTTCCTTGGGGGTGGAAATTGAGTCTACCCCCACCCACGGGCAGTGTCTGGAAGGAGAAGATGAGAGAGTTGAATCCTTCTGAATTTTTTTAATAAAGGAATTCTGAGTTTCTGAGGTAAGTCTGAGAAAGGAGCTAGAGGCTAGAGAAGAGGGAGAAGCCAGAGATTTGGGCAGAGGAAAAGAGGACACAGTATTGGCTGACCTCAGGGACTCAGCCAGGAATAGTTGGTGGGCAGGGGGCTGAGGAGCAATGAGGTGAGAGTCCCCCTTCAGGGGTTTGTTTGTCTGTGGAGTGATATCATCATCTTAAAATAAGTCAAACCTCAAGTAAAAGTCAGGGGCACACACAGCTTTCCCAGAGCCATGTCAATCCCAATCCACAATCCTGAAGTCATCAGACAGGTCACACCCAGCTTGCAATCCTTCCTGACCACACCTTGTGTTGTCCACTCCCTTCCTCGCCACGCTCCAGCCACTCAGGCCACTGTTAAGTTCTCAAACTCTTCCCTCCTCTGTGTCCTCTCCCCGGATACTCCTCTCGGCCTCCCAGCCTTCACCCCTCACTCACACACAAACTTGGCCTGGGTGGTGCGTTCTCAGCCCTCAGATCTTGGCCTGAGTGTCCGATCTTTCTTTAACAACCCAGCGTAAGAGATGCTCCCTGGGTTATACTGCCTTTTTTCTTTCTTGCTATTCCTGCTGTAACTAACAGTTCTGTGATCATTCTTACTGAGTGTCCTTGTTTCATGGCTGCCTCCACTATTCGTCTGCGTGCCCCATGAGGTTGGAGACCGGAGCTGTGTCTCCATGCTGCACACTTGGTGCCCAGCACAGTGCCTGGTGCCCAATTGGTGACCTGACTTGTATTTAGTGAGGGGATGAATACATGACCAGTTTTATGGCCGTGGTTCCTGGGCAGTCCCAGAAGAGCAGCAGTGGTCCACGGCGGGCTTGATGGAAGGGGCAGACAGGACCTCTAAGGGAGGAGAAGCCCAAATAAGACCCATTTCTCTGAGTGCAGAAACTCAGAGTGAGCGTTTCCCGGGAGCCAGCTGAATGCATGGCGGGCACTGGACAGATGGCCCACTGCCACCGGAGCCTGTCATTTTTACCTAGATCTTACACAAATGGGTGACCCCAGAAGGCTGGGAGAAGGGGGAATGTCCTGGCAGAAGATGGATTTCATAAGTTTGCATTTGAAAAGTGAGGGGTTTGGGGCTTAGACCTGGTGACTGCAAACAGTCCTTCTAGCTAAGGCTTCTTTGCCATCACCTCAAAGAGGAGGGCAGACAGAGGGGTAATAACAGATGAGAGAGACTTTTGGGGTTGAAGGAAAGCAGGGAGGGGCACGACCAGTGAAGTCACCACACAGGATGGTGAGTGCCTCCTGGCAGATGGTCAGCTGCTCACCAGACTCCCTCCACAGGACTCCCTGGGATGGATAAACGAGCTCCTTTATTTGGCCCGCACGTGGTGATTCCCTTTGCAAATTAAGGAAAATTCGATGTATGCTAAATGGTGGGAAAGCATTTGTAGCTTAAATATATGATATTTAACTATGATGAATTACCCAGGTTAATGAAAGGTTGCACTAAATGCCTCCTTAAATGCCAATCCCCATTTTTTTTGTCTAAACCACCTTCTAATTCTTTCATGGAATTAAATGGAAGGAATCTTCATTACATATTCATTTTCTGAATCCATTTTGCTCATTAGGCTGAAATAAGGGGTAGGTGAGGGTTTATTAGGAAGTAAGCATATCAGATAAGCATTAAATTACTTCTGATGGCTTTATGTATTTAATAGTGTTAGCAAATTAGCTGGGTCTTTGGTCTAATGGAGCTGATGTTGATGAGGACTGCGGATTTCATTCTGTGCGTTCAACAGAACACTGACCTGGGAACAAGGTGGGTGACTGAAGAATCTGCACCTGTTTGTCACTCTTGTCCTTGGAAATGTCTCCTCCGTTCATGGTTTCACTAACTGCCTCCCTATAGACTACCTTCAGTCCTGTCCCTGTGAGTGCCATTCTCTGGGCTCCAAAGGCCACCTACTCAGTGCACCTAACTGCCCCATGTTGCACACAGTTGGTCAGACTTCCCTCCCTTATTATCTGTTTCCTTCCGGCTTTCCTGACCTGTCACTTGTCCCACCACCCTCCTCATGACTCAAAATCCTCAAGATTCAGGTCAGATTGTTCTTCAGTTCCACGCACACTTCTCCTGTGAAATGGCTCTCTCAACGTTGTTTTTCTTTTAGCTCATTCTCATGGCTCCCTGTGATGCTGCTTCTAATTGTTCTCAGTGAGGAGAGTGTCAGGCTCTGGGTTGGGTGCTAGGGACACAAGGGAATGAGACAGGGTACCTGCTGCTCAGAATCACAAGTCTAGGCAAGAGCTATATATGCCAACAGATAATCACATTTTACTACGTGTAATTTATAAGGCACAGAAAAGGCCACCTGAAGGTGGGAATGGGTGGTGAGCAAGGGCTTCAAAGATGAGATGATGTAGGACACGGCCTCAGGTAATGAGGTAAAGTGAGCCAGGTGTTAGCGTCGGGGGCTGGCAGGATGATGCCAGTGCAAACATTAATTATCTTGTTCATTTATGTTGTGTTCAGCTTTAGCACTGGGAAGCTAGGGGGCACCTTCTCACTTTCACTTAGTGTCGTAGTTTGCACGATGTCTTGAGCATTTTGAATGTAGTTGGTACAATCTCAGGTTTTCCCATCTTCAGGTCAAATGTTCTTCTATCTTTGGGAAGATGGGTTTAAAAGTTAGATACAACACATATCAGTTAGGTTCTGGCAGGAAATAGTCCTGAAGAGATTTTTCCAATAAAGAGAATATTTGTAGTGGAGCAAGCAGGGTTTAGGAACTGTCAAGGGGTACTGAGGCACCCAGTGGGCACCCAGCAATATTGGGATATTCTTATTAGCCCAGGTCTCAAGGGGCAGTCAGAGGGAACAGCGTCTAAGGAAACCAGCTGTCACAGAAACTGTTGTCGCAGATGCAGCTACTATCAGAGCCTCGCCTGATCAAGGCAAGATAGGACAAGGAGAATCTATGGCCAGCCTCTATTGTCTTCTACTCTTCAGGGTCCTCCTGGAGCATCCCATTGGCCAAGCCCACCCAGAAGCCAGTGAACAAAGAGGCTAGGGGGTGCAGGCAGCCAGAGAGCGCCGGGAAGGAATCTCAGGATGAGGGATGGAGAGGAAGGGGGATGCAGACTAATCAACACTCAAAGCACATTTTCACCCTAAGTAAGTGAGCCCCACTTTCAACTGGCTTGGCCACCATCTCCTGGGAGGGAGTTCCTGTTTTTCATTTCTAAGTGTAAAAAAAAAAAACATAATAAAAAGGGACAGGTGAGAACAGAGCTGTGTGTAACCCTGCCAAGTGGAAAGAGGAGTTTCAATTTACTCAATAGGCCTTAGCTTCTGGGAATGAATAGGACATGAAAAAAGAGGGGAAAGAACCAATCTTTGTGTCAAAGTTCTGTGGCAGAGGTGGCTGGTCCTGGCCATCTTGCATGCTTCCTTAGAGCACACTAATTTATTTGGTGAGGCAGGGGGCCCGCTGAAAGCACTGCGGTCCCAGTCGTCTTGGCTGAAGAAGAATCGTGAGCTGTAAGCGAAGGTCATTACGTGAACTTCCAAGGGGGCCCTGTGGCGGGGCACCCTCAGCAGGAGGCGACCCCTTTGCATTGCTCACTCCTCCTTTCTTCCTGCTTGAAGTCACAGCCTCTTCTCATGTCCTTCAGGATGGAATCCATGTCCTAGTAGGGTGGGGCTCAATTCTTTCAATTCTGTTCCTATAATCCAAGCACAAATTCTAATGGATACACCATGTTTAGGAGAGCTAAGTACTCTCTTAATCTCTCAACGGGGCAGAGAATTTGGCAAAGTAACCAGGCGAGGTCCTTGATGACCTTGCACAGAGCAGGTGCTTTTTTTTTTTTAATGGATTACATGTTCTAGCCATAATTTCCTTTGTATCACATCGCTTATTGATGGTGTGACAGATGAATTTGATGAACTAAATTTTGGATTATTTTGATAACCACGAAGACACTTAGAGGAAAATTAGGAACAGTAAAATTAGGACTATATCAGAAACAGCAAAGGGGCACCTAACTTCTCAGTATGAAGATTGTGTGACATTTTGTATCTTTGAAGAGTTCTGGTGAATCTCTTGTCCAGGGGTCTGCTACCTCCTGGCCTGTGGGCCAGAGTGGACTTGTTGCCTGATTTTGTAAGTCAAGTTTTATTAAACACAGTTATATCCAATCATTTTATGTCTGTCTCTGGCTCCTTTCATGTTACAACATCACAATTGCTGTCCGGCCCTTTACTGAGGTTTCTGATCCCTACTCTTGTCTGTTGCAACCATGTCTCATGTCTGCAACCTTGAGCTCTTGTTTAGAAGTGTAGATATGACTCGCAGTTACAGTACCCCTATTTCATAATTGTCTCACCCCCAAATGCTTCAAGTCAGTCAGTTCCAGTGCCAGCCAACGATGTCTTGGGGACTTACTGTAGCCACGATTGATAATTATTCAATTTTAGGGGTTTTAAGAAATGGATTATTTGGGCAAGATTAGGGTTCACAGCTGCTTCGAGTTGTCATTTTCTAGCAGGGAACAGTTTTAGGGCAGAAGTACTTGGAAAGGTAAGTGAGGATGGACATAGTGGACTCACTAGGGTCAAGATTCTTCACACTATTTAGCATAAAAAATCCCTAAAAAATAATAAAGTATTCTGATTTGTTCTAATTTACCACTAATCCAAATACCTAAGCATGAAGTTTCTGTTAGGACCCAGTTTCTACCTGTTGGCTAGTAAAGAGTTCAAGGTCTCATGATAAACTCATCAGATCTGAAATCACTTGATAGCTCTGTGACCTTGGGCAAGTTACCCTCTCTGTGCCATTTCCTTTTTAAAAATGTATAAATGGAGGAAATAACTGTACCTCACTCTCAGGATTACTAGGGGGATCAACCCTAATAATTGCACTTAGAACAGAACCTGGCATATTTTAGCAATCAGCAAGCATTAGCTATTATTGTTATGGTTTGACTTGGTTTCTTTTTAATCTCCTCAGGTCTCCTGTTTGCTTGCTAGCTCATAAAGCCAGCCTGCCAATAGACAATGTAAGATATTTCACTAGGCAATGTGGAATATGTTCATGTTATTTATTTCAGTGTTAGAAACCCAATCAAGTGCATCTTGCCAAGAAAAGTCCTGTTCTGGGACTCCCCTTCTGTTGTTTTCATTACGGCTGGGTGTCTATAAAGATGCATGTATGTCTATTCATTAAATGAACCCACAGTTTCAGTTAACTTGGGGAATAGAATATCGATTTAAGCCATACTTTGGGAGGCTTATCTATCACTTTGAATGAAGAAAAAGTTCTATGAGATTGGATTTCACTGCATGAGACAGGAAAAGCATACTCCACCGAATGCAGCCTGTGGTTGTAAGGCCAAGTTCTAGAGGCATCATCAATATATCGGGTTCCTGCTTTCACTTTTTAATGATCTCTGTCAACTCTGATAAAGACACGCTCACTTTTATTGAAGCAGAATTTACCCTGTCCCATTATTTTCTTTTTTAAACACACTGAGTACACCTTCAACCCGTCACTCTCGCAGAATTGACATCTCTATCATCAAGATTTGTTAGTGTTGGAGAATCAATGTGTTCCCAGGAAATTTTGGCTTATTTTGGCTGTGGATTTTGAGCTTTCTCTCTGTGAAGTTTGACTCACTTCCAAATCACTTTGGTGGAGAGAAAAAGACTGTAAGTTGCAAGTACTGAATTCACTGGCTCCATCTTGCTACGCTCTTTTTTCTTACTTTCCAGGCAGGTAGCTGGATAGTTGAATTAAAAGCTTTCTCAAACTTTACCCAGTTTTAGAGGTGGTCAGTCCTGCAAACCACCTTCTAGGCTGCTGGCAGAGACTCCAGGTGTACCGGGTTTCCTGTTCCTAGCACTCTTTCTCTATTTTTAAGAATACATGCTATCTCACTAAAGACTCATTTCTTAGCCTCCCCCAAGACTGGGGGTGGCCACATGGCTTATTTATGGTTTAAAGGGGGTGTGGGCAGAATTGAATCTTGCTGATTTCATGTGACACCCCCGAATAAAGGTCATGTCCCCTCCATGTCCTTCCCTGTTTCTGGTGACTGGAATGGAGCAGCAGTTGGAACCATGATATTGGACCACAAGGTGGGAACAACGCATTGAGGATGAGAAGCAACTAGACAGAGGAACCTGGGTCCCTGCTCACACAGGGCTGCTGCTTCAGTCCCAGTGTCTGTGCTCATACTGTCCCCCTGGGATTCCAGTTCTTGCTAGAGGAAGCTGAACTGGTGTCCTCACTAATGCAGCATTGGGGATTTAGGTGCTACCACAATGAGATGTAACATATGAGGTTTTCACTATCTAGTTAGCCATGGGTGGGACAAATACAGAGAGCCGTTGCTGCTTGATGTGGCATGGAAAAGCCTTTGGTCAAACTTTCACCTGCAGCATCTCAGAAGGCAGGCCTCATGCCAACAGAGCTCACCACTCCAGCAGGGCCAGGTGGAAAAACTCAGGATGGTGGTATGGGTTGGGTGAGCCTTTTTGCTGTTTGAAGGGCCACCAAAGACATCAACTCAAGTGCATGTAGAAATAGCGATAGCAGAAGTGGACATAGTGCCCCAGCCCTTTCTCAGGTGTCCCCGAAAATGATGTTGGCCAGACAATGGCGGTCATCCCAGCTGCCAACTCAGCTTATGGCACTGTTCTTCCGCTCTGAGGCTTTTGTTTCAGATAGCCTCACAGAAGTCATGCAGAGGAGGGACAAGAGGATTAGGCAGAGGCCAATAAGTAAGCACCAGTGTTTTTGTGCACAAAAAACTAGGTCTAGATGAGACTTTGATTGTGGTTACTTACACTTTGAGGTGTCTGAAAGCAAATACATGTTTAAATTTTTGATGAAATAGTATTTCAAAGACATTGCAAGCCTGGCGTGTAGAAGTCTGTGAGTATTCAGCCTACAAAGCAAGCCCACACTTACTGACATGTAGCCTAGGAAATAGATGGCAAACTTGTGCAACTCTTAAGAGAGAAAGACTCCCCAGCAGCCATTTCACATGAGGCCAAGGAGGACCATGGACGGAGGTGTTTCTCCCAGGAAACCAGGAACTACCGGAGAGCCCATCCAAGGAACTGGTTTTCCGGCCCAGCAGCGTGTGAGAGTCTCCACAGACCAGGAGCTGCTGGGTTTTCCATCCATCCCTTCTCTGAATGAGAGTTTTTGTTGTTGCTGTCATCGTCCTGCCTCTATTCAACCATGTTGCTGTGGGGACAGTGACTTGTAGATAGCACAGACTGTGACATCGTCACAGACCTAATGGACAGGGCTGTGCTATAAGCAGAGTTACTAAACTTGAGTTTCCTGTAGGAACTGACACATTAGGTTTCTTTTCTTGGGAATGATAGGAAGGTGTTCCATGAAGGGAGGAAGGATAGTATATGCTTGAAAATATTTGGTTGGGAAAAAGGGAAGCTTATTATCGGAGAATGCTAGTTTCCTCCAATATTAATTTGCCTCCTTCTTTAGTAATAGTATTCCTAAGATTCACCCCAGTGCCTGGCTTCCTAGCTAAAGATGACATTTCCTAATCTCCCATGGTTAGTTTGGCTGCCTGACTAAGTTTGGCCCAACAACATGTGAGCAAGAGGTCTGGGTGCTGATTCCTTGTTGAGGCTTTAAAAAGAAATAGACTTGTTATCCCTTTCAAGTTTCCCCCCTCTCCACTGCTGGCTGGAATCTGAACGCAGTGGAGGACACTGCAGGAGCCGTCTTAGACCATGAGTAAAAAGAATCTGCATCTTGAAGATGCTAAAGTACCGGATGTAAGGTACTTAGTTCGCTGACAATGTGGAGCCCCATGCAGCCTTGGACTTCTGCCCCTGGACTCTGTGAGGAGAGAAGTAGCAGCCCTCCAGCTAAAGTCATTCACCTTTGGCTTCTGTTTCAGCAGTGGAAATGGTACACTACACAGTATCACATAACACAACACTATTTCCTCTGAAACGAAGATCCAAGGAGCTGACATCTCCTTCCTAGACTGGAACTGCGGGAACATTACTAGTGAGTTCAGAGATGGTCTTGCCTGTCCCTGAAGGCTGCGTAGCAAGGACTGCACCAGCTGTTCAGCGGCCCATTCAGAGGCCCCGTTGAGGTGACAGGATGCCTGGGCGTTGTTAATCTCTGCCCTCACACATGAGGCAGCTGATGGGAATGGCGGGTGCGGATGCTGAAGCATCCTGCCCGCAAACAGGCACCGTCTGTCTGAACTGCAGTGGCATCAGGAGCTGGCAGGCCTGGGATGATCTAATTGAAAAGAGGGCTGTGACCTCCGGCTCCTCCTCAGGAGTCACTGCAGCTGCCACCGTGCACCTGCCAGCTGAAGGGGATGCCCTGTGCCCACGTGCTCTGCCTCTGAACTGCCCCAGGCCCCAGGTTTCCAGCACAGCTTGAGCACAAGCAGTCAGCTACTTTATAGGCACTTTCTCTGTTCACACGCCTTGCCAAGAAGCAAAATGCCTTTGGTCTCAAAGCCAGGGGGATTGTATTAAATTCTGCAGTCTCATCCCGTGGAGTTAAAGCATGACATATGATTCAAAGCAAGGTCTGGAAAGAGCAGAGTGTTTTGTGTAAAAGATTTATGTGCTCATTCTAATTCTGCCAAGCTCTGTTGTCTAATGGTTGAAACTGGGCTCTAGAATGAGTTGGTTTGGGGTATAATTCCTGGCTCTTCACTGTGCAACTCCCAGCAAGATACTTATGTTCTCTAAGCCTTAGTGGTGTCATCTGTAAAATGGGGATTTTTGTGCTGAGAATTACCTGCTTAGATCTTTCTTATACCATAGAGTAAGCTCCCAGTAAGTGTTGGATATTGTTGATACTTTAATTATTATAACTATGCATCTTATCAGATATGGGACTAATCACAAAAATCTTCTGTCGCTAAAAATCTGAGAGCCCCCAGAAACTCTTGCTTGGTGGGGATAATAATGACGATGATGATGATCAATGATGGGTGGGTACATTGCAGGAAAGGACAGTAAAACAAGCACATTTGACATAATTTCCTTGAGAGAGAAGTGGCAGGAAAAAATCTGCCCTCAGGCAATGAATATTTATTAAATATCAAGTCAGGGCTAGGCTTTGTTTGGGGGGAAAGAAAACAACAGACAAAATGCCTGTTTGTTGGGGACTTACCTTCTCCGGGGGAGAGCCATTTAATAAATAAGTAAAAAATGACTTTTGGGTAACCACCTCTCCCAAACTCACACAGCTCACCAGTTAGGTCATGCAGATGCAGATTTAATTTCTGGAAGTCTGATCTCTGAGGCTTTGAGCCTCACACTGACATTTGCCCTCTGTCCCTAGAAGACTCATTTGAATGAATGACCATAGGAATCTCCTTGTTACAGTTCACTAAGAAAACCAACATGCACCGAATCTCTTCCTTGTTCTAAGTACTTGCCTGACATTATTTTCCTACTCACAGTAGCACAGCATACTTAGAAGCAGCTTAGATCGTAGTTATCCCCAGCTCAGCCTTCTCCGAGCTGTGTGGCCTTGGACAAGCTCTGCAACTCCACCACTGTCAGTTTGCTCATGGGGCAAAGTGAGAACAATGGTAGTGACTTTGACCGTGTTGGGGGCATCGTTCTGCTGGCTCCCCAAAGCTTCCCAGTGCACACCAGGCTACGTGCACTTTAAAAAGTGGATGTGATTCAAAATAGAGGCACTATTAGCTGTGCAAGTTCTGTTTGTGATATGTTCCCTGAGCTCTGGGGAAGGGGACAGTTGCAAACAGCAGTCACCAGGGATCAAGTGGCACCTGTGGCCAGCTAAGCACCTGGATCGAGCTGAATGCAAAGGAAAGCAGGTGGCATTCAGGTAAAAAGACTCTGAAAAGGAATAGGGATTAAAAGGCTATTAAATGGATGGAGGGCTAATAAAAATGGTCCTTTGAAATCAATGGAAGATCATTCAGACAGTGAGGGAGGTAATGAGACGGATGGACGTGAGATTGCAGCAGGTAGAGATTGGGTGGAGCAAGCTAATGGAAGTGCTGTCACCTTCTGCGTCCCCCTGCTCTCAGTCTCCCCCTGGACAAGCCAGGCTGCAAGGGGACTCCTGGTGATCATAACCAGAGCCTTCAAGTTAGGTCTTCGGGCTCTTATCCAGATTTGCAATTACGCCAGCTGGGCCTGGAGCCTAATTCCTCCGGATTCAGTTGTGAACACCTGGGTCCATGCAGTCATGCTGACCTGCATGACTGAATGAAGGCTTGCCTTTATCTAATGCACTGGCATTTTGTTTTGTCTTAGCTCAGGACTGCGAGGTCTTAAAATTCCACCTCGTTCCCTAAGATGTCTGAAATGGTTGTTCCTAAGGGACAAAAAGGTAAGAGAGGGGCAGAAAGAGAGAGAAAGAGAGCAAGGGGGAGAGAGAGAGAATATGGGCTCAGGGTCTGATAGACCTGGATTCAGTGCTTGGTTGTGTCACTGACCAGCTAGCTGTGTGACTTCGGGAAAGTTATACAACCTCCCTGTTTCTCTAGCTCTAACATGAGCGATACTGTAGTCTATGTGAGGATTCCAGATTATAGGTCAGTATCCAGTAAAGTCACCAGTTTCTAATAGGCATTTGATATATAGCAATTATTCTCAATTTTAATCAGTTATATAAAATAAGGAAAAATGAGTAATACTCTATGATCACTCTATCTTATTCTTTCTGGCTTTAAAACCTCTCATTTAATACCTTAAAATTGAGACTATCAGTAGCCATTGTGTGAGTCCGGCTAAGGGCAGGATTTGCTCAGTTTTCCCCTACCATACTTGTCTTTATTTTTAAGCAAATATTATTTTGTTAGGAATCAATGGGAGTCACAGACATAAAAAAGGTACAGTTAGGCTCAAAAATTTGTTCTCACAAGTAACCTCAGATAAAAGGTATTTCACGATGGGCTGCCTTGAGGCTTTCATTATTCAGACTATGACAGATTTCAGTCGATAACGATTTACTCCACCCTGCTTTGGTTTCCCCATTTGTCCCTTACACTGTCACTCCAAGGTGTCACAAAAGACAGTTTCAGACTCTAACATCTTCTGAGGTCCTCAGAGACAGACACTAGTTAGCCCCAGGTCAGTACCCTCAGAGTTTAAATGTACTGTTTTAGTGGTTGGAAATGGGTTTCCATAGCGACTGTGATGCTGGTCAGATTCAACCCCTTTTCCCTCCTGACACTCACAGCGTTCCCCACCCTGCGATCACCACTGGGGTAAGTCCTCACATGCACATTTTATTTAACCCAAATGGCAGCTCTGAGTGGTCTGTGAGGTCAGCGGGGCTGCAAGTTTCCCCAGGTCACTCAGCAGGTAAGTGGCACAGCAGGTCCCCAGGCAACCTGGCCGGAGCCCTCTTTCAGCGTGGCCTGGGGAAAACACCCCAGCAGTCAAATTTTCCCTCTCCAGGACAAGGTGAAGAGCCATGGCTAGGCCAGGTCACTGCTCTTCATTTTAAAACAGGGCTTGAAAGTGCCATTTACAGCGATACCCTGTTCTCTTCAGAGCGAGAATCCGTGGGCACCAAACTGAAAACGAGGCCATCTGGGGAGCTGGGAGGAGCAGCAGCTCCCCTTTCTATTCTGAAGTGCCGGGAAGAGGCCGCCTCTTCTTCCCACGGTGCTGACGGCTGTGTCCACTGTCTGCACAGGATAATGATGGACCATCAGGCTGCCTCTTCCTCTGACCGCCAGCCAATCATTTCAGGCTAATCAGTCCGCCTGTGCGTCGGGCCACACGTCTCAGCCTCCCTTCCCGTCTGCCATGGGAGAAAAAAAGACCAGGGCAGAGAAAGCCTCGGCCTTTAAGTGTTTGCACAGGACGCCTGAGTGGAGAGAGGTGGTGAGATGAAAGGTATTTCAGGCTATTTCTTCTGCTTGTGTGAATAGCACATGATTGATTTCAGAAAAAGAAATTATTTCCCTGCAGACATATTTTTATCATTTTCTTGAGTTCCTTGATGCCTTACTCACCATGTGTATGGCAAAGCCAGATCTCCTTCAGACAGGGATGGAAGGAAAATGGCTAACACTTCAAATCTGAAAAATACTCATATAGAAAAGGCACTGCCAGCTAGAATGTTCTGTGACCTGTAAGCTTTGGAATGGGTCGGAGGGATTATGCCAAGGCTGACATTTAGAAATGATGAGATCTGCTGGCTGCTGCGGTCGCGTGCAGCAAGCCCAAGTACCAGCTACAGCTGCCCTTCCAGGGAAGCCCGGGAGCCCCACTGAAGAGGAGGCACTTTAACCTGGGGGTGGGGGGGGAGCCAGAGCCCCAGGGTCACTTCTCACTGACTTTTACAGGGTGAGATGGCTTTATTTAAAGGGACATATTCAATTCAGTTAAGCTCTCAAATTTATGTACTCCTACAAAGAAGGCTTAGGAGAGGCTAATATAAATGGAAATGCTTTCAGAGGGAGTGGTGAGATGAGGGGAGGGTGGAGGATGGTGGACAGGGGAGGAGGAGTTGGTAGAGAAATAGAAATTCTTATGCAATAAATTTCTCAGATACAATTTTTTTTTTTTTGGCCTGGTGTTTGATATTTGGGCAACGTTCAGGGCCACTTTGTTCCCTGGTGGAAAGATGTGGGCACCTTGTCAGCCCCCCTTTGACCAGGCTGTTCTCAGACAGCAGTTTTCTCTGGGTGATTTGCATGGGTGCAGGCTGAGCAGTGGAGCAGAAAACCGTTAGGACTGCTTTGGGGAGATGTTTTCGCACTTCCACGTGTATACCAGGGAGCCTGACACCCTGAGAATGCACTGGGAAGCAAATTCTCTGGTCTCTGGAATGGCCTGAGGTTGCCTAGTTCCCCCAGCTGGCTCCTTCCCTTCTCAGGTCTCGCTGGGGATGGACTATTCGGGACTGACCCAGGGCTCATTCCCTCTCAGAGTTCCTCAGAAGGGGCAGAGAGAGCTAGGATGGAAACTGTGAACTAGGCAGATTCATTCAATAGTTGAGAAGACGATGGTCAATGAAGGTGAGTTCAACCTACGTTTCAAAGACCAACCATAGTTGTAAAACAGGGTGAGTGTAAAAAGTCTTTGAGGGTAAAACGTATAATCCAGTGCAACTAACAAAGTATTATTCTGTCTCTGGACTTGTTAATGTCAAAGCAATTATTTTAGGTCTTTGATTTTATTAAAAATGTATGCAATTTTCATATCCTTCATTTCTTTCTTTCTGGCTACGATTCTCTTCTTTATCTCTTTAGTCATTTAATTTTTTGTATATTTATTTTGTTTTCCCCCTCCGATTTCTCCGTTCAAGTTCTAGAGGACTAATTTCCTGTCTCTTGCACCTGGTGACTGTCCCCTGTAGTAGGCCATTTCCTTGGTCTCTCCTGGATTCCACCCTCTGCACGTTTTTTCTTTCTGATTCTAATCTCTATCCGTCTGCTGCGATCAACCGTAACCATGAGTATAACCACTTTTCAGAGTTCTGTGAGTCCTTCCAGCAAACCGTGGAAGCCAAGGGTGGTCTTGGGGCCCCCTGATGCAGGAAGGTGCTCAGTCCCTGATCCACGCTGTGCAAAGTCTCCCTGGGGTTATAACCTTAACATTTAATCATAAGTATTTAGTTGTTACGTGTACTGTGATTTCTTTCAGGGCCAGTTTTCTTCTCCAGGGCACTTAGCAGCATTATGCTTGTGCTGGTTTGGAGGAAACAGGCAATGGCCCACCTGCTATCTGGCTCCAGTTCCCTCCTACCTTTTATTTTTTTTTTCCAGACAGATATAGGCATGTTGGCAGATGCATATAAGATGTCTATACACCTCTACTGGCCTGCCTGCAGACCCTCTGATTTCATGCTCTGAAGCCCCTGAGTCTACTTCAAATGAATCTCAGTTTCTAAGAGATGATCCTTTTTGGCTGGTCTTTACATTTTTTGGACCACTCGCTGCTTGATACATAGTAGGCTTCTCCAGTATGCATTTTTTTTTTTTTTTTGTCTATGTAAACCCCCTTCAGTGCTTCAGTCTGTTTTTCAAATTCTTGGGCATAGAAAGAATATTTTGATTTATTTTGTGGCTTTAAGCCCCAGATTTTGATGCCCGATGGGAGGCACAATGTCTGTCTCTATCTATGTGACCTGTACCCAACACAGGGCCTGGCATGGAGCCAGATAATCACTGAACTCAGGTAATCATTGACCTGATCCCAAAACTCTTCTCCCTGTAGGTACATCTGTAAAAGTAGGACAGTGTTTAAACCCTAAAGTCATACCCCCTTTAAATGTTTATCATGAACAAAGCAATTATTCACTATCTTCCAAGTCAAATCAAAATAATCTTGCATCTCTCAGTTTTCTCTTTTATAAATTTAAGGTTGTCACTCCTCACAGTCTAATATCTAGCTGTGTGGTCCTATTTACCAGTTTTATCTGAGTCTCTTAATTATCCTCAATTTTATAACAGGTGCAAAACTGACCTGATCTGAAGTATCTGAAGATACTTCATTAAGGGGGTGGCTACAGGTGAATGGAGTAAGAGTAGGATTTTAAGGGTCAATCTGCTTTTGCAAGCATCTGAAAGAAACCAACTTAATTTATTGATTTATTGATTTCAGCTTTATTGAGGTATAATTGAAACATAAAATTGTAACATATTTAAAGGATACATCATGGTAATTATATATTGTGAGGTCGCTCCTGCCCTAGTTAATTTGTATATCTATTCCTTCACACACTTATCTCCCTTTTTTGTGAGAACATTTAAGTTCTACTCTCTTAGCCAATTTCAATGATAGAATACAGTGTTATCAACTACAGTCACCATGTTTTACATTAAACATGTAAGATCCTCAGATCTTATTCATTTTATAGCTGCAAGTTTGTACTTAGGCAGAAGAGAAAACTGGAAGCTTTATTAGAAGGATATTATAAAGACTTGTAGAGTGGAAAGAAGATTGTGTAGAATTACTTATAAGGACTTTCCACATGGAAAACATTGTTAGTTGCTCCAGATCTGTTTCTAGCTCTCAACAGTTTGGGGGTCTTTCCCACTAGAATTGATTTGAATAATTTAGAGGAGGAACTCTGATTGGCTGAGCTTGAGTCATGTGCTCATTCTTGAATCAATCATTCCAGCAAAGAATATGGAACCTTTTGATTGGCCAGTTTTGGATCACATGTTCCTCCCATTGGACAGTGCCTATTATCAGAAAGAAGGAACATGATAGGGAGTAAGGAGAACTAATTATAATTTTGACACTTAGTGAATTTTATATTTCTAATCATTTAGAACAAAGTCATGGTAGATGTTTTTCTTCACAGTGCTATGTTGCTAACTTGGATATCTGTTTCACAATAAGTATTATCTCCTTCAGAGTGGTAATATGGCTTAGCCAGTTATTCTATATGTTATCTTGGCCAAGTGTGCTTTGAATCACTTTTGAATTGCATTCTATTTTGTTTAATGAGTTTCTTTTAGCTCATCAAATACTCTTCCAAAGAATTGAAAAGAAAAAAATCCCTTACAATTCCTCCAGGATGAGAATCTGATGGTCATTTAGCATTCCCCAAATCTGTGTTCATGCTAAATCCGTTCTTAATGCCAGCACCCTATTTTCTAAGTTGGAGAAAACTGCCTGCCATTTTTCACAAGGACATTTGTGGGCCGGGGACTCAGTTAACACTCCTTTGCTTATCGCATCACTTGATTTATCTGAGGGTAGAGGGAGTGGGGGAGAAGGTTTGACAGGCAGTGTTAGCTCAGCCAGTCAGGCTCAAATACCACTGCAGGAGGACAAAACCCTTAGCCAAACAGATCTTCTAAATACCCCCAAAAAGCAGGAATAAACCATGCAGACAGGAATGAGGCTCCCATCCAAGCATTACAGAACCTCTGTCACACTCGGGCAAACTCAAAACACACCCACGTATATGTATATATCATTTCCCGTTATTACTGGTAACCAGAGAGCTAAGGGTGTAAGTTTAGCATCACACAAACTCTAGTGCTGACAACTTATTTTTACAGGGCAGCCTTGAGAAATCCAGCAGAGGTAAACCAAAGACGGGTTTATATTTTCCCCCCAAAATATAAAGGAGGTGAGGGCACATAATTTCATCCTAGCTATTGGCACTCACTGGCTTTTAGAACTCACTTTCCCAGTGCTCCCCCCACCACCCCATTTTCAACTATAAGCTTTTCTGATAAAATGAGAAGTCAAAAAAACATGGCTATGAGGATTGAAAGGAGCAGTGCCATTGTGTGTGTGTGTGTGTGTGTTGGTTGGGTGTGTGTGTGTGCGTGTGTGTGTGTGTGTGTGTGTGTGTGTGTTGGTTGGGTGTGTGTGAAGACCGGGGGGCGCTGGGAGAGCTGTGCTGTTCATTTACACGAGGTCACTTCTTTCTGCTGAGGGAAGCAATCGGGCTGCATTGCTAATGTCCAAGAGCGTGAACTTCCAGGCTTTCTGTCAAGTTCAATTGTGGGGACTGGTTTAGGATTTTCCTCGCCTACTACAAAGCTAATAACTCTTTCTGGCCTCACGTGGCAGCTCGGCATTATGGAAAAGCGCTGGAGTGAAAAATCTGGATCATGTCTTTGTTTCGCTTCTCATTGGCCATGTGACTTCAACTTTGGGAAGCCTTACTCCCCTCATCTGTAAAATAGAAGGAATAATAGCCCCTTTCATAAAATCACTTAGAGAATTCGAGGCAACAGTGCACAGGAAATCACTTTTAAGGTGTCTAATACTTTACAAATGCAGGTGGTGATTATTATTATTTATGGCCTTTCCCTTATCTCATACATCAAACTCTCGTAAGAAGATACTATTAGCAGCAACTTCAGCTTGAACCCCTTACCTTTTCAGTCTCCGGGTTAATTTGTTTTTTCTATATTATACCTAAAATGTTCTAGAAGCGCATGGGACAGCATTCCAGAATGTGAGAATGGACAAATCCCATAGAGAAGTGAGGTGGGGAAAGTGTTAATTTCCATAAATTGGACAAAAAGTTTGCTGATTTATTCTAGTCATTCTTAATCAGGGAGGATTTTGACCCCTCTTATCCAGAGCCCCTTTGGCGATGCCCGGAGACATTTTTGATGGACAAGACTTCAGGGTGGCTACCGGTGTCTGCTGCTACAGGTAGAAGCCCGGGATGCTGCTAAGCATCCTGCCACGAATAGGGCAGTCCCATAACAGAGAATTATCCAGCCCAAAATGTCAACAGTGCCGAGGTTGAGACACCCTGCTTTATCTGGGGGAGACAGCTCCCGTCTTTGAGCTCTTGGATGGGTTTCGTCAGCTGGTAAGCTTCTGGAAGGGAGATGGCTGTAACCATGTCCCTCCTCATTTCCTGGTTTCCCATCATCTCTGCTATAAATACCTAGTGTTTTGAATGATATCTTAAATCAATGCATTGACGTGCATTTTTCTCTCAACTATCATGCTTAAAAATATAATAGATAGCTAGGAAAAATGACCTCTTTAATGCATCTATATCTTTTGCACTGTCTTTTAGAATTTCTTTTGTAGCTTATAAGTCTTCAGATAAGGAAGCCTTGAAAATAAATATGTTCTCTGCTGTTCTTTATAGTCTCCACTTCAATTTTTTTTGAAATATAAGCTTTATAAAAAGCTTGCAAGATTATTCACATATCCTGTATTGAGATTCCTTAATTATTGTTAACATTTTTTGACATTTGCTTTGTTAATCTCTCTCTTCCTCATTCTCTCTGAACATATACACACACACACACTCACGCTCGCGCACATTTTACTGGACCACTGGACAGTAGGATGCAGACATGGTGCTCCATGAATCCTAAATACTTTAGTGTGTATTTCCTAAAAAAATGAAAGCACCACTTCATAATAGTAGTACAGACAACAAACTCTGAAAATTAATGTTGATACATTACAACTCTCTACAGAACTTATTCACATTTTACCAATGGTCCCAACACTGCCTTTTATTAAAACAAGGACCCAATTGGGAATCACCCTGTATTTTGTTTTCATGCCTTTTTGGTCTCCTTCAGGCTGGGAGAGTTCCTCTGGCGTTTATGGTCAACCTGACCCCGTTTTTTCAGAGGGCAGTATTCTGTGTACTGCTCCTCAGCTTGGTGTTACGTGATGTTTCCTCACGATTAAATTTCGGTTTCTGTTTTTGGCAAAAACACCACAGAAGTGATGCTGTCTCCTTCTCAGAGCCCCCTGTCATGTGCGTGGCACACAATTTCACTTTGTTCCATGACCGGGGATGTTAATTTTGGTCACTTGGTGCAGATGGCTTCTGCTGGGTCTCTCTATCGTAGTTACTAGTTTCCTCCCATGTTTAATAAGTATTTTTTAGGGATATACTTTGAGACTATATAGACATATTTTTAGGTATTAAACATTTATTCACCAGTTTTAGCACCCACTGAAAGACTCTTACTTCAGGCAAGAATTATTCATCAATTACTATTATATGATTATGGATGCCTAAAGGTGTTTGTCTAATCTATTTATATTTATTAGTTGGCTGTTAAGAGAAAGCTTCTTGTTCTCATTTATTTATTTATAACAGTAAGGGCTTGTGGAGTCTTATTTCATTTGATATGTGATGTGGCGGACTCCGGCCAGCAGAGTCCGCCTGTCGTGGCTGGAGACGAGAACAAATGCACAGGTGACAGCAATCCTGTGGGGGAAAAGGGACCGGCACGGCCACTCTCTCAAGGGGAGAGCACCTGTGAGGGCCTCGGCCACTCTCTCAAGAGGAGAGAGCCCCGACCCTTGCTTAGACAGGCTTTTATTGTTTCTCTCAGGTCTTACATCAGCAAAGGATTTATTATCTATTACATAGAATATTATTGTCTACATTTTAGGTACAGTCAAGGAAATGAAAAAACATACAAAGGGCAATGGCAGCGAGTCGATTAGCTCTACCCTTGGGAAGATTCACACAGGCTTTGGAAATTGCCTTGAAGATAGACGAGACACATTTGTTGTTTTAGACCAGGGTGATGGAGTTTTAGCAAGAGCAAGCCGTAACAGTCTGTGCGCATTTTCTAGGTCTGATTCCCATGGGAAAACTTGGTTTGAAGGTCTGGCTCCTGCCCACCACCTTGCTTCTGTAGGTTTTCCATACAAAGCTGAGTCACATTTGCCAAACCAAAACAAACCGGTCCCCTACATGTGATATATAGTCACTTTGATTTCTTAGTTTTAATCTAAAAATTTCTCAGATTGCCTATGGGAGCCTTTTCAAGCTGACTTCTGTGTTCCTCTGACTCCACCTTCTGAGCACTTTTTAACTTTCTGGACAACTAGATGTTTCAGGCTTTCTTGTACTTTCCCAGGCCCAGCCCTGCAACCAGCCATTTCTCCCAGGAAGGATGGTTCTTTTAGAATAATATTTAGAGGCCATGATCTGGGCACATAGTATGCTTACTGTCATTGCTTCTAGCAGCAGATGCAGTGGGTAACACACATTATTTATCAACCATCTGTCTCTTTATCTATCTATTACGTATCTTCTGTCTGTTCTTACCGTTAGTTCACACCAATACCTTTGATTTGTATTTAATCCCAAAGATCCCAAAAGATTCACTCTGCATACCTCTTTTACATATTTGTCACTCCTTTTGCTGACAGTGAAAACCTGCTTTCCATTATTCTTAGTGTATTTATTTACTTGCCCCATCTCCCAATGCTCCTGGCCACTGCTTTTGTAAGTTGCCTACTCACTTGGTGCCCTCCCTCCTGGGTGGCAGTCAGTTTTAAGAAGCAGTGAGGCTTTGATTTTAAGAGAGATTATAGATTTTCCTTCCTTATAGAAAAGGAAGTCCATGTCCATGCTGAGAATGCGGGGACCTAAAACACGTGCCGACTTAAAAATATTCTCTGTGTAAAGGAGACGTAAATGTAATGATTGATTTTGCATTAGATTATGGTTGAAAAACATTGCTATAAAGGATATTACTGGGACAGTTGGTGAAATTTAAAGATGAACTATTATTATATAATAGCACTGTATCGATGTTAAAATAATGAGTTGTACGGTGGGGTGTAAGTGAATGTCCCTGTTCTTAGGAAAGACATGCCAGAGTATTAAGGAGTAAATGGGGGTGATATTATGCACCCTATCCGAAAGGGTTCTTAGCTCTATCACTTAGTAGCTTGATGAAGTCAGAAAAATTAATCAACCATTCTTCTCTTAATTTCCTCATGTGTGAAACAGAGAGGTTAATAATTCCTTGCTCTTGTGGTCACCTTGAGAGTTAGTGAAAATACATGTAAAACACATGACATAGTGCCATGACTGAGTTGGTGCTCAAAAAAGATTCATCATGTGCATAAAATGCATGAGTGCTATAGGCTGGCGTCCATGAATAATCATAATAATAACGTCCTTTTGGGGAGAGCTCTTGTTGATGGTGCTTGAACACATCTGTACAGTTATAAAATGTACATTTTAACATCCTGTTTGATCCTGGGCCTGGCTTGGGTTATGTCCACCTGTCTAGACTGAAGATGATGATCCTTGAGCAGGAGAGCTTCTATTTGGGGCGAAAGTATGGGGATTTGTTCTCCAAAAGAAGCAAGAAAATGAGCACACAAAATAATAATGGCTACCACAATTCTCAAAGCAACCTTCAAGGAAGGTATCATCACTCCCATCGACACACCTGGATGGGGTACATGCCCTGCCCACAGGCAGTCATGGGGTTGCTAAGTAGCAGAGTGAGGTCCAAATCTCACTCAGAGTGGTCTCAATACCGAGTTGTCCGTGGCAGTGTTATTTCTGAACTGATAAATAGAACCTATAGTTGGTTTTTACTGCCTTTTATGGGTAAGGAATACTGCCGGTTTACTGCCTGCTGAGCTAAGGGTCTCCTCTGCGCTTAGAGCAGAATCCCTTATTCTAGAGTCCCGTGGTTTCATATCCATTTTTTTCCCAACAAAATTGTATTGAATATCTTCTATATGCTGGTTTAAATGTTAATGATAATTACATATGAATGAAGACTGAGTGTGTCTTTTTGTAAGAGGATCTACCGGCTTTATGATGTTACAGCCCTTGGAGCTGTAGACTGCAGGGGATTAGTAGCCAAAGCTGAGCATGCGTGCTCCCTCCTCCATGCCTCTGTGAGTGCTGCTCTCTTTGCCTGGGACAATGCTTTTGGTCCCACTGTCTTTAAATGGACCTGCAGGACAATTTCCCTGATGTTCTTTATCAGAAATAAGACATTTATTAGGTGCCAGTTGCTATGTAGGTGACAAAGATAAATGCAATGTAGCGTATACTTTGACAAGAAAATACTGACTAATTTGACTAACTATTATCCTGTGTCACCACAGTTAGACCTGGCTTTTGGTTGTCTGGGACATGTCTTTATGTCCCATGGAGGAGAGTGACAAGATTTGTCTTTCTTATCATCCGCCATGGAGTGTGGGATGATGTCCTAACTATACTTTCAGTTGGTTTAGACACGAAAGTCTCTCAGTCCCCTAAGTAATTCATCCAGCCATTCATTCATTTGCACCTTTAGCTTCTATTTCTTGAGATTTTACAAAATTCCCTATGTTACCATTTACAGTGAAAGCTAGAAAGCTAGAAAGAGTAACACATGATTCCCTTTACAATAATATAAATGAGTGGTTTTCCACTGGGGATCACTTTGTCCCCAGGGGACATGTGAAAATGTCTGGAGACATTTCATTATCATGTCTGAGGGGATGCTACTGGCATCTAGGAGGTAGAGGCCAGAGATGCTGCTAACACTTCTACAGTGCTCAGGGCAGCCCCCATAACAGAGAACTATCTGGTCTAAAACATCAATAGTGCTAAGGTGGAGAAACCCTGATATGGATTTTCTAATTCACAGAATTGGACATAGTCCCGTGATTTAGTCTCAGAGATCACCTTCAGTTTGTCCAGAGGCTGTTATAACGGGATCAGAAATGCTGCCCACCTGGAAGCTGTGAGGCTTTGGCTGTTTGAGTTACTCCTCACAACTCCTTTGAGAGGGGACATTCCTATTTTACTGATGAGGCATTCTGGCTTGAAGAGGTTAAGTGACTGTCAGAAAAAGTGCTCACTTTTCCTCTTTCATGAAGTATAGCAAAGAGGTTATTGAGCTTTTACCGAAAGGCTTGCTCTGGGCAGCTGGGCGTCAGCACTAGCATTTTTGGAGGTAGTTCAGGTCCTCTTTCTATAGAGCTGTCAAGTTATGGCTCATCCGTAAAGGTGGGCCAGAAGTTCCCCTATAGTTTTTCAATTATGTGAGAACAACAGTTAAGGAGTTATCGATCTCCAGGGTATCTGCTGGCACAGGGATGTAAGCATTTGCCAAGAAACAAGACAGCTGTGCTTGCTGGTAATTTTTCTCACTTCTTTGAGGCTTTGTACAAATCTGGCTGCTTGGGAGTCTCTCTTCCATGCAACTTTTTCTGATTGTCTTTATCAGGTTCCAATTTCTCCTTCCCTCCTGGTCTCTCGGGCACTTAGATAACTGGTCACCCTTTGCCATCTACACTCATTTATAAATTATGTTGCTTGGTGAGGGTTTTGCAGTTTCATTTGTGTTTAGTTTGTATTAACAACTCCCTTGTAATCCTCTTTCGGAGCTGAAGACTGATAAATATTATCGAATAATGAATGTTCTGTTGCAAAAGAGACTCATCCTCTGTTCCTTCTTTTACTCTATTCCAAAATAATCATTTATCAAGTATTTTGTGTATACAAGATATTGTGCAAAGGGATTATATAAAGGAAAGTATTAAACACTGGAAAATAAAAGATACTGAAAGATATTATGAGAATTAAAGGAAATAAAGCAAGAAAATCATGTCACATATTGTTTGGTTCCCAGATATATATGCTCGATAAATACTAGAGATTATTGTTGCCACTCCTTCAAACACATAGAAGAGTGCTATGTAAGTAGTGGGTGTTTTTCACACATTTGTTGCATGATTGAGGGAGTCTACGCTGGGACCCAAAATGTGTGATGAGAAGCTGACAAGTATATTTGTAGCCCCCAGCAAAGAGTTTGAGTGGGCAAACATCTTTATGGGAGCATCATCTACCAGCTGAACTGGCTGTGAGAATTCTGACAGGAAAATACGTTTATCCAAGTGAAGTAAACCCCTGGATCAGCATGGTGAGGAGGAGTAAGATTCAAATGCAATTCTCAGCTCTCGGTGCAAATGGTATTTAATTTCCTGGGAAATCTGTCAGCTGCTTCTTACCAAGCTCAGATTTCATTGCAGAATTCTAGAGAGCTAGATTTCCAGTGCATTTGATCAGAGAACATCCTCATGATGATAATAGTTCTGGTCATGTACAGAGGGGCTAGGACAACCCAGTTAACAAGTCTAAAATGCCAAAACCCATAGTGAAAGCAATAGATTGTTTAATTCAGAAGAAAAATTGTCTTACATGAATACTCACTTGAGATGGGGTTTCTCCAGGGCTTATCATGAATGCTGAGGGTTGAAGAAGGACAAAACAGAAGGACCCCTGCGGTAGCATTGCTCCACACTGAGCATCATGGGTCCTGGCCTTTGCAGTGCGGATGTCAATTGCCAAGATGATGCGTTGCCATGAAAGGTTCGCACATCCTGAGAAGTGGAGAGAACAAGTCTTGGCTTAATCTAAATTACTGAATGGATGTTCAAGTCATGTGACTGTGAAAATGCTATCACTCCCGAATTTACACTGTTGGGTTTGAGCTATTTTGCCAGTTTTAGACTCACATGTTCAGTCTTGGCTCAACCTGACATGTCAAACGTGCTCAAACAAGCTCTCCATTCCCAACTCAGCTTCCCTTTGATTTTACATTCTGTATTCAAAGCTTTGGTGCAATATCTCTTGTCAGAAGGCTGTATTCTTTTCTCCATCCCCAAGTACATCCATTATGGGTTCCTATGCTATTTCTCGGTTTAGCCATAGTACATGGCGCTTGGTAGGTTCTCACCATTTGTTGAGTAAATAGATAGATGCATCCAATTTGTTACTACTTCTGCTTCTACCTCAACGAGATCCCTTCACTGCATTGCTTCATTTGCATTCCCACTGCTGCTGTAGTCATTGAAGACATCAGCACAACCCACCTTGATTTTTCAAATGAGCTTCTCACTGGTCTTCGTGTCACGACTAGTATCTCTTTACTTCCATCTGTATTATCCCCTCTTCTTAGTTATCCACCTGCGAAACAATGTTCTCACATACCTCTTTTGCTCAAAGACCCTAATGACCGCTCACTGCCTTGAGGATGATGTCAGAACTCTCCCTGTGCAGGCAGAGCCTACCGAGGCTGTGTATGCAGGATGAGGCTGGTTTAGACAAACAATCCTGACTCGTCGGTTCTACTTCCTTGTCTCAGAAAGCCTTCTATCTACCCCAGTCCCTTTGGGCTTCTTGCTCCCCATCTGCAATTCCATTTTAGGCTATTCTATACCTCTTGACTGGCAAATACTCCTCCCTCTATTTAATTTTCCCACTTTATCTTTATTTGGGAAATTCCTACTCACCCTTCAAAACAGCTCAAGTGTTACCCTCTTACTATCTGCTAGTAGACTACTTATTCTTTTCTTTGGTTTACTATAAGATTTTTGTTCACATGTCCATAAAACCACTTACTATTTATTTCAATTATTTTTCTTAATACATTGTCTTTAAAACCATGGCTCCATTATTTATCAAATTGTTTGAATTTTGACAAATTTCATAACCTAAGAAATCTGTATATCCTTGTTACACAGATGAGGAACCTCAGGTTCCTCATCTATATAGCAAGGATAGTAGTAATAAGTACTCATAGATAGTGTGTAGTTGAAATGCATTATAGAAATGTATGATTCTTAGAACTGTGCCTAACAATCATTTAGTAAATGTTAGCTATCCCTTTTGTTTTATTTAATCATTACATCATTACAACAACTCTATCAGGCAGGCATTGTTATGATTATTTTACAGATGCAGAAACCAAAGTCCAGAGAAATTAAAGGACTTAATTAAAGATACATAGCTGGTGAGTGGAAAGGCCAAGATTTGAAGCCAAGGCTGTCAGCTATGGAAACCTGACCTCCCCTCAGCATGCAGAGCTGCTGCCGCTGCAGTTAGCACATTATGGCTGGATCAGAACTCTGTTTAAATACCTGCCTCCTCTACTGGGTTGGACGCTTACAAAGTGCTTGCTTGTATAACATCACTACGTAGTATAAGCATCCAGCACACAGGAGCTATATGAGTGAATGTCTAAACAGCATCATTAACATGCATTTTAGCATTGGGATTGGCCATCACTCGCTGATTCTGGGAGCATATTCCCATTAGGAATATGGTCGAGTTGCTTCATTTCCACCATGCACAACCTAAGTGACAGTTGGACCACAAAAGAGCAAGGCGGGAGGATGTAGCTGAGAATGAGCTGTGAAGCTCTCTTCTTTATCACATTTTCTTTGTGGCTGCTTCCAGGAAAAGAAGGAATTATATATTGTATAATTCCAATGAAAATTATATGTTGTATAAAAATCAGCTTATGATTTTTGGCCCATAACTCAAAAGTGCAAGAAGTGTCACATTCTTTATTTCTCTAAATCAATTTTTTTCCCCCTGCTCTTGGCTCTTTATCACCTGGCTGGGAAATTCAATCTCAGTCCTTACTGGGATTCCCTTTCCTTCTGTGTGGGACCTATACTAATCTCAGGCTTATAAGGTGTTGAGAAGAGAGGGTATTGCCGGATTCTTTGTCTAGGCTGCTCTTCCTCTGGGTTTTCTGGTTATTGTTATTGAGAGTGATGCAATAGCCCACAGAGGCACCCAGCTTTACACATCCGTACAAGTGTTTTCCTCCTTCTGTTCCAACCCCTGTAAGCATTCCAATCTTCTCCCATGAGGGCTATGGTAATGCATGCAAGGGAGGTCTGGCTCTTTGCTGTCATTGAAATCCATGTCCCTAGCCCCACTATCTGATGCCCCAACCCTCCTGCTGGTCTGAAGCTGTCCTTGCCTCCTATGAAAGCACTACCTTTCTCTGTGCCCTCCTGGCTGCTCCAGAATAATGATCCTCCTTTGATGGGTTCCAGAAACCCATTACTGGGCTCCCTTTTTTCAGAATGCAGTATCAGAAAGAGATGCCAACGCAGGTTAGTGTTTTGCTTTATAATAGACCTGTTTATGCAGGTGTATGTGTTGCCATGGGTGGGGCAGCTAGCAGCCAGTAGCAAAGGTGGGGATGGAAAATGGGGGAAAAGAACCTGTTCTAAGGAATCTCTGTATCTTCCTGTCTCTCCAAGATTTCAACGCCTTCTCAGTTTCTCATTCTCATGTGATTATCTTTCTCATTTTGCAGACTTAGGGTGTGAGTTTTCTGAGACTCCTATGCCAAACCAGGTCTGAATCCTATTTCCTCATCTACAAAGGGCTTATTGAAAAGAATAAATCATTTTTGGTCCACATGTTACCTCTGAGTTGTTTTTTTTTGAAATCCCCTGTGTAATTTTGCAGCCTCCACCTGAGCAAAAGGAGCCTCTGGCATTTCTTGGCAGCTTCCTTGCTGTTTCTTCTGTATTGGAGTACAGCAAATAATTCAATTTTATCTCTTTCTGTACACTGCTTTTAAGTTTTCTGCCAAAAGCATGTTGCTTTAGGTGAATTTTGCAGGGCTCAGCAGACCTGCTCATTTTTCACTTTATTCATCACACTAGGTGGTATAAATCCCGTGTTAATATTTGGTGCTTAAGTAATGAGTCTATAGGTGCACCTATTTGTCCCACGTCTTCTAATTTTATCCCTTATAAAGATGATGGATGATATTAATGAGAGCATTTGCTCTAGATTGGTGGAAACACCTTTACCATTCAATGAAATTTTCATGTTGAGAGGAAAATTTCTTTTTTATATGATTTCCGGCTGTTAAGCATCTCATGTAAGAAAAAAATTCCCTGAAGAAAGCCTAAAGAAAAATATCTCTTAAAAATAAAAGACTTGGGGAAGATGGAGGAAGAAGCCGCCTAACTCAATCTGTCCACTTCTCAGTCATTCAGTTCTATTTCAACTCAGTCAGACGTAAAATCCTCAATAAGGACCAGCGCTCCAGGGTTGCCAAGGTTAGTTGCTTTGGTGCCTGGAGGATGCTGACTACACCAATAATGACATCTCACCTGTCAATGACAGGGCAGACCTCTGAGGAGAGGCTGCATAATCAGGAAGCGTGTGGGACCCGGACTCCTCTGTGCTGTTTGTAGCTGGCCACCTGCTACGAACCAGCAGTGAAGGCGTGTCTCTATGCCACGCTAGCAACTGCGTGGTTGGAATCTGGGTTGCTCCTGATGAGAATCCTTGTTTTTCTGAATATATGTTAAGTGCCAGACACTTGGCTGGGCTTTTGATAACAGGAGAGGGTCAGAGATGGTGGAAAGAGCGCATGCTTCCTCATATGTCCATAGACACCAGACTGGGGTAGACTGGTGCTGACCTGCACTGCCGTGTTGTCATTTAGGTTTTCCCAGAGCTCCTTAAGGCCAGGTGCCTGGCTGGGACGGTGCCATGTGGCAACTGATGCTCATTAGATGTAGAGAGCTCAACAGGAGATTTTGGTTTCTTCGTGGAAAATTCGGGAGGGAGGTGGGAGAGGGAGAGGCAAAGCAAATTCCTCAAAACTCTAATAAGTGCATTGCAGAACATAAGACATGAACTATAATACATTTCATGTTTGTGCCTATGTGATAAGGAAATGTACAATAAAAATGTGTTTATAACCCAGTGATTCCACTTCTGGGAATATATCTGAAGAAACTCAAAACACTAATTCAAAAGAATATATGCATCCCTGTGTTCACTGCATTGCTATTTACAATTGCCAAGATTTGGGAGCAGCCCAAGTACCTGTCAGTAGATGAGTGGATAAAAAAGCTGTGGTACATTTACACAATGGAATACTTACTACTCAGGAGTAAAAAAGAAGGGAATCTTACCTTTTGTGACAGCATGGATGAACCTGGAGAGTGTTATAAACCAGTCAGAGAAAGACAAATACCATATGGTTTTACTTATATGTGGAATCTAATGAACAAAATAAACAAAGTAGAAATGGACTCACGGACTGACAGCTTTTAAGAGAGGAGGGGAGTTGGAGTGCGGGGTGAAAAAGGTAAAGTATTTAGCAAAAAACGAAACCGGAAACAAAACAACAAGCAAACAATAAAGCCTCAGACACAGACAATAGCATGGTGCTGACCAGAGGAAAGAGGAATGGGGAGAGGTAGAGGAGAGGGAGAGGGAGAGGGAGAGGGAGAGGGAGAGGAGAGGGAGGTAGAAGAGGGCAAACGGGGGGGGGGATGAGTGGTGACGGAAGGAGACTTGACTTTGGGTGGTGAACACACACTACAGCACTCAGATGACGTATTGTAGAACTGTACACTTGAAACCTATAATTTTATTAACCAATGCCACCCCAACAAATTCAATAGAATTTTTTAAAAAAAAGTGTCTTACTTTTTCTTTCTTTAATAGCTTTATATTCTGCTATTGGTAAGGCTGCCAAAGAATCTTATGGAAAATGAGCTTCAAAAAATCTATTCAGCTCACTTAGTCAGCTCATTGCCAAACCTGAATCTCTGTAAAGACAAATGATCATATATCCAAGGGCAGAAGAATATTTCTACCTGTTCCCTTTATTTTCATTGAATTTCCAGGAATCAAAACTCACACCAGAAATATTTCCTAAGTTATTTAATTATTCACCTCTCTAACACATTTAAAAAAATTTAGAAGTGCATTTGGAGAAAAGAAATAAGGACACATGAACAGAAAATCAATGGACAAGTGGAATGTACTGGAGCCCCGAGCGGAGGACAGTATTGCTGGAGCATGCCCTGGGGCAGAATGCGGCCATCCTCCAAGTCACAGCTGGCATTTTAAGTGTAAATACCGTGGCTCTCTATACTGTGTGTAGTCTACACTGTCTATACAGGAAGTTGCTCAGATTTACTGGGTTTTGCTCTCTCCTTTGTACCAATTTTTCCTGATCTGTTTACTTTGCTCCATTTACCACATGGAGGTTAGCTCAACCCAGCTTGTATCGAAGGCCACTTTTTACTTTGCAGCGTTCACTCCAATACGGGGCAGACGGTAGTTGTTACAGAAACACTCTACAGCCTGGGGCTTCATTTCCTAGGGCATTTTTCATGGCGCGCTACGTATCAGTGTTCACAAATACCAACCTATTTGGTTTTAACTTTGTGACTTTATTCCTTTTATTTTAAGATAGGTAAGAAACCCTTTCAGGTCCTAGCACATAGTATTCTGCATTGAAATAAACAAATCTCTATTTGCCCAGAGAAAACCACATTACCATCATTTTCAATGCAGCTGCAACAAAAAGTGCAGTGCTTCTATTTTTTGGTCCCCCCTGCCCCGCTCCACAAAAATATCTCTTTGTAGAACTGGAATAAACCTTACATACCTGTGCCTTAGGTGACATTGATATAAAATATTTAAGGGTTAGGTTTCACACTTATTTGTTAATACAAAAGAAACCCAAAGGAGCCCCGACTCTTCAATCCTGCCTTTTTTGAAGTACATTTTGGCGTAGCGAATAACAAGAACAGGTTTCTCTGAGACCGAGTCTACTCCTGGTTGGAAAACATCTCCGTGGCAAGGAAGAGCTGCACATTGAGCCTCTGCTTGGAACCCTCCGTGCACGTGGTTTTCACCCCTTGTGCCTGGAAGGACAGATGACAAAGCCTTCGATCCCACTACCAAGCCAGGGAGGCACTCCATCTCTCTTCTGGTCCCGCCCTAATTAAATGTGGACTTCATGCAGACCGCAACCCAGACTTTTTATGAATTCAGAATGTGCTGGCTTCATTATTCTTGTCAGGCGGCAAAACTAGACCATGACGGATGAGTTTCTGAGCATGTGCTGATCATTCATCTACAAAACATAATAGTTTGATTCTTTCACTTAGGGCTATTTACAGAAACAGAAGGTGATTAATTGGAGTGCCGGCACTGGGTAAATTCTCATTCTCTCTCTCCGTCCTGAATCCACTCTGGATGTATCTCAAGGAAACGATCATTAATAATACATTACTGAAGGAGCAGTACTGTGAGTCATCCCCTCTAGAGAAATTATATGATTTCATTAATCTCAAAAAAGTGTATAGTATTCCTTTAAGTCTATTTTATCTTCATTAAACATATATTTTAGTATTATTAGAGAGTATACTGAGTTCCAAATATATGGATATATTCATACATAAAAGTATTACCAAACATGGAGGTGATAATAGTAATAATGATAATATCCAATATTTATCTAATACCAAGTGTGGAATAAATACTTTATATTTGTAATTTCACATTCTGACAACTCTGATAATTAGCCTTTTTATCCCCATTTCACAGAATAGGAAATGAAGACACAGAGTGGTCACGTGACTTGATCATGGTCAAAGCATTGTTAAGTGACAGGGCCAGAATTTTACCCAGTATAACTGACTCCAAAGCCTAGGCTCTTAAATTGCTGTCTGTATTATACCATGGTGAGTGAAATTAGAACAACAGAGGGGTAGGGTGATGACGTGATAGCAGACAACCAGGTCTATTAACTGTGTTTGGAATCCGTACTATTTTCCAAAAACCTTCTGACTCAACATCACTTCCATTGCAGCTATTTTGGAGAACAAGAGATGGCTTCATTCTTAATCCACCTCTTCCTCACCCCAAAGAGTGCCAAGTTCCAGAATTGGAAAGAAGTGACTTGGCAGCCTGAGTATAGGAGTTACAGCTTCAGCTCCCTGCTTTGTAAGATAAGAGAGGGGATTTAGTCCTGGCTTATTTTTCTACAGATGACCATTGGTTCTTATGGACCAATGTAAATTTCTAATTCAACAAAGGTTATTTCATGAGAACTATGGGCACCCCCCACAGCTCACAAAATACCACATAGGACTACGCTTTCAGTAAAATCCTCTGAAGAATTCTACCTGTGGCAAGTCAGTGCCTTTTAAAAGGTTACTCATGGGGCCAGGGAACGTTAAGGGAGGGCAACAAATCTTTCTCTCCTGTTTTGATCCTTTAGCACAATACATGGTAAGGGGGAGCAGGTCCTGCAGAGCAAGGCAGGAGGTAAATGAAGTGGAGAGAGTTCTTTGGGAGTTTGTTGCTTAACGATCATTGTTTCTTTTTGTATGGTTGCTAGGTATGTACTGCATCTTTTCTAGGGCGACAGCATGATGGGGAAGAAAACCCATGAGTGGGCCAAGAAATCATGGAGTGTGCCTTTGATTCCTGCTAGCTTCGGGGCCTTCAGTTTATCACTGTGCTTTCTGAGCCTCAGTTTCTTCATCTGTCAAATGGGGTTCCTGCTCCAGGAGCTACCTGAGACCCAACGATGTCACGCGTGGTATGTGCCCTGCTGTGTGAGGAAGGTGTTCTGCCAGACGGCCAGCCTGCAGGCAAGGGGCCTTTCACTGTTGTCGTTGTGATGGTGCTGGGCAGAGTCTTCAGAATTTCGACATTCCAGACTCTGAGCTTATTCCTGTTTACGTATACGTTTTAGGAAATCCACACTGTAGCATCTGCCTGGGCTGCCTGTCTTCTGGTTGAGAAACTGGGCCAAATTTTTAGCCTCTGTAGCTCCCTGGTGTATTTAGCAATAAGTGTGGCCTTATCAAGCTTTCAAGAACAAAGCAATGCCACCATTTAATTTAGCGTTTAATTACAATATCCTGCCTCACTGACAAGTGGCTGGGCTCTGCCTCAGCAAATTAAGTGGAAAATGTCTGTTATGGTTTTGCCTTGAATTTCAAAGTTGATTTCCTTATGAGTTGTTCCATTTAGCTGCTATCTCCCCACCTGAGTTTGAAGGGGCACATAGTATGAGAGATAACAAAGGTCCATTCCTGGACCTTATGCTTCCCTGGCTTAACCTTGTGCTTCTGACTCTGCAGCTGAGCCAGCCTCTTGGGTTCTCTCTATGTGAGGTTCCTATTGCTGCTGTAACAAATTACACAGACTTCAAAACAACATAGATGTCTTCTTTTACATAGCTGGAGATTAAACATTCAAAATGAATCTTGTGAAGCTGAAATCAAGGTGCCGTCAGGGCTCCATTCCTTCTGGAAACTTCAGGGAAGGATTTGTCTCCTTGCCTTTGTCAGCTTCTTGGGGCTGCCTGCATTCCTTGACTTGTGGCTCCTTTCTGTGTCTTCAAAGAGCATCACTCCGACTTCTGCTTCCTTCTTCACCTGTGGTTCTCTCATTCCGACCCTCTTGTTTCCCTTTTATAGAGACACTTAGGATTACACTGGGTCCACCTGATTATCCAGGATGATGTTGCTGTCTCAAGATCCTTTATCACATCTACAAAGTCCTTTTTGCTACTAAAATGCAGGGATTAAAATGTGTGCGTCTTTGGAGAGGGGACATTCTTCTGTCTACCACACCACCTGTCCGGGGCCAGTGGATGCACTTTGGACTCATTGCTGTGTCTCTCTGATGCATCGTTCTCCTTTGGGATTGCCAGACCTCTGCCCCCAGCAGACCCTTGTATGTCTGCCACTCCAGCCCTCATCCATCATCCATATTCTTCTTTGACTAGCCTCTCTTAGATGTCCTGTTCCTCTTGGCAGAGGGAAGGGTAGCTGTCATATCATTTGTCAAGACAACTCAGTGAGGTAGGTACTACTATAATTCTTTTTGGACAGATGATGAAAGTTCTATACAAAGACACGTACTTGGAACCTTATGGCTGGTTGGTGGCAGAGCTGGGATTTGAAGCCAAGAGTCTGTGCTTTGACTGCTGAACAGATGGCCTCTTCATCAAGCAGCGTTACTTCCCGCTGCCCTAGCAGTGTCTGTCACCTCTGTCCCAGAGTAAGAAAGATTCCATCTCCTTTCCGCCTTATCCTTTACCTCTAGATTTCACCTCTTTTCACCAGCTCCGGGACCGCGGGCCATCATTTGCTTCCTCTGTTTTGTTGAATTCTCCATTACCTGTATCTCGTCATCTTCAACTTACATATGTGCTCATCCACAAAATATCTTCTCCAAAATTATTCCTACTTTTCCTTTGTTTCACCTGATATCTGTTCTTGACTTTACCATGTCCCTTGGAACAAGAGTATGCAATCTCCATTTCTCTACCCTGTTCCTTAGTTTCCTACAATCTAGTTTATGCCCCCAAATTCCCACATCCCCCAGCTTCTTCGCAGAATGTCACCATGTTGGACCACACATTTTATCCTGGAGCCTTTTCCTCTCTGTCTTTTTAAGATACTGCAATCTCTTGGTTCTTCTCTTACTGGTTAGTCAGATCTGTTAGTCAGGCTTCTTCTCCTCTCATAGACCTTTTCTCTCCCCTTTCACAGTTTCTCCATCCTCAAATAATGCAGCCATCCTCTCAATCCTAATGACTCCCCAGACTTGATTCCTAGGGCTGAACTTGAGGTCTGCCTACCACCTCCCTGCTGCACCTCTTCCCCTGAAGCCCTACCAACTGTTCCAGATAAGTACATGCAAATGTGAGCTCATTCATGCAAGAGGATTGCTTGAGTGTTTACTGAGAGCCAAGTGCTATGTTGTGAATGAAAGGCAGACTTCAAGGAACCTAGTGGGAGAGAGATATGTGCCCACATGGTCATAATTCAGTTTAGTGTAATCAATAGTAGAGATGTGTTTAGAGGTACAAGGGAGTACATAGGGGTGGTCTCACTCCCTGAACAGAGCTGTAGAGGAGAAGTATTAGTCAAGAAGATGATGGGGGAAGATGGGTGGTGGAGGGCCAGCAAAGAATGGTCCACACAGAGGAGACCATTTACAGCACAGCAGCGTGGAGTGTAGGAATATCAAGTCCCTATCCTTAGATAAGCTCTTCTTCTCTGGTTAGGCTAGTGGAACCTCCCTTTTCTCTGGGAGGTGACCCCATGCACGCAAAACAGTCAGAGCACTATCTGGCTTAAAGTTACGGTCCCATGAGTATGTATTGAGGGGAAAGCGGGCTAGAGATTAGAAGTAGCCATTTCACAGAGCAAGGTCGTGCCCTGATGCATGGACTGAGGGTCTCTTGGCTGGTTTAGGTGAGGTCTCGGAGCGGTTGTCTATAGTGGGCACTCCTGAGGCCCTTACCCCTGGCCTCAGGTAGCTGCAACCCCAGCTGCCTGACTTTCGCTTATGCCTGGTTCATTTGATACCTAGAATCCTCTTCTAATACCTTTCCCAGTCAAGTCATCTGAACACATCCACTTACACTTGTGTGCCCTCACCTATTGGCTCTTACTCCTAAAAATCCTCTGGGAATATTTACTGAAAGCATTATACCCTATTAGAGAGATTCTGTGCTTCTGAAGATGAGCAAAGTGGTGTTTTTTTTTTAATTTCTTTTTAAATAGGCAGTGACCCTACACACCTCCACATCTGACTTGCCTGCCCCCAACGTTGCTCAGCCTGGCCCGGGTACGTCTGTCTTGCCCCAAGGTTGAAAGGTCTCTAAAGCTCTTCAATCAGTAAATGTTTATTTGGCTGTTTATTTTGTGCCATGCACTCTTTTACTGTGGGGAATACACCACCAACAACAGCAAAACAAACAGCGCGTTTCTGGCACGCGATCTTGTGGGCACCACGTCATCAAGGGTCTGAGTGATACGAGAGCAAGGAATAGCTAACATCTGACCTGAGCTGATGGACAGCTTGGAGGTTTTGTTCTTAAGTTCAAGGAGACAGTGCCCCTTCCTTCCAGCTTTAAGTCTCATTGGTGCTTCAGGATCTGTGAGTATGTATGTGTGAATGTTTGTATGGGTGTATGTGTGCATATGTATTTGTATGTGTATATATCTTATACACACGTGCATGTGCATACACATGTGGGTGCATGTAGGTGTGTATGTAGAGGTGTGTATGGGTATGTGTATTTATGGTATGGGTGTCTGTTATGTGTGTGGAGGTATGTGTGTGTTCTCTGTGTGTGTGTTCTCTGTGTGTGGGTGTATGTTCTCTATGTGTCTGTGTGTGGGTCAGGGGAAGGATGTGTTGCACCCTCGAAGCTGAGCGTGCACCTTGCCCCTTTGGGCACCAGTGCTCTGGGATGGGTCCTTCCTCCTCCTCTCCCGTTGTACTGTGAAGTGCTTCGAGCAAAGACAGGCCTAATTTCTCTTTATGTCCCCCCACCCAGAGTGCCGTCTATATAAGTGCTTACTAAGTATCTCTAGGATAAATAAATGAATAATAAAGTGGAGGTTGTAACTACTTTACTCGCCTTCGGGGCATTGTAAGACATCATTAGTTAATGTGTGCAAAAAGTTGTATGAGCCTTAATTATTTACATTATTTTATCTGCCAACTGCCTATGGCTTGCTTTCAGTGTGTGATTATGGCCGTTGGGCCTGGAACCAAATTCCCTGCTGTCCACTCCCAGCTTCCAGACCCGATGGAATCATCTGGGTGGAGAAGGTGCTGGAAGGGCAGCGTTAGGGACGTCCCTCAGAAGCATTGGCAGGGGAGCCTTCCTTGGCTGAGGCTGATGGCTTCCCACAGCCACAGGGCCAGGTGACAAGAAATGGCTGCCTCACATGTCCCCTCAAGGAGGAGCAGAGGGAATCTCACTGCTTTCCTCATTTGATTTGCCATTTTTCGAATTGGCATGAGAACAAATCAATGTCTGTCTTTTTCTATTATTCAGGACTTTATTAGGAGGGAAGTAACTTCAGGCCTCATGTGACTTTTTCCTCTGCCTTTTAAATGTACTCAGGCTGACTCCTTTTCCACTCCACCAACCCCACAAATGAGAAATGCTACAGAACTCACCCAGAAGATCACAAGGCAGAAAAAAAAATCAGAGAATATGCTGCTGTGACCTGGAATTTCTGTGTCGTTGATGGAGACTTTTTTCTCCATCCATTGAGAACTTATTCTGTTACAATGCAGAGTTAAAATTTGTTCTCTAGGTTCCTGATGGTGAAGTAGTCCTGAGGAGTGTGTGTGTGTGTGTGTGTGTGTGTGTGTGTGTGTGTGTGTATCTTATCACTAAGAAGATCTGGAAATTGGCCTCTTGAATTTTCACTAAACTTCCCCAACTTTATTTTTTGGAGGGGAGAAAGTTGTAAGCAGCATGTATTGTCTTTGAACAGACTGCCTCACACACACACACACACACACACACACACACACACACACACACACACACACAGCTTATAAACTCATTGGAATAATAAGATCTACATATGGAAAAGTTACAAGTACAAGACCATGAGTTACTTAGCTCATGACTGGTGTGGCTACATAGGATCAGGAATTTATTCCCTGAGTTGGGGGAATCAGTCAGAAGTCTGCCTGGACAGCTGGGCCACTTCCTGATGGAACTACACCAGCTTCCCTGTCCCTCCATCTGACTCTGTGGCTACCTTGGGCCTCCCCTGATACTTTCTCTTGGCCTTCATCCTTGCTGACCCTGTGTAGGTACTGACTGATGTCTGGACTCCCATGGAAGCCCTCAGCCATGCCAGTTTGTGCTCACACACCTGGAATACACTTTTCTGTTTGTACCATCACTGGGGTCTGCACACCCAGAGGCCCACACAGCCCAGCAGTAACATTACTGACAGGGTCTCTTGGGGTCAGGAGAGCATTTCTGTGATTTGGAATGTGAAGTCCTTGCCTGAAGAGGGGAGCTTCTTTCAGGCTCCAGCAGATTCAAGTTGAAGCTGGGGAGACAATCCATCAGAATTCAAGCCCAGGGTTGCTGATGCACCCGCCATGTCACCATTCTGTCATCTCTGTGAACTCTTCCCAATTTAGAAACATTGGCATCCAAGTCACATCTGTAAGAATGCAGCACACAAAACGCGTCCTGGAGGGTCCTACCTGTGGACCTCCAGTTTGGAACCTCTGACCCTTAGCAAAGTCGAGTAGCCCAAATAGAGGAAGATGCGCGCAAAATCTCTCATACTGAAACCACCAAGAAAGGGCGCAGTGGAGTCCAGTCGGACACGGCGTCGGGAGCTCAGTCCTTGAGAAGGATCTTTACTCGGATAGGAAGGTTGGCCAAGCTGCCTGTGGCATGGCCCGGTCTTGTGAGACAATCCAGTGTGGCTTTCAGCACCAGAGGGTGGCTCGTGCCGACTCTCCGCTCTCAGAACCAGGATTTGAGGAGCGAAGTCATTACTAGATTGTGGGGCAGGGGAAGTAAACGATACGTGGAAACTTGGACTTGTCTGAAACCAGTAATGTTTTTAGAAAGCCTTGGGGAAGAAAATCCCACCCAGTCTAAAGAGCCCTCTGCTACAGGTGGCTACAGGTGGCTACGGGTGACAGGTTGAGCACACATGCCATCCCTGTGGGATCATTCCACTACAGCTGCTGACCCACAAGTGCGGCTGGGGCTCCTGGTTCTGGAAAAGCGCTGCGATGCCAGCCCTTGTGATAGTCTAGGATTGCATCCCTTTTGGAAGAATCTACAGTAAAATACGATCTATTTTGATTTAAGGCAATTTTTTAAAAGACAGTGATTTTTGAGCCAAACTCAGAAAGTGGCAGGTCCCGCCCTTGTGAGCTTACAGAAAGCAGGGTTAGTGCCAGAGGTCCTGCCCCACCCCCCCGCTCCCCCCCATCTAGTGCTCATAAGTCCCTGAAACGGATTTTCCCCAAATGTTTTTGACATTTCCATAAAACTCAGCTTATCTTTAAAGAATAGTTTCTCAGAATAAAGGCCCGGAAGCTGTCCTCTGGTGAAGTATGTCCCCAGGCATAAATTAGGCAGAAACCTTAGCTTGGATGAAATAATTTGCCTTTCAGACATTCTTTCCTATTTTTGCATGTCAAAAACATCTTACATCTTTTCGCACAATCAATGGAATTGATTTGTTTGGTGAGATACATGAATGATAGTGAGATCAGTTCCTTGTAGAATTGATCTTATTCAAGGTAAAGGATTGCCTGTGACCTATTATAAAGTTACCTTTGTTAAAATGTCAGTTCTGAATCAAATTAAATGAGTCACAATGCAATTTTTCAAAGAGTCTTCGGAGACAGATGCTGTCTTCCGGCCCCCACCTCACCCCATTCTCCTCTGTTAACTTCGGCATTACTTTAAGATTTTAACAAAGTTGTGAGCTTAGACAAAGCACTTAGCTTGGCTAACTTTAGCAGAAGAAATTTAGAAGGCAGGCGCTAATGGGCTACAATGCTCAGCGCATTCCAGACAGAGAGCAGCCCCTCTCTTGCCTGGCATGAAAGCAGAACACACGCCAGATGAGAATAAGAGGAAAACCCTCATCTGAGAGCTCTAAAATAGAAGTAAAAATGAAACACCATTTCTTTTCATAGCGTATTTCCCCCAGTTACTCAAACGATGCCCACAGTCACCCCTACCTATATCTGGTGACATCTCTGATGTTTCTGGAGTGGATTGTTAAGGATGCAAGCAGCCTGCAGCGAGGCGGTGGGGCTGTTGTTAGGAGTCACTGTCAAATTGCTTCGAGATGTGGGCACTCTCCCACGGAGTGGGGGCTCCTGGAGGGCGGAATAAAAACGTGCTAGAGTTAAGTTACTTCTTCAGCATGAAGTCACCCAGTCAAAATCCACAGAGTTTTACTGAATCACATGATAGGTGCAAAGCAAATGCCCTCGGGTTGGTGGATAGGCGGCTACGTGCTCTGTTTGGCCAGTGCGTGAGCGCCCCCTCTGCACAGCTGCGGGACCTTGGGGATCCCCCTCCTCAAACTCTCTCATTCTCCTCCCTGCCCTTGCATGTTTCCCAGGAACTTCTCGGTACACATTCACTGTTCTCTTTAGCTCTGACCTGCTTTTGAGGTTTGCTGGCCACAGCCACTTGAGGCTGTCAAGCTCTCTCAAAATCGCACTTTCTGGGACCCGAGAGTCCTCAACGTTTCAGCAGACTGCACGCTCACCCTCTGGTGACGGGCCTGGGCCCAGAGGGTGGCTCCGCTGCACAGCGGTCGTTGGCCCGCTGAAGCTAATGGCCTTCTCTTCACCTCAGTGAAATGAGCTCATGCTTAGAATCATAGAAATGGGTCCAAAATTCAAATCTGCCACTTACTGACTTGGGGCAAGTTATTGTGTCTCTTTAAACCTCAGTTTACCTAGCTATAAAAATGGCTCAGTAGTGGCATGGAAAAGGTGCTGTGTTTATGAAAATTAAATAAGGAACCTATGTAAAGCACTTTGCAGGCTGACTAGCCCCTGTAATGAACATTTAATAAATATTGGCTACTAGAATTATTATCAACAAGTATTGATATCACCAGAGTTATGACACAGAATTATTGATATCACAAGAAACTGATATCCCAGGCAAATCATCCCACAATGGTACTTTTTCTCCTGTAGTCACTGGTTGTCTCCAGCAACATCTGTGCCATTTGCACACGGGGCTCTGTGTTTACTGGTGAGGGTGACGGGCTTAGGGAAGGAAACCTGCTAGTTCCTGTTCGTTTGTATGTTTATATTCTTGCCACTCAAACACTCGTTTGTCTGGTTATTTCAATATGAAGGTTCACTGTGCTCTCCTGCTACTACTTACAACATGTGCAAGAAAAAATGTTTTTCTGAAAATCTAAGCCAGGCAAACACACTTTTGGCTGATAGATTGTGCCCCAATGGCTTTTTTGTTTTATTAAAAGGCTCATGTTTTAAACCGAAAAGCTGTAGCGGCCCATATTGCAGCGATTAGCATATAAATGCTCATCTCTGTCACGGATGTGTATAATCGTGAAATATGCTGCCATCCAAGCAAGAACGTATAGTAGGCTGTGTTGCAGAACATTATGTGTCTTAGAGCAATGTAACATTTATGGTTGAATGGCCTTTTTCAGTATCAGCAGGTGTAATAATTTCCCCCCAAATACTGTCAGGGTAAACTTTTTTAGACTTGGTCAAGAGCCAGAAAGAGATGCTTTTGCTGGCATGTGTGGGCAGCCTTAGCAATTCCCCTAATATCCTTTACATATTTGCGCTTTAACAATCATACTTACTCAGACATGTAAAGTGGTTTGGTATTTCTGACTGAACTAGCTGATCAGCTGACCAACAGTTGGAGGACTTCCTTTTGAAATCTAGAGGTGCGCTCATTTGCATGTTGCCCTCAACGTCTGTAGACCTAAATGGCATCATCCTAGAACTTGTGGGTGGTGTCTCATCTCCGATGCAGCCAAAATTATCAGGAAAGCAGGGTCTTTTTTGATCACCATGGTATCCTCAATGCTGGGACTTTTCAATTAGCTACTTATTGAAAGAATTCATGGCTTAGTGAACAGTGCGAAGTGGGGGTTATTTATCTCTGATGACCCTTCTTTCTGCCCTGGGCTCTCACCACTATGAGCCTGCAAACTTGAGCTTCCTTGCCAAGGACCACTGATTTCTCCGCCTCTCTTACTCAGTTGTTCCCACATGTATATAGCACACATATGCACAGAGGTATCTGTGCCATGGACATTTGCAATTAACGTGGAGCAGAGACTTTCAAATAATGGATGGGAATCCCCCTGGTAAACTTTCAGGTGTCAGCTGGCCTGATATGCAGGTACACAATGATGAATTTGGACATTGGGGCCTTCCAAGTCCCCTAAAATCACACACATTGGTGGTCACTTAAACTCTATATGCCTAAGATTTCCCCACTGTGCTCACAAAACAGCTGAATTAAGCTGCCCCACTGCTTTCAGATATGGACAGAATTCGGTGTTTTCATACTGAAGACATGGGTCAACTTGCATGTTTTCATATATAACCTCTTTTTCATATTTGACTCTAGGTTACTTCTTAATGAAGGGTCTCATTTTTCTCAGCAACATTGGTTCACATCAGCATTTGGACCAGCATACAGCATTTATTAGTTGTTTGGTAAAATGTTGCTAAAAGTTGAAATAAAATAAACAATGCTATTTTGGTTTATATTTATATGTTTCAAATATGTATGTATTTTAAATAATAGTATTTCAGCATTAGATTCCTTTATGAGTAATAGAGATTCCCAGATCAGTGGCTTAAATAGATGTTGGTTTCTGTCTTACATAAAAGAAGCCTAGAGGTAGTCTAACAGAGCTAGTTTGATAGCTCCATGAAATCACCTGGAATCCAGACTTCTATCAGCTTGCAGTTCCTCCTCCCATGTAGCTGCCGTACTCGTGGTTTAAGACGGCTGCTGGAGATCCAGCCATCACATTCTCATTTTATGTGGTAGAATAAAGGGACAAAGAGAAGTGCAAATTCTCACTTAAAAAATGCTTCTGGAATGTCCCAACATCATTTACTCTTCAGTCTCACTGGTCAGAACTCGGTCACACACCAAATTCCCTGATGTCCCTCCACGCCCACTGCAGATGAGTCTGGGACATGTAGTTTTCAGCTGTGCAGCAATGTTCCAGGGAGGAGCTCAGATTGCACTACATAAAGGAAACACCATTAGACAGTGCACTCATTTTCTGCTGCTGTGTAACAAATTACCAAAAATTTAGTGTCTTAAAACAATACCCATTTATCAGTTTACAGTTTTGGTAGGTCAAAAGTCCAGGGATGGATTAGCTGAGTTCTCTGCCCGGGGTTTCACTGGGCTGAAATCAAGTGTCCACAAAGCTTTGTTGTCATCTGGAATCTCAACTAGAAAGGGATCTGCTTCGAGCCTCTCCCAGCTTGTTGGCTGAATTCATTTCCTCGTGGCCATAGATTTATGGATATGTGCTTCTTCAAGCTGGCAGCTGAGCAGGAATCTTTTAACTCCAGGGAAGGTCTCCCTTTTAATGAACCCAGAGTCAACTGATTATAGACCCAATAATGTCTTTCTGTCTTTGCCAAATTGTATTGTGTTGGTTAGATGCAGTCACAGGTCCCGTCTGCACACAAGGGGAGGGATTACACAGGGAAGGACTCATCTGGTGCCCTCCTGGGTTGTGTCCACCACAAATATGCAACTAGTGAGTTTGGCTTCACAATTGTGATGTGGACACTGGCCAGCAGTGTCCACATCATTATGGATGAAATAAAACATACACACGGACTACCCAGTCCAGTGGAGGAAAAAGGACAACAGTGTGGCTTTTCTCTCAAGGGGAGCAAAAGCCGAGGCCTCTACCATGACAGGCCTTTATTTTATTTCTCCTCCCATTACAAGATGGTCCTCACTCTCTATGCACAAGTTACAACAAAGGAGCCAATGCCCCTCATCACATCACAGAAGAAGGATATTAGCAAATGAAAAGGCAAAAGTGATTGAGCCGGTTACACTGGTCCCTGCAAGGTTTAACACTTGCAGGGTGATGGAGTTTTCAGCAAAAAGCAAGACTCAAAGCAGCCTAGGTATATTGCAAATCCGATTACCCACGAGAGAACCTATCTGTGGGTGTGGGTCCTGTGCATCTCCAAGTGGGAGCTGGGCCCACGCCATGCAGAAGGGGCTGCCACAAATTGTATATGTTTGTTCTTCTTTTGGCTACAATCTTCCATTAAACAATGGCATGTCAGACCCAGAAAAGAGTTGCCTGAGAAGTTATCTGATAGATTAATGCATCGTGTTCCAACTCATGGCTACATAAGCAAAATGTAACAACTTCCAGTTAAACTACTGCAGATCTTGTATTCATGGTAGTAGCTTGTCTTATGATTTCAACCTATGCAGTACTTTCAAAAACTGATTTTCTTTTCCTAATTTGTTATTTCATCATGAGATTTAAAAACTGTTTTTGCTATTTAAGTACACATTACCATTTATAACTGCCAATTCATCATTCCATCTAAAACTTATACTTAAAAATTATTGTAATGTCAAAAAAAATCGAGAAACCCTAACCTTGACAGTACAGATGGATTCCTCAGCAGAGGGGAGGGTGAGGAGGAGTTGAACTATTTCCATCAAAGGAAGTCTGCTTCCGTTTAAAAATAAGCTGTGTATCCACAAGTCTCCCAGCTCATGTCTCTACCCAACAAGAACACAATGTAAAGAATAAAGAAGAATAAATAGGAACTTGAGCAGTTAGCACAGGTATTAAAAAGTTTGGATGCTAATTCGATCACGTGCTTACGCAATGGAGAGACTTTCTCAGGTAACTTTAAATTTGGTTATCTGGCTTCTTTTGTCTTTGAACAGAAGTAATGGGAAGAGATGGCCTACTAGAGGGCAGCACCCCAAGAGTTCCAAGATGTGACCTCTTTGGGGAAGACAGAGCAAATACAAAACAGAACCAGAAGTTCAAAGAGCACGTGATTTTAGTTCCGGGATGCACGGTAACATATGTCACTACAACCATCTTTATAAAGTCTACACAGGTCATAAATAATTATAATGATGACCCTGGGTTATCCAAATACTGAATACCTTTAAAAAAGTTTCCAAATTGAACTTTTTTTCTCTTCAACATCTTTCCTCACCAGGTGATAATGAACTGATGCTGTCAAGTATATGATAGAGGAGCTGGTAGATCCTCAATGATGTTAGTTATTCATAACTAGTTATTATCTATAATTATTATCACTGCTATTATTGCTATCGATTGACTTGCCTCAGCCTTGATTATCCTCAGTCCTAAGCTTTCCCTTCTGTACCAGTGATCCTGATTCCATTCCTAAGCCACACTTAACTGAAGAGTTTAATTGCAGTTTTGAGTGCACATCGCCCCAGCCAGGTTCTCATCTTCTTATTTTTGTAGATACAAGTCTTTCAGGTGGATTGTTCTAGATGTGAGAACAAACCGCTTTGACTTTGGAAGGCTTATTTGATCTCACTACTGGAGCAGCTTGGTGATTGAACACTTAGCTCTCTAGGTTTGGCACAGCTCCACGTGCAGGTACACAATTCAACAAGTAAGTGTGCAAGGACAATAGGTTGTCAAGGAAGCCAGTAGCACAAGCTCCAATGTCGTCTGGCTCTCCGACGCTCATGCATTCGTAAGATGTTTCAGCAGTTTGTATGCTCTGGGTGTGTGTGTGGATGCAAGGCTATGCTGTGTTCTCTTGATACTTCACGTGAGAATCTCACTTTAGGGTGGTTACGTATACATCGTCATGTGAGATAAAATGAAGATGGATGTTTTCACTGTGCATTCCTTAAGGTAGAGATTGAAAATGCATCACTTTATTGTTCTTATTACATATCCCGTGGGCCCTAGAATAATGGTTCCACTAGAGTTTTATGTATCTCCTGAACCAGGGAATGGTCAATCATTGGCAACAATCACATTCCCCACACCTCCCTAATGGCTGGTGGCCCACATTGTAAATTAAGTAGGAAACATAAAGCCAACAGAAAATGTGGACCCCTGCTTTGGCTAATTTAAAAGGTGTTTCATAACATTAACCCTGCATGGAGAAATCCCTGCCAATTGCCATGGTGCCATAGGAATATGCGCAGAGTATAGATTTCAGGTTTGGGTGCTGCATTTTGAGACCGTCATTAACTGTCTGGATGGTGACCAGGATAATGAAGGACGTGGAAACCATACTGAATGATTGAAGGAAATGGGATGATTTTCCTTGGAGAAAGTGAAATTCAGGAAAGACCTAATAGCTGTCTTTAACTATTTGAAGGCCTGTGTAGGGCAGATGACATATTCTGTTTTAAGGGGTCATAACGAGAGCCAAGTTTAGAAATTACTGGTGTTCAGGCTCAAATAGGAAGAAGCTTTAAAAATAATTGGAGATATCCAACAAAGGAAGAGCCTACTCTTCAAAGAAGTAAGTTTTCTTTCTTTAGAAATGTTCAAACAGTCCCGAACAAAGGTGGTTATAAATAGGTTTACCGTGTAGCAAGGTGAGTTGGGCTAGATAACATCCTGAGTTCCTTCTCTCTCGGGGTTCACTCGTTTCCCACCATGCCTCTGCTGTATTACTTTTGCCTTGTAGTTCTGCTAAACAGGAAGAACTTTGAGTTAAGAAACAGAGGCAATGACGATAACACCTCATTTGTTGCACAGTCATGATTGTGTGTCTGACTTGTGCAAACCCCTCTATTTGGGAGAAATGCACAGAGGGCCTGGATACCTGTGTTTGTAGGTTGTTTGTGCACCACGACACTCGTGGTTGTTTTTTGTATCTTCCCTGATGGAAGGAAGATCAATGAAAGAACTCATCCGAGTGATACCAAATGGTCTCTTAGATTTGTTTAGGCCAGGCAGGCTTTTTTGTCTTACCAGATAGTACAGATTTACTTCTAGATATAGTCTGAAGTCACCTGCCCTGTTTTCTGACAACCCCTACCTTGGTTGATAGCGTGGCATACACAATCTTAAACAAACAAACAACACCTTCCCTCAAACCTGCCACGGCAAATCACTTCAGAACATCCTTTTAGTTCTGCTAGTCTAATTTCAAAGTTTTTGGGATGTTTTTGGGGGGTGGTTCAGATTTGTTTCAATCACAATGGTGATTCCAGCGTGCATCTCTTGGTGAGCTTCCATCACTGGAAGTGTCAGAGGTCACTTGTGAAAGAAGGTTGTAGAGCCAGGCAGCTCTGCTCAGATGCAAACCGCTGAATAGATTTGCTGTTTGTGACACATCCTCACGTGTGGGCTGAGTGCTCTGTGAACACTCACTGAGTGTTGGTTGGCAGAAATGATTTTTCGGAGGCTACTTCTGCACAGCAAGTTCAGATTCACTCACACGCAATTGGCTTAGCGATTTTTCTGTTTGGGCTCCGTAGAGGCTCTCTCTAGGATGGTATGGTAACAAAAGCATGGGATGGTAGTATTTCTAACCTTGTGTTCCAGTCCTCATTACTTGGCTAACTGTTGGAAATAGCAAGAACTTCTGAGGGCACCACGAAAACTACTATTCTACAAAATTTTCTTGCATTCACTTCAACTTTGAAAAGATAATGTATTTTACATAGAACATTTTGGGAGTCTGCAGAACTACAAAAATACTAGCACAAGCCAGAAAATACCTGCTCAGGTTTTAGAAGAAGAAATAGATATTAACCGAGAAGTCGCTGGGAGAAATATGTTGGACGGAATAAAGCTTGAATGAAACCAGGAGCAGCCCTGTATTTCCCCTACTCCGTTTGGATGAAAGAGAAAAGAAACAAGAGAACTAGGTTGATGTCTTGTGTGTCTGGTCATTTTCCTCGCAGAGGCAAAGAGGAAGAAGGCTGCCTTTGCTCTATCCATTCCTTTTAAACCAACTGCCTACCCCAGGAAGCCGGAGATACGTCTGAGAATGACACGTTGAAAGAACTCTTGGTCCCTGCCAAGAAGAAGGGAATTCGAGAAAGCTCTGCAGCCTTGGGTGGTTTGGGCCCGGGCTGCATTTCTACCCCTGATGGGGCGATCTCTCTCCCTCAGAACTGCCAGTCTCTGTCTTCGTGGGCTCACGGTGGCCAGCTCAGTGTTGTCGTGGTCCAAACCGAAGTCAGCCTATGTCAGTCCCATTTGATTTCCAGCTTTGTGTGAAAGCCATTCCCTTCATTATTTTTGACACACATTCTTAGATTAGATCCATATGCTTATTAATTCCAGGGGAAATCCAGTGGAAATCAGATCTGGGCAATTTATGACTCCTCAAACCCTGCAAAGATGATGGAAATCTTCTAATAATAAAATACCATATGCAGTTATTCTAAAAACTTTTCCTCACTTATCTTTATAATCAATACCTAATTACCAATAGGCAGACTGAATAATTGTCTGCATTGAGGAATGTTTGACACTGAGAGAACATAGCCTTATTCTATAAACCTTTTAATGTTCAAACTATAAATATATCACAGCTAAGGAGTACTGCATCTTTAAGTGTATTAAAGTCACTCTTGTGTAACAAAACATAATGGAATTTTTAAATGAGTTATAACTACAGTAGTTAACAAACAACTTTTAAACTTCCACGTGTATAAAGCTATTTGAAACTGTTCACTTCATATTAAATGCCCCAAAGTATGTTTCATTCTTAGAAAGAGTTGCAAAGAAAAATTATATTGGTGGAAGCATTTTCAAGATATAGATTTACCAGAAAGAAAATAGTTTGATAGGAAATTTAATACCTGCTTTTCCTTCATGGGCACAAGGAGCCCCATCGCTGCGGTCTTACAGCGCTGTGCACGTTTGGGAGCGTTTCGGAGCCAGGGCAGCGCACGTGCATTTAATTTCGTAAGAGGATTCTCCACGTGTATTCCGGTGCCTGGGAAGGGGGGTGTTGAAGTTGTAAAAACATGAACACTTCCCTTCTGTTGGCGATCTCAATTCCCACCCCGGCCTGGCTGGCAAGCCCTTGGAAAGTAAGAGTTTACACCTTAATTCAATCAGTCATTCACTGTCCTGTGTATCTTATTTTCTAATTCTTATGACAGATTATAATGACTGGTTTATATAACTCTTCAGCTGATATTGAGATTGGTTCCCAAATTTCAGCAGAGCAAGAATTTTTTTTATCTGTTTTGATCACTGCTGTACCTTAGGAAATAATAGTAGTTCGAGGAATTTTTTTTTTAATGAATAAGAGAACATGGATTTATTGAAGTCTTGCTTGTTAAAGTTGGGAAATATAAGGACAAGCAAAGAACTTCTGCTTTCAAAGAACCTACTCTTAAGAAGAGAGGATGGGTCCAGCAACTCCTGCATCTGGAGAGTATATAGGAAAAATACAGCTAATCAAAGTACCATTTTCTGTTTTGCTTTGGTGATTCAGAGGCAGTGACATGACTTACTACAAGACATACTACCAGAGTGTCAGGGGACAGCAATTTCAGCCTGATGGCTCCAGGGGTGTGTAGACCTGTCTTGGGGCCTGATTCAAGCATGGGCAGATGTACCTGAGAATCCCAAATTTGTGGGAAAGCGCTGCACCATAAAATTAGTGATAGTGGAGGGAGAACTCGGCCTCCCCCACCGAGAGCCAGACACCGCGTTAGCCATCTCCATCAACATGGTTGAGGTGGCACAGTCTTGGCAGGTGGCACGAGGGACAATACAAAGGGCTTTGTTATGGAATCTGTTTGTAGTACCTGAGCCCTGGTTTCAGAGTAGAAAGTTTTCTATCGAATTTGTTGCCACACCAGTAACGAAGGTCTGTGCCCGGTGAGTGCCCTTCTAGATTTCCTGTGTTCCAAACCCAGAGCAGGGCCCTGGTTATAATCCGAGTGGACTCCAGGCCAGACAAGAACGAGGTGCTGAGCTTGGATGCCCACAGGTCTCAGCCACGACCCCAGTGAGCTAATGAAAGCTCACGCCTAAAATAGATGAGCAATTTCTATGTCCTTTTGAGCACTTTTCCATTCCAACGATGAGAAATAATCTACCACATAAAGCAAAACCTTCCTTATCACCAGGAACATATTACAACCATTTGAAGAGAAAAAAACTTTATTCCCCCTTTCTTCACCTTCCCTGACGATATGTTGTAAATTCAGAATATCCATGGGAGGCGCTCATAAGTGTTTCTGCAAGGTGGTTGGCAAAAGAAAACCTCAGCTAAAGGAGGAAGCTGCCAGTGAAACAAAGGAGGAGTTGTGTTGTCCCGCCCCCCCCCCCCAGGCTCCTTGTCCTCAAGCTGGTGGTGCTTTGTTCTCATCATTGACATCAGGAAACAGAAAACTGAGGTGGACTGGGTCTTGTGCATTTCACCTCATTTTTCTGATATCACTTCAGGGAGTGTGGTTATGCTGAGAAGAAAAGTCATCCTTTGGCCCAGAGAGTGGTCGGGGAGAATGCTCCATTCCAGCCATTTGTGATCCTAGGTTGTTATCATGGACTGAAGGGAGATTACAAAACTCGGCGGAGCTAATCAAGCAGGGGAGGTGGTACTGAGCGGATGGATGGTCTTCCACTAGCTTATTTCAAAGAAGGGCTGCACAGGGACGTTTCTTTATGCGGGAGTTTTGCTAAAACATGCACACTCTTCTTTCTCCTCCCATCAACTTTGCCCTGTTATCTCATCTACTCATTTACAATAAAGTTGATCATCTGCTGTTTCGATGCTTCAGAAAAAGTGAGAGACGTCTGCAGACTTCCCCTTCTGGCTTATTTATGATAGCAAGAGCCTCAACAGACAAAGGCTGTTGGATTTATCAGTAAGAAGTCAAGAAGAGTTTACTGCAAGCTGGGAAGAGTGCAGAAGTCTTTATTTTCAATTTAAGAACTGAATATTAAGAAGGGATATGAGTGAGATTCAGTGGGTCAGCAGAGGTGAGCATACCTGAAGAATAAGTCTTACCAGCCATTGTCATCTTTATCTGAGTGCGTGCACATTCCCACTCAGAAGGAGAAGCATACAAATTATGGCAGCCAAGGCTCCCGTAATGACCCCGAACCCTTGGGTAAGTCTCAGAATGCTCCTGTTGGGCTGCATATTTGACTTCAGTTTGGTCACCAATTTCTACTAATTCATCATATATTGATGTCATCAGCAAGAAAAGGTCTGGAAAGGAGGTGGGGTTGATCCCGTGCTGACTGGGTTGCAGGAAAGGCCTCCATTGCTGCAGAAATCGAGGGACCAAAGACTTTGCATGTTTCTTCTCTTTCCCACGTATGTGGTGTGAAGGGCAAGTAAACTCACTCCTCTCTGCCAAACCCGTGTCCCTGGGAAATGGGAATTTCTGTTTGCCATCTCTAGAGCGTACAGACGAACCCTGAGTCAGTGGAACAGGCTTCCTTCATCTCCCACAGAATAGCGTTGGGGTGGGGTCCTGGAGTCCACATCCAGTGTGCTGCCTCCAAGTCCCGGGCTTGGCCGCTCCCTGGCAGCCCATCAGGAGCACCTGTAACAGGAGGGATAATGATGAGGTGGGCCTGGAACAAAGTAGGCACACTACGCCTGCTAGCCATTGACATATTCATCCACCTACCCACCCATCCACCCACCCACCCATCCGTTTCTGAATCCAGGAGCATTCACAGACTGCCAGCTATCTGCAAGGCTCTGGGGTAGGACTTAGGCTTAACTGGTAAAAATCAACAGGCCTTTTCTTTCTTGGAGATTCAAATCTGGTGTGAGGAGACCATGCGAAAAAATAGTAAATATATTTGTAAGATGATTTCAGATTATTGTAAGTGCCAGGAATAGTTATAGGTACAATAAGAAGGAGATCAAACAGGGTATTGGAAGTACGTGGTGGGAATTTCTTTGGATCAGGGTGCTCCTAGGGCCGCTTTAAAGGCCTTAGACCTGTTTTAATGTGTGATTGTGTACTCCTCTCCCTGAAGGGCCTCCCCTAATTGTAGAAGCTTCACAAATCCTAGACATGCCTCTGCTGAGGAGGGGACTAATGAGGGACTACTTTGTTGTAGTAAGAAGGGCCCAACCATGTAAAGACCCAGGGCAAGTGCCATTCAGGTAGAGGGGGGCAGGTGTACAAAGGCAGCAAAGAGCCTACAGGCTTGAGGGATGTCAGAGGCCGGTGGGGCCAGGGTGGGCGAGGTGGGGTTCGAGAGGTAGGCAGGGGCCAGGGCCTGTAGGGACTTGCCAACCAAGCAAGGCTCTTGGTGTTTGCTCTAGGTTAGAGTTGTAGGTGGAACTGTTTCTAACCCCAGTCCCCCATAGGATATGTTGACATTTCATCTTCCAGTACCTCAGAATGTGATCTTATTTAAAAATCTTTACAGGTTGAGTTAAAATGAAAATATTAGGATAGGCCCTGAGCAAAAGGACTAGTGTCCTTATGAAAAGGGGCCATTTGGATACCGAGACAACATGCGTAGATGGAGGAGGAGTGAAGACACGGGGAAGACACCAGGTGAAGAGGGAGGATCGGCATGAGGCACCTACCGGCCCAGGAAGGCCAAAGATCGCGGGCGAAGCTCCAGCAGCAAGAACAGGCAGGGAAGGGTTGCCCTACAGTTTTCAGGGGCAGCACGGCCCTGCCGACACCTTGATCCCCGACTTGTAGCCCCCAGGGCTGTGAGACAACAAAGTTCTGCTGTCCTAAGTCACCCATGTGCAGTTCTTTCTTATGGCAGCCCTGGGAAGCAAAGAATACATGGGAAGTCGTTCAAGGATTTCAAGCCAGTGAGTGACACGTGTTATGGTTGTAAAGGATGAATCTGGCTCTGGAAAGAGTGCATTGAAAGTCAGCAGGAGGGAGGCCAGCCTGGGACTCACAGGGATCCAGGTCTTAGGTGATGCTGGCAGAGACTATGGTCATATGGTGGAGATGGAGAGAAGTAGAAAGATCTCTGTTGAATTTTGGCAATTAACTGGGTGGAATTTGCTGTTGGCTTGGATATGTGAGTCGGGGGAGGGCTTACGGATGGCTACATCCCTGAGAGTTTCTCTCTACCTTATCTAGGATGTGGCCTGTCTCTAGCTGAGAAGTATTCACAGTGCCCCTGAAACCCTAGCTCGCCAATTTCGTAGCACCGTTTCCCTGAGCAATCTCTCTTGTTTATTAACATTGATAGTGTTGTTGCATTTAGTTACCACACTGTGAGGGAAGCTATTATGCCAGATGATTTCACAAATATTTATCTTCATACTTACATGGATATTCTATTTGTTTTTGCTGATTATTGTTGCATTTTTGAATGCGTTAAAGCCCCAAAGCTCTACCAATAGGCACCTAAAAAAAGGTCCTTTAATCTCAAAAAAGAAGAATTTAGTACGTGGTTGTTGAGCTACTTAACTCCCTAGCTACACTATTGCTTCGGTCATTGAGAATTTAACGGAGGAGAAAATCAGAATGTATTGATTTCCTCCTATGCCCCTTGGAAGAGGCATTCTGAGTTGTTTTTGTCATGTCTGGAAGCACATGTGAGATGCCTTTTAAAGTATTCAAAGAAACCCAACTCTGCGGGGTGAGCACATCATAGCTTTCCCTTGGGGTCTGGCTCTGTGTTGATGTGAGGTTGTGTGCCAGGAACTGGAGGCAGGAGGAGATGGGATAGCTCTTCCCTCCTGGGAGGTGGGTGTACTCCAAGCCCAGGTCGGAGTTAAGAACTGAGTTTTCCATCCCGGCTCCAAGGACGGCATCCCATCTCTGTCAGAACCAGCCTATATTTGCTTGCAACACTTTTTTAAGTTTTGCGTGTAAACAATTCACCAGAAAGAGTCCCTTATAGTTTTAAATCCCCTGCTGCCAGACACTCCTTCCCTTCTCTCTTTTCTTTCTCCCATGACCTTTTTTTCTGTTCTGCCTTCTTCTGTTCCCATCACCTTAGATCAGCAGATCATGTCTGAGGAGTCATAGGTATTGAAGATTACAGAAACCTGCCCAAGCAATAATGGATCAAGTGATCACAAGGCAAATTTAGTATGTGTTTGTAGACAAAGACACTTTGTTGGAATAAGGCACTAGGATGGGAATAGCTGGGCCTGGGTTTTACTTCTGACTTTGACAACCTTTCTGACCTTTGGATTCTTTATCTTTAAAACATGTCAGTAACGGTTCATGTAATGAAGTTCAGATCAAGTAATACATGTGAAAGGACTCTGAAAATGCCACAGTGCTGGACACATGTGAGGTGTTCCTGCTAGGAATGTCTAAAATAACGTGAGGAGGATGTCCACATACAGGGACAGCTCAGAGATGTTGTGGGTCTGGTTCTAGACCACTGCAGGGAAGGGAGTGTTGCAATAAAATGAGACATAATCTCTTTTGCTGGTGGAAGGGCTTGCCTTTGGTTTGTAAAACCAACGCAACACCTGTGAAGCAGAGTAGGACAAAGCACACTAAAATGAGGTCTGCCCACCTTGACTGGGAAAGAATGGCAGGACTTAAAACAAAACTCCAAAAAGCAGTAGGTGTACGATTTGCATTTGGGTGAACTTGTGTACAGTCAAACCAAAACCATGAGAAAAACGTGTGTATTTGTATTTGTGTCCACAGGTGAATGTCCACCCATGGGAAAGAATGGGGAGGAGGCACCCCATGCTGTGGTGGTACTCAGGTGGCAGACACCCCACCAGTGGGCAGGGGACCGGCTGGAGGAGGGTAAGTGTCTGGACATGGTACTCTCCACCAGAATGTTTTCTGTGTTACATACTTCCTGTAGTAATATAGTTCTATGATATTAGAATTAGTAGTAGTAACACAGTTCTACGTTATTACATTATAAAGTAAAACCAAATACGGTTAGCAATGGAGGCCATGATGCCAGAACTCCTCCTTTGTTATTTATCTCTGTCAGATTTTCTCATTCATCGCAGTGAGTCAGCAGTAAATATGTCTTCGGTGCTTTTAAGTTATGTACTGGGCTAGCATCGGGCCTCCCCCCAAATATTACAAAATGGTCTTTCTCCGGTTGACATCATTACAATATTCAAGTTCTGGGAAGTCCTGGATTGTAAGGGGAGCAGAGATACCTAATGGGATGAAGATAAAATTATGCTTAAAGATAAAGAATCGTGGAGGTATGGCTGATTCTCGTGGTGACCTCCTCAGTGTTCATTGCCCCTCCTTCCCCATACAGAAGACCTCATGTTTGCTCAGGCAGTCCTGTGTCCAGCCTCAGCCGATGAATCATTGGTCTAAGCCTTTGGTAAAATCCCACTGTTTCCTTTCTTGTTCCCCATGTGTCAATAGCTAGGCATATCCATGAGACCTGGACTGACCAAGTTTTGCCTGAAGAAGCTTTGCTTTCCTAAACTACAGGACATAGCGGGCTGGCACCATTTCTTCTTCTTCTGGCCGGAATGTAAATGTGAAGGCTGGAGCGGCAGCAGCCATCTTTCTATCATGAAGGAAAGATCCAGAGAGCAGCAGACATATTGGCCGTAGCCTGTTGAAACGTGTCCTGGGAGGAGGTAAACCATTCTTTAGGGTAGATTGTATATTAGTTGCAGATGAACGAGATCCTGATACGGGAATGCATTAAAGATTATCTGAACATGTGATGGAGTATGGTAAGAACAAACAAACTAGTAAATGCACAACATAACAAACAATGTGGAACCTAAGTTTGGAGAATGTCTCTGATAGGAAGTTGGGAAATAGAAAGACACATTGCTGGAGACCTGGAGGAGGTGCTCAGATAAACCCTGGTTAGATTCTGGTTCAGAAAACAGGGGTGAGGACACGAACCGAGTGGAAGACCGAGGCTGTGGGCAGGAACACAGAGGACTGTCTGCTGTGGTTGTTCTTAGCGTGATGGCCAAATATGTTTTCTTTTTCTTCTCTATAGGTAGGGTTGCCAGATTAAAAAAAAAATGAGATGCTCATTTAAATGCGAATGTCAGAAAAACAATGAATAATTTTTGAGTATAAGTATATCCCACTCAATATTTGGGACACATACTAAAAATTTGTCCGTTGTGTATCTGACATCCACATTTCACTGGGTACTCTGTAGTTACTCTGGTAACACTATTTACAGGCTGGGGGTAGAACTGTATTTCTTGATCTCCCTAAGGAAATTAACTAATTAACCTCTTCCTCAGCTTCCTGTTTTCCGAAGGAGTTCGGGTCCCCCTCGTGCCCAAGGCCAGAGGAGCTCGGATTCTGTCCAAAGCTCTTCTCTGATCCAACAATGGATCCTTGGAAGTTGCTACACCTTTCGTGCCTTAGGTTTCCTCACCTGGGTTTAGTTACTTCCTAACATCCTGAAATTATACATTTCAATAATTGATACATCGAAAATGTCAAGTTCAACATTGAAACAAATTTTTAAATCAATTTATAGGGCCCTCCAGTGGGGTTCTAAGCAAATGTTAGGAACTGTTTGTTAAACGTGAGCTGATGCAAGTTTGACAAGATATCTAGTTAGGCGACGGGAAGGGGTCTGAAAACATCGGGTATTGTCTTGACAGAGACACACACATAGAGGTCCCATCAAGTGGGCAAATGAGTTCACAACAGGACCTTTGGTCTCCGAGAGCACGGGTTATCTTTGCTTGTCAGTGAGCTGTTTCAGGGGAGTGTGTTCCCCTCCCTCAGGGTGTGTGCTGATTACTTTTCATCGTCTGTGCTCTCTCCATTTGTATTTAAAGATAAAAAAGTGAGTCGTGGCATGCTAGACACGCTCAGACCCACTGTGAATTCTCTGGTGTGTTTTCTCTCATTCTGTACCTAAATTTGGGTGGGGACTAGAAATAGAGTGAGGGGAAGGCACGGGTCACCCCAGCGGGGACAGGCAGAGATGGGGCTGGCTTGGCCACGGGACTCCAAACAGCCCCTGGCTGATGTCACAGCTCTTCCTCAGGGCAGCTGGCAGCACTTGCTGAGAACTGAATGCTTCTGGGGTTGTCCTACGAACCACTGATCAGTGCTGTGCCTGATGCATTCTGGCTCCCCAGACCCTCTCACGTAAATCTCCGCCTAAATTAGAATGAGAAGAGATATCCAGCTTCAAATTCCTGCCAGGCTTTCATTAATCCTCGAGACACTGGCAGGATCTGTCTCTCTCTCTCCCTTCCTTTGCCAGCAAAATGACACTTAACGAAGAAGGTATCTCTGAACATGCTGGTACATCCCTGACAAACTTTCATAAATATGCCCAGCTGTTTCCCCAAGCTCGGCTCTGTGTAGCCTGCAAATCACTGATTAATTTGCACACAGCTGCTCAGATTCGAGGGAGACAAGCTCCCGAGAAACATTCAGCGTTGCTGGTATTAAGCCTCTAATTTCCTTAAATGAAAAGTTTCTAAAGCTGTTCAAGTTGTCAAAGGAAGCTGCCAAGGCAGGACTCATGGGCTTCCTCCCTGCTTGTCTCACAGCCCCGTGGTCATGCTAAAAAAATCCACGTAATACTCAACACTCATGGAAGCACCGGGCCTCGGTTTAGCATTTTTCTTGAAGGATTTTTTTGACACCTATTTTGTACAAGGCACAAAAGCAGACATCACACTGTCATGGAAGAGACCCTGAGCAAGCAGATCGGGGTTACAGGCCCTACTTCCCTCCTTAACTGGGGCCTGCGGTTGTGTCCTTATCTGTATTGACATCAAAAAGCCCTTGGGAGTATTTAGTGAGATAATATATTAGGAAAAATTAAACTGTGTTCATAGCTTTTCTCCTCACCCACTGTCTAAAGGAGAGCTGGGATCCTTTTGTTTGCTTAGGTTGTGCAAGTTAGGATGGTGGGTGGAGAAGGCAGTTTGGAAAGGTCTGAGGGGTCCCCTGAAACGGCATTGGGAAGGGCAACGGTTCACTCCGGGCGGGACATTCTACCTGCAGACAGAGGAGAGGAAGGGCAGGTGCCAGCATGGACCGAATGTTGGAGATGCCCTGGGAATTTGGGAAGAGAGAAAGGGAGTAATGGACAGCTGAAGTGTTTTGCCACGTGAATTATGAAACAGAGAAAGAGGAGAAAAAAAGAAAAGAAGACGTTTTGCTGTGAGTTATGAACAAAACTTTTGGGGTTGTTCCATTCTTTCTGAGTGTTGGAGCCGCTGAATTGGGTGTGAAAGTGACGTGGCCTCAGCTTTGTTTTATGATCATTATGAGCAAGGGAGAGACGTTAGGCTGGGGAGGAGGAGCCGGGACAGCTGGGATATCAGGAGGCTAGACTAGCCAGGAGCTCTGAGCAGTGCTGGGTGTTCTGTAAGATATTCAGCAGGGCCCTCAGATGGCGGGTGGTGAATAAATTTGGATCTTTCTTTTTACGAGTCTTCTAACCTAGCGTACTTTTCCTCTTCCTCTCTGACCGGCCACGTTCCTCTCATTCTTTAAGATTCAACTCAGGTTCTTCCACCTCCTAGGTCTCTCTACCACTCTCAACTCTGTGATTTCTAAAATTCGGATTTCTGACTTAGCGTCTGTCCCACTGTCTAACTTCACCATTCCTGAGCCAGACCCCTTTCCCCGGCTAGACTGCAAGCTCCCGTACCTCCTCCTCTTCAATCCTTGGTGCCAAGCACACCGCTAAAAGCAAATAATTGCTGTTGGATTGGAACCAAGCTGGGTTTCAGGGTACACCTTGCTGAATGACTGGGCCAAAACCAATAGGGTACAGAAAAAGGAAAGCGGTATTAGGAAAATAGGACTCATACACAGATAAACCATTCTGACGGGCATGAGAGAATATCTCCTTGTGGTTTTGATATGCATTTTCCCAATGATTACTGATGTTGAGCATCTTTTAATATGTCCATTGGCCATCTGTATGTCTTGTTAGGAGAAATATCTATTCAGGTCCTCTGCCCATTTTATAAAATGGGATTTTTTTAATGTGAGTTGTAAAGATTTTTATATTGTATATTTTGGATATTAACCCCTTATCAGGTATATCATTCCAAAATATCTTCTCCCATTTAGTAGGCTGACTTTCCGTTTTGTGGATGGTTTCCCTTGCTGTGCGCACAAGCTCTCTTGGTTTAACGAAGTCCCATGTGTTCATTTCCGCTTTTGTTTCCCTAGCCTGAGGGGTTCATCTTAGTTTAAATGAGATTTTTATTACTGTTTGATTTCGCAGAGTTGAAGCAAGTAAGCAGAGTCCCTAAATGGCAGAAATGAGAAGTCCTTTGTGACTCGAGAGTAACAAAGGCGAGGTCCGCGCTTGGCGGTGATGAGGAAGAAGAACAGGGGAGGAGGAACGTGTGAGGGAAAATCAACTGATTTGGCCACCGTCAAGGTGTTTGATTTGTGTGTGCTTCTAAAGGAATGGAGTCATAGAGCTGGAAAAAAACAAAGATGTTCAAAGGGTGAGGTTGGTGGCTGGCAAGCCATTATTTCCCCATATTCATGTGGACAAGCTGACACTCAGAATTAGCATGGCATTTCAAAATATCCAGTTGAATAGTGCTGGTTTGGTCACTAGGAGAATTTGTCTTCAAGAGTGTCTATTATATGAAGTTATAAGATGTCCACATGAAAGAATATCTATTCTATAACAAAAATATTTTCTTTGCAGAAGAATTTTTTCTAAGTTCCTTTAAAAACCAAGCCATCCAGTGCACTTGAATTTCAATTAGATTTTTAGATATTTTATTTACCCACAATTTTCAAGAACCCTTCAACTGCATAAGAACATGTTGAAATGCAGGCAAAGCCAGGCCAGTTCACTTTCAACCTGAATTAGAAGTGACCAGAGTGTGTGAAGGGTGCTGTTTCTTCCAGATCAGCTCCTATTTGACTTTATTTCCTTACAAAAAAAAAAAAAAAAACCCAAAACTTTTCTTTGACTTTGTGTGACTTTCCACCACTGATATATATTCTTAGGTGTGATTCAGCTTTATCTTCTACTTCCTTATCTTCCTAAGAAGATGCACTTGCTCAAAACCAATTTACTTGGCTAATTCTTCCCACTGTCATCTTTGTAATTATTTCCAACAGTACTTGGCCAAACAATTCTTTCACTATCATGTGGTTTCATCTCAGCTGAAAGTTTGTGTCCGCACAGTCTGTTGTCATGGCAACAGCTGGGCTGCTACCAGCCCAATATTATAGTTTTACTGAAAGAAAAGGAAAAGGGAAATGAGGGGAAGTGAAGGATAAATGTGGCCGTCCCCCCATATCTGTTTTTAAGTAACTTATCACCACTGTTATAGTTAATTCTTTTGCCTAATTCTCTCCTTGCAAGGACCTTGAGTTCTGCCAAATACACTGTCTTATGCACATTTATAATTTAATTAATATGTATTGGGAAGAAACCATGGTGTGTGGCCTAGCACAGGCACAGTAATTCATTGATGTGGGCCAGCATTCCATAAACACATATTGAGCAGTTACCCTGTGCCAGGGAAGGGTTCGGGAGCTGAATGCAGCCGTGAATGTGTCCGACCGTGACGTGGCTCTGCTGAAGCCTGCATTCTAGTGGATGGGTCAGGCAGTGAACAAGTACATGCATACAGGAGATGCATTCAGGTGATTGATTCTCTGTGGCAGGAAGAAGAGAACGTATTATAACAGAGTGATGAGGCCAGATTGGACAGCACACTCAGAGAAAGCCTGAAGAGTCAGCGTTGCAGCTGATGCCCAGATGATGAGAAGGAGGAGAGCCTGCGGATGTTGCAGGAAAAGGCTTTTCAGGCAGAGGGAACAGCAAGTGCAAGGAAGCTCTCAGGCAGGATGTTGTTTAAAATTTTTTAAAGAAGAAAAAGAGCCGAAGAGTCTGGAGGGTGGTGAGAAAAGGCATGGAGAGTGGGGGAAGAGGTTCCAGGGTAGGCAGGGGTTCGGCGATGGGTGGCGATAACCCAGGTCAGCTTCCGGGGGTGTGATCTAGGCAATGACAGAGGGCCTTGAAGTCAGAAGGCCCAGGATTTGGTTCAACGCTCTGCTGCTGCTGTCTGGAAATGCTTAACGATTTTATCTTTGAGCTAGTGTTTTGTACATGAAGTCTGATGACACAATGGAGCTCGTATGAAAGCAGCAGCAATACACACTCTGTGTCTGTCTGCTGATCCTCACCAGCCACTTTGTACACAGTGTTTGTGACAGCCTACAAACACAGATTTCCAGCGGACCCCCGATGCTGGAGATTTCAGCGAAACTCCAAGTTAATTGTGCTATAGTAACAATTGAGTGATCACTCAGAGTGGCCAGGCACCGTGTTTGAACCCAGCCACTTGCTTTGAAAGCAGAAAGGAGGCGATGGCACACTAACAAAACACTGAGGATCAAGGAAGCATACTATAGCCTTTGTCACTCATGTTTCTTCCCTCTATTAGCCAATCACTTACATGGAAAATGCTGACATAGAAGAAAAGGGAATGATAGGCCATTCTCCTTTCCGTCCTTCCTTACTCAGCAGTCAGCTAAAAGTAGAGAGTGCTGGTAGGTGGTGCAGGTGTCTAGCAGTGAAATGAAACAGTTAATTCTGTGCAGAATTCCCACTATTCTGGTAAGAATAAGTACATATACATGCATGAGTCACTGAATACAGATTATATTAGCTTTGTGATTTCACATACAAATTGAATGCATTTATATTTGCATTAACACTGGCATTGTGTAATACAAAGGTGAACAGCATTATTCACAATAGCCAAGTGCTGGAAACAGCGTAAGTGACCATCAAAGTGGATCAAAAACTGTGGTACATTTACACAATGGAACATTATGCAGCAGAAAGAAAGAAGGAGCTCCCACCCTTCACATCAGCATGGATGGAACTGGAGAGCATTATGCTAAGTGAAATAAGCCAGGCGGTGAAAGACAAACACCAAATGATCTCACCTATGAGTGGAACCCAATGAACAAAATAAACAAGTGAGCAAAACAGAATCAGAGACATGGAAACAAGGGACAAACTGACAGAGATCAGAAGGGAGGGAGGAGAGGGAAAGGGGGAAAAAGGGGAAGAGTTTAGTCAAGGAACATGTATAAAGGACCCATGGTCATGGACAGCAGGGTGGGGACTGACTGTGGGAGTTGGGGGGGGCAGGGGAGAACAATGGGGAAAAATTGGGAAAACTGTAGTTGAACAATAAAAAACAAAATAAAAAATAAAAGATTTAGTAGCAAAGAAAGATGAACAGTAAAATTCATGCTAGTAGTTTGAATATTTCATTTGCCATTACTGAGAGTGACATTAGGCAGCAAATAAAGATTTTGACAGGCTGAGGAGTGACTGTGGAGAAAAGACAAAAGCTTTCTATTTTGCTATATTTAACAGTACTCACTCTTTTTCCTGCTTTTTGAACACAGATGATCTTACTTTACTTAGGTTTCTGTAAAAATCCCATAGACTGAAGGGCTTATAAACAACATAAATTTATTTCTCACAGTTTAGGAGGTTGGGGAGTCTCATATTAAGGCTCCTGCAGATTTGGTATCTGGTGAGGACCCTTTTCCTGGCTTAGAAACAGGTGGCTGCCTTCTTGCTGCATCCTCGCAAGGCAGGAAGGACTAGGGAGCTCTCTGGAGAATCATTTGTGAGCAAACTAATCCCATTCAAGAAGGCAGAGCCCTCATGACCTATTACCACCCAAAGGCTCCACCACCTAATCCTATCAGCTTGGGGGTTAGGATTTCAATGCATAAATTTTGGGGTGACATAAACATTCAGTTCCTACCAAGGGGCCCTACATTTTAATTTTTCATTAGATTCTACAATTTATGTCACCAGTCAAGGAGAAGAGAGATTATTACATATAAGAACTTGAAGAAGTTAATTACTTATAATTTCCAAGCCGCGATTTCCTCAGCTCTAAAATGCAGATAGGAACACCGCCATAAGTGAGGTTGCAATGCAGATTGTTTCATAGGATACTGCGCATCCCTCACTGGGCAGAGTCCTTTGCATTTGGCAGGCATTCAATAAGTGGTCAATGCAGTGCTTGTAAATGCACCCTGTAAAATATGACGTTTTCCATGGATGTGAATTATCCTGGGGTTGAAAGATGGGAATGGTCTTCTAGGTGCAACAATCTTCACATTTCCATAGAGAAATTCCTGCTTTAGGAACTTGAGACAGAGCATACAGCTAACATATCCCATAATACCTTGGCTTACAGAAAGCATTTGACAAATTATTTTATCTTCTTTTGTGGAAAGGGAGAAACGGAGGCTAGATGATAAGTCTGATAAATTTGTGTGAGTTCAGATCTTTGACTCGGAGAGTTTGATTAATAGCTTATGGTAGCATGGATCTAGTGATATGCCAGAGAACTTTGCGGCTGCTTTTGTCCTGTTTAATATTTAACTCAGTGCTTTCATGGAAGACATATCTGGCATCATTGCCAAATATGTTACATTAGAAGGAAAAGCTAAAACTTTAGTTTTCTGATGCATAACTCAAAATTATTTTAATAGGCTAGCATCAGAAACCAAATCTAACAGAATGGAATTTAATATGGATAAAGTTAGTTAAAAGTAAAATTAGAGGATGGAGTGACCTAGGCTTCCAAGAGTTTCCTGTGGCAGAGAGACATGGGTCAAAATTGGCCAAGTCATTAATTAAGCATGTATTTTTGTTTAACAGCTGTTAAGGGCCAGTCAACAAGCTAGTGGTTATGAGGAATATGAAGATGATAGGAATGAGAAATTCAATGATAAACTTTGCAGATCCAACACAGTCCGGCCATGTGAAACTATCATGGAGGGCAGCAATGCTGATGTCGAGCAAAAATGAACTTGATTCATTGGATCATTTTTTTGGCTCATGAGATTGTACACTTACCACGTATTTGTATTAGATATGGAGACTTATGTTTAGTTCTTGGAAAGAAAGGAGGGTGCTATGGATAATGAAATTTTAAAAATGTCACATGAGAAATAAATGGAATGATTGAGGGTTTCCCATTGATATTGCTATTGTAATTGATGATACCCAATTCTATTCAAACCAGACCTAACCAAAAGAATCTCTGAATCAGCTAATTTTGTATATTTGACCTGGAAAATCACTTGAGAAATGCTCCATTGCTATCTTTAAATATTTAACAGACTTTTATGTAGAAAGTAAAATCAGACTTTTCCTGTGTTGAGTCTTATTTAAAATTGAGACAAATGAATGGAAGTCATAGGAAAATGAATTTTGCCTCAATGGACAGAAACCCTTTGTGCTGAGAGTTGATCTTCCATTGGAATTGTACATTTTGGGACTGAGTGACCATTTTTCAGAAGTGATACCGAATTAAAGATTGAGCCATCTCTCACATACAGCTTCTACAGTTCTTTCTCATGCTGAGGTTCTATAATGCTGTTATGGAATTCAATGTAATTCAGTAACAACTTTGCCCCTTCAATGTGGCAGCCACATTAGCAGGAACCCCAGAACTTGTGCAAGCGCTCAAAACATGTTTTACCTCCTCCAAACCTACAGCCTACATGACTGACCAAAAATACTTAAGCAAAGTAATGTTTCCCAAAGACACCCAATTTGAGTTAAACTTTGAATGAGGCAAGGACTTTAGTTTCAAAAATGAATGAGGAACGTGATAGAATAGAGAAGCGTTGAGACATAATACTCTTATTAAAAATTGGCAGGTATTTCCCTTTACTACGGATGGAAGTAGGTCTTAATCTGTCTACCACAAAAGGAGTCTCAGGTGAAGGACTTTGAAATAGGCACTTCCACAGGCCATGTTGGGTTTGAGGAGGGGATGCAGAAGGGAGGACCTGGGGACTTTGTCTTCCAGAGCCTCCCAGTGCCTGCCACACCCTCACCCCTGTCCCAGCAGCTCCTTACACACAGGCCGCTGTTCTTGGCACCACACCGGGCATCCTGGCCTCGCCTAATTGGAATGCGAGGAGCGCGACGCAGTGCGGTGTGGTTTATCTAAGTCAGGGTTGGTGTGAGAGCTGTAGCCAACCTGGGCTTTCTGTGTGGAAACGACCAGCTGGTCCCAACATAGTTTTTTTTTTTTTTTTTGCAAGTGTGAATGTGAGACACCCAAAGGAGCCAGCACAGAAAGACAGGGCAGAAGCCAAGACATGCACAGAGGACTGGGGGTGGGGGTGGGGAGGAGGCAGATTCCGAGAGGTAGCAGAAGCGATGTCGGGGCGAGGTGAGAGCTTGAGGGCCAGGAGGGTGAAGTGGGAGCAGCCGAAGTGCGGGTGGGCGCTCTGTGGCGTCCACGAGGCCGGAGGACTGGGCGCGCAGACGGTGGCTGCCGGGACACGGCAACAACGTGCACGCGCAGGGTGTGCTGGAGTGCTAACTTCTGTGCCAAACACGAAACTCTTGTGGGAAATCGGGGAAGGGAAAGGGCATGGCGGTCTTGGCAGTGACAGGAGGGGCGGGATTCGATAGGAGCAAGGATACAATTTGAATCGCCGAGGATGCGATAGAAGCGCAGTGGAAAAGGCTTGTGTTTAGGGATGAAAAGACCAGCGTTACCAAAAGAGTATACGGAAAAATAAAAACAGCGTGTCTGTGCCAATCAAAGGCAGAACAGACTAACTTCCTAGAATCCATTGCCCTCTTTAAAAAGTGTCCGAATGGCCTCTATGTGGCACTTCCGTTGTCTTCCAGAGAAGATTGAGTTTCTACTGGACAGGAACATCCACGTGGAATCTCTCCTGCAAGCCCTTCCACTTCTCAAGGTCTTGTCCACGGTCACAGGGAACGCCAAGCGTTTGCACTCGCCTCCGCTGTGACAGGGTGAAAGGCTTGTTCTGACGTTTTAATACTCTCTGCTGACCAAAGTGTGAATTGTGAGGGTGATTTGGGGACTGTGGACAGCTGACCATGGGGCCTGGGTGGAAGGCTTCTAATCATTTTCTATAAATAACCGAACTTTTTTTCCAGCTGGTAATGATTTTCTGTCTCTCTCGGCAAAGCCTGAACTTGAACCAAGAAGCAAATTGTTCCGGTTCTTTCCACGGGTCCTCTGACTAAAACAAAGTGGGGCCAATAATCAGAATGGATGGTTAAGGGAGCAAGCATTGTTTTCTCTTGCCACGGAGGAGTTTAAATAAATTTGATTCCAGGGCCTCAAATTAGGGATGCATCATGTAGCTCTGTGAGAGGGATAAACAGAGTTCCAGATTCTTTGCTTCCTGCTGAGGGTAGAGAAAGCTGTCTCTGCAGTTTTCGGAATAGAATATTTTATCAGAGGCTCGACAAGGGTGAGGGAGGAATCTCTTCAAATGCGTGACATGCAAAGCAAGGCCTGGTCTATTACAATCCTATTAACTGGCCCACAAAATTCTCATTCTCTCTCTCTCTCTCACACACACACACGCACACACGCACACTACTGCCAAGTTTGCCTATTGGTTTATTATTCATACGTGGAGAGATGCTTCTTTGAGGAGATTATAAACACAATTTCTGTCAGTTCATCAGCCTGAGAGTTTCCGATGAAGAGATACACACAGTCGAATTCAGAGAGGTTAAGAGATGAGGTTGAAAGCCGAGTTGTGTTTCTGTGAGTTGTCTTGTGTGAAGAGATACAGTGGGGTACAGAATATAAAAATGTCCGCACAAACTCACTAGCAGGAGGCTCTCGGGCTCCTGAGCCCTGCGCCGGGAGAGCAGATGACAAGCCCTCAGCGCGCAGGGTGGAGGTGAAGCTGTCAGCGCCGTAACCACTCCAAGGGGCCTGCTTTTGCAGAGCATCCAGAACATTCCAGGTTTAAGGTTACATTATGAGTGATCTGCATTCTCACTGAAATCACTCTTAGGTCCAGAATTTTCAGTCCAGGGAAGAATTATGATGGGACAGGGGTCACAGAAGATAAAGCGGCTTTCTGAAATTGCCAGCTCTGGTGCTTCTCTGGGGTGTTGGATCAATGGGTGTTCACTGGGATTTTCTGAGAGGCGATCGACTAAGTGGGGCTGGGATTCCACTTCCGCCTGGAGAGTGGAAGAGGACTGGGTGACTGCAGCCCAGTCCCGACTCCTCCTCCGAGGGCGGTGTGAGTTCACTTGGAGAAGCTGCCTTTGTGCTTTGAGACTTGAGAGGACAGAGTGGCAACAATGACAGGTGTGGGCCTTCAGTCGGAGGCCTGCTCCCCGAGTCTCTCTTGCTTCCTGACACCAGGGGAGTATTCCAACCTGATTGGTGAGCACCGTAGATGCTCTGGTACCCGGTGCAGGTCCTCCCTTAAAAGAGGACACCTGGACCCCAATTGCTGGGAGTGTTACTTATTGACAGCTTGGAGCTGTGTCCTTCCTAGAAATTGTCCCTGGCTTAAGATGTCTTGCCCCAGGTTATTCCTCTTCCCCAGGCAATGCCTTTATCCAGTGACTTTTGATGCTAGGGGGCAAAGGCCCAACTTCTCACCTCAATTCAGTGCAACTCTGAAGACCCGCCCCAGCTCTGAGCTCCCTGCGGGACTGATGGCAGCCTTCCTTGCACCTGCATCGAAGTTCGGCTTCTGCTGCCCCATCTGCTTTTTTTCACTGCCCCTCCCACAACATACCCACAGGGTGATCCTGAAATGTCCTCTAATAAACTTCCTTCATGTACATCGCTGCTTCAGAGTCTATTTCTGAGAGGTCCAGTCTCAGAGATGGAGTCTAGGATGTTGATTATGGCTTATTTATTATACAGCTGGGTCACTGCTTTTAGGCAGGTTATTTAATTTAATTTGAACTTTCAAATAAGACTAATGAGGGCTTGAGATATACTTATCATAAAGGGTCATATGTTAGAAAGGTTTAGTCACGCTCTCCTGTAATTTAAAGAAACAGCATGCAGCAAGAAGGTGGGTTTTGTTTGTGACTGAGAATATTCTAGAACTTTTGAAGTCACACCTGTCCCCTATGTGTCATGTTTCTGGGTTGAGTTTGACTGCTTGTTGATTGTTATGTCATTGTTAGAAACCAGTTTCTTCTTTAACCGCTCTGGCTGCCAAAGGGCGGCTCCAACAATCTTCTCAGCCCCACTGTGTGCATCTGAGCACTCCAGTCCTCTCTCTGCTTCACCTCTCTCGCCAGCCACGGAGAAGCTGGGGAACTTTGGTTTCTTTGTTTCTTTCCCTGCTGAAATAGTTCTACGGAGACAACATTGTTTCCAGGGACAAAGTGAAAGCATAAATTCACTGAAAAACATGGAGAGATGTTGATGAAGCACATGAGAGGCTTCTGTTTTAGAGAAAGCAGAAATGTCTCCGAAGGGTTTTGGGGCCAAATGGATGACTTTTAACAAGGCCATAATGAATATTTGAAGGTCTTTATAAAAGCTGAAATATATTTATTTAATGAGTATAACAATTGATTAATATTTACCTATTAATATAGGGAATAATATAAGGAGCCTATTACTCAATAGTTTAAAAAAATGCTACACATTTAAGGGCAAGAAGTAAGTTGCAGATGATACATTTCTTACCATCTCTCCTTGAACAGAGTTGAAAGTGACCCATCTTCTTCAGGACCCGTACATCAATTCAATAATGCTTGCTTACTGTAGGTCACTATTCTGTTCTCTCGAGTTCCTTTTACTCCCTTTGATGCAGCAGAGTTTTTGGACTTTTTATTGGGTTGGCCAAATAGTTCATTTAGTTTTTTTCCATAAAGTAGCTCTAGTAGTGCTTAGTTGTCTTTAACTTCATTTGAAACAATTTTATTAGATTGCATTGTGACTGCTGTCATATCAGTGTGCACTTAAAGAGAACTTACCAAAGGTGGTGAATTTTTGTGCAGCCATTTTAATATTGAAGAGGAAAGAAAACACACAATATTTTCAGTGTATTGTGCTTCATTATTTCAAGAAAAGTAAAAATGCAACTGCAATGCAAAAAAAAAAAAAAAAGGCTTTGTGCAGTGTATGGAGAAGGTGCTGTGACTGATTGAATGTGTCAGAAGTGGTTTGTGAAATTCCTTGGTATTATTGACATTCTTTGCTGTGGGCCTGTCTTAGGCATTGGAAGATGTTTAGCAGCAACCCTGGCCTCTACCCACTAGAAGCCAGTAGAGGGAGATAGCCGACATATTCAAACTATCCAGATCAATCAAGTTATTGGTGAAAATGAAAAATGTGTCTTTTATTTTATGGAAAAAGCCTAAATGGACTTTTTGGCCAACCCAATAGAAGAGATCAGAGATAGTCATTACACCACACCCTTCTGTGTTCCTTTGTATTTAAGTCAGAATGAGGGATTGTCTGGCGCTATTAGATATGGACTGATCACTATTGAAAAAACACCAACTGGAGAGATGGCAGGTACACAAGTCAGCATGTGAGCGGGCCAAGGGAGAGAGCCAGGGACGTGACAGACTAAGGGGAAAGTTGAAATCTAGGCTAATACGAAGTGGAAAATGAAGATAACAGGACAAGAAATTTTTAGTTACCTGAATGTGTCAAATGGATGTGGAAAAAAAGGTAACAGCTCCTCAAACAACTGCTTTCCCCCCAAAAAACAACAAAATGACAAATCTCCAAACATTGAGTTAATAGTGATAAGAGAGGCAGAAGAAATAATTTTTCTGTATCTTATTTTGATGTGTGTATACTTAAATAACGACGATTATGCTCATGGCCAACTGCCCAACCGTGCAGTGAGGGCCCTGTGCATTCCAGGAAAAACGGAATGCGGCCAGTGGCCACTAGAGAGCAGCAGAGAGCTACTCTTAGATACGCTCTGTTCTTAGATGGGTTGCTCCTTATGACCAAGGCTACGTTCTCTATCCCCTCCACCCTGGGAGAGAGATGGGCTTTTTTGGTGTTTAAGGAGGGTATTCGGATCAAGGCTTAAGACTCTGTTCCAAGATTGAATTTAGCTCGGTTACTATGCAGAGAGTTTTAGCTGTAAAACGTCTCTGAGCCTCAGGGTTCTCTTTAATACAATGGGGATAATAATAGTACTAAACTCTCACAGTTGTTAGCACCAAGCACCAGGATACTAGCATTCAGTGGTCACTGAATAAACATTGCCATTACAAAGCTAATTATTACTTTGCTCTGTGACTAGGCTCTTCCAGAGAGTTTGGGTTGAGGGTTTCTTTGATGCCTGCTTGAGGGCAGACTTTGTAATTGATCACAGAACTGTTTCCTTCTGAGCTCAGAAGCAGGTTCACCTTGGGCCTGGCCACAGAACTCCTGCTGCAGGTGGTCGCTTCCGGAGAGCATTTCTCAGATGAGGGGATGGCTCAGTAAAGGTGATACAGTGAGTTAATGGTAGAAATGAGGTGAGAAGAAGCTGAAGTATTAAAAAAAAAACCCTTCCTAAATGTGAAACTTCCTCTTGAAAGTAGGGGAGGCTGGTTTGAAAGAGTAGAATCAGAAAATAGGCCTTCATTAACTTGAAATCCAATGATCCCTTTAACTGGGCAGGCACACGTGAATTAGAAGGGTTAGATTCTTGCTGTTCCCCAAACTGGTTTTCGAGGAAGTTAATAATATTGTAGTAAAGGTGAGTTTGCACTTGGCTCTTTATTTGCATGTCCCAGTAAAATAAGGGTTTCTTGAGCCCCTTCTTTGGGTCCAGAATTGCGTCGGACCCAGTGGGAGATTCAGACAGTGTGGAAGAGGCGGTGCGGGGGCCAGCATCGCAACAGTGGGGCGGGATGCATCCAAGACACTTTCTTCTTTCTGCCTGTTACTTCCTGGTGGGTTTTTCTGTCCAGAAAAGGAGCTGGAAGACGTAACTCACCAAAGACTCCGGAAGAGTGAGTCATGGGGTTATAACTCGAGCCACGAGGCTGGAGCCGTCTTTCTTTTGTTCACACTCTGAGGGGTGTCGTAAATATCACCAACTATTGACTTTTCACTACCTGTTTTCTCCTTTTCCCGGTTAATGATGCATTCTACTTGGCCTAATGGACAAAGCTACTCACTAATCACGAGGATAGACAAATAAACAAAAATGATCTACACTAAAAGCGTAATGTGGGGAAAATAAATTGGAGTTTCGGTTAAATTAAGCTAAATATAAGTCAATGGTGGGATGTGGCAGGCAAAAGGGGTAATGCAATCTGAGATTACTAATGCAGTGTCTGGAAGGAGGGGAGTGTTAGACCAGTGGCCCTCAATAATTTTAGACTTCCTGATTTCTCTGAAAATATGTAAGCTGTGAGGCTTTTCCCAGAAACAGTCATGCACATAGAAACATCTGACTAGACGGTTATGGAGAAAAGGTTCTTACCTAACGGCCATATGTTGTTAATATTTAATTTCGTACTCAGCACTTCCTGTGTACTATTTAATTTCTCAGCACTTCCTCTGTACTAAGCACTGTCCATGCCCATGAAAGGTAATCACTCCCTATTCTCTCAACCTACCTGAGAGTAGGTAGGTGAGCTTATTCACTCGGCACAATGACTCTGTATGACCCTAAGTCAAGATTACTGTTGATTACTTCTATGATGGATGAGGAAATTAGTTCACTTTCGATGACTCCCAATATGCATACTACCCGTTTTTACTTTCTGATTTTTTGAGGAGACTCCATTTTTTTAATTATAGTTCATTATAATTAAAATAATAAATACTTATAATGAACTAATAAAAGTGTAATAAACTATAATAATATATAATAGATACTATAATAAAACTAAAATGCTATAATAAACTATAACATGATACCATAACATAAAACTATAATAAAATATTTCTTTTTTCAAAAATTAAGATTTTTTTATTCAGTTTTATAACCATAGTCAAAATAGCTATCTTGACTAGACTTTCTGCTGAGAGAGTTCTTTTCATACAGAAATGTGTCCATTTGTCATTTATTTAGTTTGGTTTTCATCTTCACAGCAGAGTTATGTAATTATGACATTTTGGAAGAAGGGTATATATAGAAGGATATATATTGATTATTCTCCCTGATTCCTTGCATACTACAAATTTTTCTGTTGTTGTTGTAAAGAATGAAAACTAACTTGGAGAAAGTCCTTGGATCGAATGTTCCTTTATTTTTCTAGCGTTTAGTAGACTTGCTCCATTGTTTTCTGTAATCTACACTTGTTTGAGGAAACCTGGGACTACTTTTGAAATTTTAATAACTTGTTCAAGAATGAAGGTGTACTCTCTAATGTACATAAATGTTAGATGGTGCACGATGACATTAAAGCTGCATACATCAGTTATCTCAGTTCGGGAACGCTCTCCTCCATTGTGTCTTTGAATATTGCTCATGCACGGGCTCCTCTGTTCTCTTTCTCTTCCTCTTCAGGGCCAAAGAGCTAAACATGGCGTCTCCACTGGGGATTCCCCATGTAGACCATTTTGTTCTGACATTGTTCCATTTTGTTTTGTTGTTGTTGATTTTTGTTAACTCGAGTCCCACTTTTTACCCCTGCAGTGCTCATTTAACTTTATGCTGCTATTCTACTTTAATTTCTTTTTCCTTTCTGTTGGAAACTGTTGGTCCTTCCTTTCATCTGGATGTACAGGGTTCTCACTTCTATAATTTCTTTGAGAACATGACACGTTGTGGATGAAATATTTCTTTTCCTTCCTGGAAGTAAATCTTCCCAGGGTTGCATCCTTTATTGTCACTTACATGATTTTTTTCCTTCTTTTTCATTGTCCTCGCTGACCTTTTCTGCATGTGTCTCTGCCCTCTCATCCAGAGGCTTGTATTCCTCTCCCCAGTGTTCACAGTTCTATCCCGACCTTCCTCTTCATCCCTCAAACTGAACTTAGAATTCTCTTGGTTTGCTTCCTTGTTTTCATGGGCAGCAGTTCAAATATTTCCTTAGAGCACAGGTATGGAGGGTGGAAGCCATATTTGGTAATTTTTGGTGTGCGTGTCTTCCATCATTTGACTGCTTGATGTACATGTGAGCAACATTAGGAGCTGAGAAACTAGGAGGAGACACAATGGCCAAACATGGCTAGAGAAATAGCACTAATTCCTGACCCTATTTTTTGGCTTTGGAGGATAATTCAACCATTATCTTTCCTCAGAGCTTTTGTATCTGCTTCCCTATTGTTTTGAATTTTTTTCAACACACACAATTGTGTGTGTATAACACATATATGTATATGTGTGCATATTATGTGTATATGTTTGTGTGTGTATACACACACACACACACAGAAAGAGAGGCAGAGAGAAACAGAGGAGAGAAAAAGAGAAGAGAGGACTGGAGAGGAGAGAAGATACCGTGGGGTTACGATACTCTTCTAGTTGAAACCATATCTTATCCCCTTACATATGCTCTGTACAATGCCTAATTCGATGCCTAATTCAGTGCCTTTCTTAAGGTAATATCAGTACTAGTTTGTGGTGCTAGTAACTGCATATGGACCACTAAATATGGACCAGGCCTGTTACTAAGCATTTTTATATAGAATGTTTATTTTTACATTCTCAGCAATCTTAATGAGAGCGTTACCATTATTGTCTCATCTCATATAAGGGACACATTTATCAGAGGCCACATTGTCAGTAAGTGGAGATCCCAGGACCTCAAACCCTGGACTGGACTGCCTGACTCTGAGGCTGAGATGCTCTTACCCAGCACGTGTCGCCTTTACATCAAAGGCCTTCAAGAAGGATGACAGCTGCTCCAAGGTCCTGTCTTTCTTTTCATTTTGTTCAACTGCCTTCATGAACCAACTGTCTATTATTTCTAGCCTCTGTCCTCCAAGGAGCCTGGTCCACACAAGGCTTCTGTTCTTGGATTCACTGGTGACCGCTGGTCCTTCCTTACAGGAAGGGACTAGATTTGAATTCTCCTGATGAAAAGGTTGAAGACCACCCCATCATTTCTTAAAATTTAAAATGGCATTCAATGCAAATGTTGAGCATGAAGACAGCTGCTGGAGCGGCCTTGAACCCACAGGTTCACCCGAGAGCATGGGAAGGGACACTTTTGGCCTTACTGGCAGTTTGGA
>PVKU01003257.1:0-186391 GCA_004027475.1 Anoura caudifer
CTTGTTCTATGTACCTTGTCCCCCTCTCTCCTCTTCCCACTCCCCTATTGCTAACCCTCCATGTGATCTCCATTTCTGTGTTTCTGCTCCTGTTGTAGTGGTTTGCTTAGTTGGCTTTTGTTTTAGGTCTGGTTGTTAATACCTGTGAGTTTGCTGTCTTTTTACTGTTCATATTTTTTTATCTTCTTTTTCTTAGATATGTCCCTTTAACATTTCATATAATAAGGGCTTGGTGATGATGAACTCCTTTAACTTGACCTTATCTGAGAAGCACTTTATCTTCCCTTCCATTCTAAATGACAGCTTTGCTGGATAGAGCAATCTTGGATATAGGTCTTTGATTTTCATGACTTGGAATACCTCTTTCCAGCCTCTTCTTTCCTGTAAGGTCTCTTTAGAGAAATCCGCTGACAGTCTGATGGGAACTCCTTTGTAGGTGACTGTCCCCTTGTCCCTTGCTGCTTCTAGAATTCTCTCCTTCATTTGAATCTTGGGTAATGTAATTATAATGTGCCTTGGTGTGTTCCTCCTTGGGTCCAACTTCTTTGGGACTCTCTGAGCTTCCTGGACTTCCTGGAAGACAATTTCCTTTGCCAGATTGGGGAAGTTCTCCTTTATTATTTGTTCAAATAACTTTTCCACTGGTTGCTCTTCTTCTTCCCCTTCTGGTACCCCTATAATTCAGATGTTGGGATGTTTAAAGATGTCCTGGAGGTTCCTAAGCCTCTCCTCATTTTTTTGAATTCTTGTTTCCTCCTTGTTTTTTGTTTGGTTGTTTCTTTCTTCCTTCTGGTCCACTCCATTGATTTGAGTCCCAGTTTTCCTCCCACCTCTGTTGGTTCCCCATGCATCTTTCTTCATTTCACTTATTGTAGCCTTCATTTTTTCATCTAATTTGTGAGCAAAATCAACCAATTCTGTAAGCATCCTGATCACCAGGGTTTTGAATTGTGCATCTGATAGGTTGGCAGTCTCTTCATCACTTAGATAAATTGGCTCTGGGGCTTTGATTTGTTCTCCGGTTTGAGCCATTTTCATTTCTGGGTTGTTTTTTTTTTTTTTTTTTTTTTTTTTTTTTTTTTTTTTTTTTTTTTTTTTTTTTTTTTTTTTTTTTTTTTTTTGTCTAGTCGTGGCTGTTATGTAGTGAGGGGTGGAGCCTCAGGTGTTCCCCAGGGCGGGACAGCCCAGTCACTGGGTAGTGATGCTGTATGTGGGGGCGGGGTCCGAGAGGAGATAATGACACTTGCTTTACTCACTCTGGGATTCCAGTCCGTTTCACCGCTTCCCCTTTGCCTGGATTATCTCTGCGTGAATGTGGGACCACCTGGTCAGCCAGCTGCCTTGTGCGGCCTCACTGGTTCTGCACGGTTGCCGCCCCGTGCCCGGGGTCTGCTAGTCGCCGTCTGTGCACCTGGGGGCTGCCAGCCGCTGCTGCCTGAGTGCCTGGTCCGCACCTCCGCTTTTTCCTGCTGTGACTCCTGCCCCTCTTTTTCCTGCCCCTCTTACCGGTCTGGATGAATCGTTGTTGGACTTCCAAACAGTTTGATTTTCTGAGTTCTGGTTGTTTTCTTGTTTCTAAATCTTTGTTGTCCTTAATTTTGGTTGTGAGAAGAAGCACAGTGTGTCTGCCTACACCTCCATCTTGGCCGGAAGTCTCGCTGGTTCGATCCTTTCCCTTTTTTTCTTGATGAGTCTTATTAAAGGTATGTCAGTCTTGTTTATCTTTTCAAAGAATCAGCTGTTGGATTCATTGATCTTTTGTACAGCTTTTTTTTAGACTATTTTATTTCTGCTCTGATCTTTTTTATTTCCTTCCTTCTACTCACTAGGCTTTGTTTTACTTTTTCAAGTTCCTTTAAATGTGAAGTTAGATGTTTATTTGAGCTTTTTTTCCTCTCTCTCTTTTGAGATAGGCCTGTAATGCTATGAATTTCCCCCTTAGGATTGCTTTCCCAGGGTCCCACAGATTTTGAATGCATGTGTTCTCATTTTCATTTGTTTCAGGGTAACTTTTGATTTCTTCCTTTATCTTGTTGTTGACCCATTCATTGTTTAGTAATCTGTTATTTAGCTTCCAAGTCTTTGCATGTTTTTCAGGGTTCTTGAGATTGACTTCTAGTTTCATATGTGGTCAGAAAAGATGCTGGATATGATTTCATTTTTCTTAAATTTATTGAGACTTGTTTTGTGTCCTAACATGTGGTCTATCCTAGAAACATTTCATGTGCATTTGAAAAGTATGTTTATTCTGCTGCTATGGGTGAAATGCTATGAAGATACAAATTAAATTCAGTTGATCTAGTGTGTCATTTAAGGCCACTGTCAACTTGTGGATTTTCTGTCTGGAGATCAATACATTGAAGTCAATGGGGTGTTGAAATCTACTTCTATGACTGTATTTCTGTCAATCTCTCCCTTTATGTCCATCAAGATTTTCTTTACATATTTCGGTGCTCCTATGTTGGGTACATAAATGTTTACTAGGGTTATATCTTCTTGTTGGTTTATTATCATTATGTAGTATCTTTTGTCTCTTACTATAGCCTTAGTTTTAAAGTTTATTGTGTTCGATATAAGTAATGCTACCCCAGCTTTTTTTCCTTTTCCATCTGCATGAAGTATCTTTTTTTCATTCCTTTACTTTTAGTCTGTATGTATCTTTGGATCTGAGATAGGTCTCTTGGAGGCAGCACATATATGGGTCTTGTTTTCTCATCCATTCAGCCACCCTATGTCTTTTGGTTAGAGCATGTAAGCCATTTACATTTAAGCTGATTATTGATAGGTACCAATATTTAGTGCCAATTTATTATTAGATTATTTTCTTCTGTTTTTTTCCTTTCTCTTTTTTTTTTTCTTCTTCTTCTTAAAGAAAGCCCTTTAACATTTGTTGCAGTACTAGTTTGGTGTTAACAAATTCCTTTCACTTTTTCTTGTCTGGGAAGCTCTTTATTTCTCAATCAATTTTAAATGATAACATTGCTGGGTAAAGTAGCCTTGATTGCAGGTCTTTGCTTTTCATCACCTTGTATAGTTCACGCCACTCCCTTCTGTCCTGAAATATTTCTGTTGAGTAAGCAGATGACAGCTTTATTGGTGCTCCCTCGCAGGTAACTACCTGCTTTTCTCTTGTGGCTTTGAGGATTCTCTCTTTGTCTTTAAGCCTTGACTTAAAATTAAATTAAGCCTTTAATTTTAATTATGATGTGTTTCAGTGTAGGCCTCTTTGGGTCCAATTTGTTTGGGACTCTCTGAGCTTCCTGGACTTGTGTATCTTCTTCCTTCACCAGATTAGGGAAGTTTTTGGTATATTTTCAATCCCTTACTTGCTCTCTTCTCCTTCTGATATTCCAGTGTTGCAGATGTTATTATGCTTCATGTTGTCAAAAATGTTTCTAAGCACTCCTCATTTTTAAAAATTCTTTTTTCTTTTTGCTATTCTACCTGGGTATTTTTTCTACCTTGTCTTCCAAATCACTGATTTGATCTTCTGCTTCATCTAACATACTGTTCATTCCTTCCGGTGTATTCTACCAAGAAACTACTAGAACTGATAAATGAATTCAGCAAAGTGGCAGGATACAAAATTAATATCAAGAAATCTGTTGCATTTTTATATGCCAATAACAAATTAACAGAAAGGGAAATTAAGAAAACAATCCATTCACAATTGCTACAGAAAGAAAAAATACCTAAGAATAAACCTAGTGAAGAATGTAAAAGACCTATACCTGGAAAATTATATGACACTAAAGAAAGAAATTGAAGAAGATACAAATAAGTGGAAGCACATACCATGTTCATGGATAGGAAGAATTAACATCATTAAAATGTCCATTCTACTCAAAGCAATCTATAGATTCAGTGCAATTCCTACCAAAATTCCACCGATGTATTTCACTGAAGTAGAACAAATATTTCAAATGTTTATATGGAACCACAAAAGGCCCCACATAGCAACAGCAATCCTGAGAAAGAAGAAAAAACTTGGAGCAATCATTCTACCTAATATGAAACTATAATATTCATAGTAATCAAAATAGCAGAATAGAAACCCCAGAAATAAGCTCACACCTTTATAGTCAAATAATATTTGACAGAGGAAGCAAGCCCATAAAATAGGTTAAAGACAGTCTGTTCAATAAATGGTGTTGGGAAAATTGGTCATATATGTGCAGAAAAAATGAAACTAGACCACCTTCTTTTATCACACACAAGAATAAATTCAAAATGAATCAAAGATTTAAATGTTATACCTGAAACCATAAAAGTCATAAAAGGAAAACATAAGAAGCAAAATCTTGGACATTGCTTGTAGCAATATTTTATCCAGGCAAGGGATACAAAAGAAAAGATCAACAAATTGGACTGCATCAAACTAAAAAGGGCTTGCACAGCAAAGGAAATCATCAACAAAATATGAAGACATATTTTGAAATTTTGAAGACAAAATTTGAAGACATATGGGTTGTCTTCAACCCACAGAATGGGAGAAATTATTCACCAATACTTCTGACAAGAGGTTAATATCCAAAACTTATGAAGAACTTATGAAACTCCACACCAGAAAAAAACCAAACAAACCAATTAAAAAATGGGCAAAGGACCTGAATAGACAGTTCTCCAAGGAGGACATACAGATGGCAAACAGACATATGAAAAGATGCTCAATGTCACTAATCATCAGAGAAATGCAAATTAAAACCACAATGAGATATCATCATGCACCCATCAGAATAGCTATCATCAATAAATCAACAAACAACAAGTGTTCTTGAGGATGTGGAGACAGAGGAACCCTTTTGCACTGTTGGTGGGAATGTGGATTGGTGCAGCCACTGTGGAAAGCAGTATGGAGATACCTCAAAAAACTAAAAATGGATCTGCCTTTTCGCCCAGCAATCCCACTTCTGGGAATATATCCAAAGAAATGTGAAACACTAATTCAAAAGAACATAAGCACCACTATATTCATTGTAGCAGTACTTACAATCACCAAGATATGGAAGCAGCCCAAGTGTCTATCAGTAAATGAGTAGATAAAACAACTCTGGGATGTTTACACAATGGAATACTATTTGGCCATAAGAAAGATGAAAATTTTACCTTTTGTGACTGTATGAGTGGACCTGGAGAACATTATGCTAAGTGAAATAAGCCAGTCAGAGAAAGACAAATACCATATGATTTCACTCATCTGTGGAATCTAAAAAATAAACTGAACTAACAAGGAAAATGGATACAGACTCATAGATGGAGAGCAGGTTGACAGATGGGGTGGGGGGAGCAAAAAGGGATTGAACAAAAAGGGAAAAAGGACTCATGGTCATGGACAACAATGTAATGATTGCTGGGGGGAGGGGTGTATAGGGGACTAAATGGTAATGGGAAAAATACAATAAAGATTAAATAAACTAAAGAAGTTAGCAGTGATAGGTAGTCAAAAGAACAGGGAAACAATGAAAATGATACAATCTCCCAACCACAGAATAACATTAATTAAAATGTTGATAAAAAAGGAATGATCTGTACATTTTAAAACTATTTTATGTATAAAATGTACTGTGATCATACTTCTGTTATTAAATATAGTTTACCAATAAATTCTAATATATGTGTTGTACCCTGTCATTAGGATACCATTGTTTTGTTAGGTAATGCCTTACTAAATTCTTTTTCTGAATCCTTGGTGTGAGGTAGATTTTCTCTCTCTTTCCATTCATCTTTATAAATGATGGACCAGTTGCAATCCCCAACCACTTTCCTAAGCTGTATTTGTTCTCTCTCTCACCCCAAACACACAATTTCTCACACATAGTTGGGACTGGCCCAGGATTTACCGGATACCCCTCCTGTATCACTTCACTTTGTGCCTTTATAATTACCTGACTCCTTCTCAGGGTTTCTGTCATATGATATCCAAACACCCACCAGTTGCTTCAATTTATTTAAAGTCCAGTTAAACTGTGTGTTCTTATTTAGAAAAAATCCCCAGGGGATGTTCAGGACTAAGTAAATGTTTGGGATCAGTGTAGTCCAACTTGCCTTGGATTTATAAATGCCACGTTCAAGTTCAGAGCAAAAGCTTAAATCTATATGCTCTCAGGAAAGATTTATTGAGCGTTACCATGGTCTAAGTTCAGGGTCTAGGGGTAAATTAAAGGTTCAACCACCACCAACAAAACCTATTTGTATGCTATGGGTTCCCAGTTTGGTTTCCTGAGTCCGTGGGGAGTGTGTCTCTGTTTGGTAAGCTGGTAGCCATTAGGGGTTGAAATAGAAAACGTGGTGGTGTGACATGGGAGAGAGTGGCATCTTTCCTTGTCATCTGGGCTTATATGGTAGTTTTAGCCAGTTTCTAGGGGACACAAAGCTTTGACGATTTACAGACTGAAAAGTAGCCTACAGGTCCTGGCCAGGTAACTCTGTAAGTTAGAGTATTGTCCCGATATGTGAAGGTTTCAGGCTTGATCTCTGGTCAGGGCATATACAAGGAAGCAACCAATGAATGTGTAAATAAATGAAACAACAAATTGACCTCTCTCCCCCCCCCCAAAACCAATACAAATAAAAATAAATGGATATATATATATATAGCCTGCAGAATGTATCTGTGTAAAGTAAATTTCTATGATAAAGTTCCCAATGTTCAGAAATGTTTCTAATGTTGTTTTTTGATCCATTCCCCTCCAGGGTTCAGAAGTAGTAACAGGTAATGCGAAAAATGGGAATTACTTCCGAATACACGTTAACAAGTATAAAATGGTGGAAACCATCACATGCCTTTCTAAGGAGGCTTTTCCTACCTCCAACTACATTTGCTTGTTTGGCCAGCACGAGCAAGTCCTCAACAACCTGTGTGCTCGGTATGAGGACAACATGATCACGGATCTCTACAGGTAATTTGGACCAAGTATTTTACTAAGGAAAAATACATAGTGTCTTGTGAATAAAAGATGTGTTTTCTGATGCACCAGATAACAAAAGAGGAATCCATGGGAGAAGCTAGAGTGGCAGAGATTTCCTTCTACTATAATAAAGAATATCTGACTATTACCATCAACCAGAAGGTGGAGACTCATGTGGGGAAATGCATGGACTCCAGATGTGTCTACACATGGCTCCCATGGTCATGCACAGGCCTTAATCCCAGGTGCAGCAGTGCCAGCCTCCACACCATGGGTGGGCCTGGATGAGATGGTTTTCGAGTTCCTTGACAGGCGGCTATTGAGAACAGTGGTCAGAAAAAATATATCAATTTATCTTGCCTTCTTTGAGTCAGAAGTTTAGAAGGTAGTTAGGGAACAGGATACAGAAGCACTTGGTCCTGGTGAGAACTCCACAACTAGACAGGCTGTTCATGACCCCAGCCTTCTTCCACATGGCTTGTGCTCAAGCAGGGAAGGGCAGCCATTTGTCCGAGATGTTAAGGGGATTCTGCACTAGCAAGTTGGTTTGACTGGGTGGTGTAGATCTTGGTCTTTCAACTCTAAAAACACTGTTTTATCCTATAGCTCTAGGAAGGCTAGAATTTTGGAGTAGAAAACTTCTGGATATAATCTGCTGCTTAGAAAGGTTAGGAGAATTGTCAGAGCTGGTACCAGATATAGATGCAGGATGTAAGTTCTAAAATTCCAGGGTGCTTAATACTCATTGGGGTGACTGCCAGGATTAGAATCAATCTTTCTTCCTTCTTAATTTTTTTTGTATTATAGAATACATTATGTAAACAAAAAAAGTATGTAAAACATGTATGTATATTTTAAGGGATAATATTACTAAAAATTTATCTGCCTAGCAACTACCTTAAGAAATAATTCTTTACTTTAGGACATTAGAAGCCCCTCTCTGATTACACACCACCACCCTATCTTCTTGGAGGTAACCATTATCCTGTAGTTTGGGTTAATCATTCTCTTTCTTTCTTGTAAAGCAGGGATCAGCAAACATTATCTATAATAGACCAGATAGTAAATATTTTCTGCTTTGCAGGCCATATGACTTCTGTCACAAGTACTCAAATCTGTCATTGTAGTATGAAAGCAGCCATAGGCAACATTCAACTTGATTTACCAAAACAGGAGCCAGGCCAACTCTTATTTTAGAAACGTGCCACATATATATTTCCTTAAAATATATATCAATTTATTTTGCCTTCTTTGAGTTGATTCTGTGGCTTACTTGAGAAACTAAACAGTGTTTATCACTATGTGTGTAAGACGCATCATGGTAATGTTTGCAGCTGTAATTTATTTTCCCTGCTGTATAGTATTCCCTTATATAACTGTGTCACAGCTCAACCATCTATTTTCCTGTCGATTGACAGTTAAATTGTCCCCAGTTTGATGCCATTACAAACACTGTTATAGGCATGGTGAACATACCTCATCTGAAAGAATTTCTCTCAGGTGTTCTAGGTGATGCTGAAACACTCTCCACAGTACCTGTGTATAAACTCAGCAGGGCGCAACGGCACCTCCACAGCCCTGATAAACCTTGGTATGGGTAGACTTTAAAATTTGGCTCTTCCGGTGGTTTGAAAAGGTGTCTTCCTATAGTTTTAATTTTCCCTTTTCTGATTAATGATGTAGTTTAATGCCTCTTCATTTGTTCATGGATCTTTTGTGGTAGTTCCTATGAAATGCCTGTTTATGACCTTCATCCATGTTTCATCTGGGTTGTTGTCTTATTCATATATTCTGGATGCAAACTTGCGTTGCTTATGTATCCTTAATGTATCTTCTCCCATTTTGAGGCTTGTCTTTTCACTTACCTTATGGTGTCAACTAAAAGGCATTCTTAACTTTAATGTAAACTGTTTGTCTTCTTTGGGGTGTTCCAGATATTTTTGTCCCTTTGCTTTTCTAATAAGTTTAAGTAAATTTCTCAAGCTCTGTGAAAGGAAATGCATTAAATCTTAAATTAATTGGGTGAGAATTGACATCTTTGTTATTAAGTCCAACATCATAGTATAGTATAGGTCTGGATTTATTTAGGTTTCCTTAACATCTTTCAACAAAGGTTTATCATTTTCTCCATAGATGGTTTGCATAATTTTTGTTTAATATAATCCAAAGTGTTTTATATTTTTATTGTTGTAAATATCATTTCTTGTTGTTGTATAGAAATGCACTAACTTTTTGTATGGTTTTATATTCTTCAAATTTTCTAAACTTTTATTCATAAATAGTTTACCTATAGATTCTTTTAAATTTTCTGCACAGAAAAATTATAGCATCTGCAAATAATAACAGTTTTTTCTCTTATTTTCTAATCCCTGTACCTTTTATCTATTTTTTTTGTCTTACTACATTGGCTAGTTTTTACAGTAAAAGGTAAAACTGAAGTAGTGAGGTATGGCACCCTTGCCCCATTCTTAATTTTAAAGGGAATTTGTTCTTCATTAAAGGTATGATATTTGCCCTTCATATTTTATAGAATCCTTTATCAGATTTAAGGTTTTTTTAAATTACTGGCTTGATAAACATTTTTATCTTGCATGGATTTTAATTTTTTTCCAAGAAAGAGGATTTAATTTCTGAAACTTTTTATGTATGAGGATATTTTCCTAATGCTTTCTGTTATGAACTATATTTTGATAGAGTATCAAATTCCTTAATTATATGCTTTCTCTCCTCAGATCTTTGGAGATTTAACTGCATTATTTATCTAAAATAAAGAAAAAAATATTTGGAAAATAAATTCATTTATTCCTAAACTAGTGCACAGGATTTTATTTATAGTTGCTTATCCAAAATGTTTAAGTTAGAGAAAAATCAGTTGTTTATTAAAGAATAATTTTACTTGGTGGGGAGGAAAATGCTAAGAGTTTTCTCTAACAAGAGAATGTTTTCAGCCAGCCCAGATGGAGGTGTAGGTAGAAACCCTTCACTTCCTGGCACAACCAAGAGGAGGATAACAACCAATCTAAAATCAATAAACAACCAGAAGTGCCAGAAAAATGAAACTGCATGGAACTCCAACAACCATGGAATTAAAGAAACAGTCAAACAGAACAACCAGATCATTGTGAGTGGAAGGAAACCTCAGCAAACCAGTGAACTCTGAAGGCAGGCTGGCTGCAGCTAGGCAGCTGACTATGCAGGAGGGGCTGGCTTAAGGGGAAACTGAGATTCAGAGCTGGCTTTGGACTATGGCGCTTGCCTCAGTGGGAAAAACTCCCAGTCTCACATGAGAGAGTTTGTTGAAAAGTAGGCTAGAGACCAGTAGGGGAGCTGCACTGTTCCCTCTCTGGCCCCTCCCCCACAAGCAGCATGGAGCACAGCAAGGAAGGTTGCCCGGCCTGGGTAAATACCTAAGGCTCCACCCCCTACAAATTAACAGGGGCCTGGAACAAAGAAATAGGGCCAAAATGAAAGAACAGAACAAAGCCTCAGAAAGAGAGCTAAGTGATGAGGAGATTGCTAACCTATCTGATGAAGATTTTAAAGCCCTGGTAATCAAAATGCTCACAGAACTGATTGAGCTTGGTCAAAAAATGAGATACCCAAAATGAAATAAAGCAAAATATTCAGGGACCCAACAGTGGCTGGAAGGAAACCAAATCAATGATTTGGATCAAAAGGAAGAAATAAACATTCACCCAGAACAGAATGAAGAAACAAGAATTCAAAAAAATGAAGAAAGACATTTGAACCCCTGGGACAACTTGAAACATTCCAATATCCGAATCATAGGGGTGCCAGAAGGAGAAGAACAAGAACAAGAAATTGAAAACTTATTGGAACAAATAATGAAAGAAAACTTCCCCAATTTGGCAAAGGAAATGGAAGTCCAGGAAGCCCAGAGAGTCCCAAAGAAGTTAGACCCAGAGAGGAACACACCAAGGCACATCATCATTAAGTTACCCAAGATTAAAGACAAAGAAAGAATCTTAAAAGCAGCAAGAGGAAAGGAAAGAGTTACCTACAAAGGAGTGCCCATAAGGCTACCAGCTGATCTCTCAAAAGAAACCTTACAGGCAAGAAGGGACTGGAAAGAAGTATTTGAAGTCATGAAAGGCAAGGACCTACATCTAAGAATACTCTATCCAGCAAAGCTACCATTTAGAATGGAAGGACAGATAAAGTGCTTTGCAGATAAGGGCAAGTTAAAGGAGTTCATCACCAAGCCCTTATTATATGAAATGTTAAAGGAGCTTATCTAAGAAAAGGAAAATCAAAAATATGAACAGTAAAATGATAACAAACTCACAACTATCAACGAATGAACCTAAAGAAATAAAAGAAAGAAAAACAACAAAAACAAAAACTAAGCAAACAATAGAACATGAACAGAGTCAGAGAAATGGACATCACATGGAGGGTTTTCAGTGGGGATGGGGAAGGGAGGAATAGACAGGGAAAGGTACAGGGAAGAAGAAGGATAATTGGTAGGCATTAAATAGACCAGGAGAGGGCAAAATGGTATAGGAAACAGAGCTCAAAAAACTTATATGTACAACCAATGGACATGAACTAAGCAATGGTGGGAATGTTGGAGGGTTGGGAGGTGCAGGGTGGAGGGTGAAAAAAGGGGAAAAAATTGGGAAAACTGTAATAGCATAATCAATAAAATATACTTTAAAAAAGAGAGAATGTTTTCATGTTAGATCAAATTCAAAAGTTCCAACTTGTTTGTTTCCCCCTAAGGAGAATGTGATGTTGAAACAGACAGACTTTGTTAGCTTGGGATACTAGTCAGGGTGCATCTGTGAACTGATGATGGTAATAATTTTAAGTTAATTTGATTTGTTAAGAGTGAATATTTAAGATGGCAAAGGGGTGACACTGGATGATAGGGTGTGCCATTGATGTTTTTAAGAAAGAACCGAAGGATAGGGAGAGGAAAATGATGGCTGATCATCAAAGTGGTCAAGGATCATTTTTAAGTGAAGTGCTGAGGGCTCCACCATGACTGTCAGTCACGTCTACATGTGTGTGTTAAATGTGTATGTGCAGCTGTGGGCACATTTTTTTCAAGTGCCGTGAAATGCTGCCAGATCCCGGTGCAGTTCTTGGCCCAGCACTGCCTGCCCTGTCTGTTTTCAGATGAACTGGCAGGGCCCTTTCCAGGCAGGCAGGGTGAACAGTTTAGCTGATTTGGGCTATGATATGATTACAGATTGTTTCCCTGACCTTGGCAACACCAGCAACAACTCTTGTTTGAATCCAGGCGAATTTCCATCCACTGTGTCTTGGGGCTCCTTTCTGTGTTCTGGGAGGGCTGATTGCTAACCAGGTACTCTGTGTTCTGCAAGTCAGGCATGATCCCCAAGATCAAGTTCCTTTCCAGTTTCAAGGGAAACTTCTGGATTCTTTCTCTCCACTTCTTGCAATCTAATCTCACCTTACCACGGGCCAGAAAAGAATAGTCATGGTGATGCTAGGGACAACTGTGGCAGCCATGGGGGCAGATGCTGTGACAGTTGAGGTCTCATGAGCAGTGGTTCCTGCTGCTGGCAGGGACACTTGCTTGGAGTCATTTGGCAACATGTGGTAGTGGCCAAGCAGTGAGCCACCATGATACACAGGCAGACAGCTGTCACAGGACAGCAGTGCGCTGAGGTCTGGGGCCCAGGCTGACTTGGATTCCACCTTATTTTATTCTTTGTTTTTACCTCATAGTGTCAGTATAAACCATTGGCAATAAAGAAAAATTCACCACTGGTGACTGTGTGTGTGCATGCGCACATGAGTGTGTGTGCCTATGAGAGACAAAGGCAGAGAGAGACAGAGATGATGGAATAATTAATTCACCACTTGGGAAAAGAATAGAGCTCATTTTGATAATTTGTTTATTTCTGAACCAACCATCATTTAAAGTAACATAACAAATGTTACTAAAATTTTTTCCCAGCCATCCCCTTAAGAGTACTTGTGCCCCACAGTGCCCCACATACACACATAACTATCACAAACCTTGTGATCTCCCCACCTGCTAAGTACTTTGACAATGTTTAGAATGAGCAGCACCTTCCACCCTGCTGTTACTGCTCCTCCCTTGGGACCCTGAAGACAGAAGGAGCTTCAATGAAGGAGTCACAAAGTTGCAACATGGGTATGGACAGGAGAGGGAAGGCAAAGGCAGTTTCCTAAGAAGTCCCTGTCACAAGGCTTTAACAAGGCAATGTCCTGTGCCTTCTCTGCTTTCTTAACTCCACCTCATCGTCATTTACCCCATTTATCAATGGCCCTGAAAAGAAGGCCTTGCCTACTGAATCCCTCTCCACCTTAGCCTTAATTAACAGTCTGTAGCATCCTTTATCTTCATGGCGTGAATTGGTCTTACACTAGTTTCTTTGTGTGAACCCATCAGATACTCATAAACCTTGATTAAATCATCTCTTTTCACATCTTAACATGCTCAGCTCTCAAAGACTGCCCTCACAGAGCCCTCCTGTGAGCACTGCCATCCTCCTCCACACTTCCCCAGACACTCGAACAGCCTATTTTTAGTGGGTAAGTGCTGCTGTGCACAATATTCTAAAAGGAATTTGAGTAGGCCCTTTAGAAAGCTGCCATTACCTTTTTGAACTGTGCAGCTCCAGAAATGACTCCCTTAGGAGAGCTGCCTTGTGCTATCTCTGACTTCAGAGCTGCAAAGCAGGATGTTGCCAGCCCACATTGTCTCCTAATTCATTTATTAGACTCCAATTGGAGTCATTTAATCATGACTTAAATGATTTCTGTTCCCTTGTAGTCAGTAGCCTGGTGCTGTTTCCAGTAGAAAATCTCGTACTAAAATTTAGGTGCCCATTTTGGCAGACTTATCGACATTTTCTTGAAATATGGCTGCCTGCTCTAAATCGTCAGTTTTTTGTACATACCTAAAAGTTATTGAATACTAATTCTCCCAAAATGCAAATTTCCCTTTTGCCACTTGTCAAGTCATAGACCTGCCTTTCTGTAGACTTGTTAAGGTGTTCCTTGTTTGTCTGTTTTATTTCATATAATACCAGTTCTGTTTGATAGCCTTATAAAGAATCATTTTTCAAGCCCTGGCTGGTGTGGCTCAGTAGATTGAGCCCCAGCCTGGGAATCAAAGGGTCGCCAGTTCGATTCCCAGTTAGGGCACATGCCTGGGGTACACAAGTGGCAACCACACATTAACATTTCTCTCCCTCTCTTCCTCCCTTCCCCTCTGTCTAAAAATAAATAAATAAAATCTTTAAAAAGCAAAAGAGAATCTTTTTTTAAATGTTTGCTAAAACATCTGAAAAATTTGTTCTCTTCATTTTGTTTCCCAGTCATTTCCTTAAGAGTCTATTTCTCCACTTTGGTAAAAGGCTATTCTGATGAGGGGTGCTCACGTGCTCCATCTGGGAGATCTTTGCCAATCATTTTTAGGGTTTCTGGCTTGCCTAGTGGTGTTTCTTATGTGATCACATAGCCTGTAAGACTGAACCCACATTTTTAAACATTTCTCATTACTGAGATGGTCCACGAAATGAACAAGAGCATTTAAAAGACTCCTCCAGAGAAATCATGTACTGAAAATCCAGCTAAAGCCTTTATGAGCAAACCAAGAAATGGCAGAGCCAACCTGTCTCCTATTTCTAAGACAAGCTCTTTACTAGCCACATTATGTATAAGTACAATGATTAGTCTATCAGTCAGGGGTCAGTTGCAGACAACAGAATCTCTCTGGCTAGTTCAAATAGAAAAGAGTTTACTTCAAGTTCTGAGTGGTTGATAAAATTCCTTGAATGGGCTGCAGACCTGGCTGACCTCTGCCACAGTGAGGAATTTGAGGAGTTGAGAAACTGCCACAACTGCCAGCTTCACCACCAGCTTGCCACAATCCACACCAGCAAAGTGAATCCCTAAGTCCTGTTTCTTGCTGCCCATGCAATTCTGCTACAACTGACACTAAGCACTACCAGGACCAAGCTTGTCAGCAAAAGCACGGAAAGCAGTGGAAGCAAGGCCTCCACCTTGTGGTGTTCGCATTTACCTTCCAACTTTTGCATAAAGGTGCCTCTTTAGAAGAAGTTCAGTCCATGTAGAACTCACACTGTATGTGAGTCTGGGAAATGTGGTCTTTCACTTTACTGTCTGTGTTATTTTGGGTAAGTCATGCTACAAAGAGTCTGGAATGCAGCTGGCTGAACTAGTCTACAATTTTCCCTATAGCTAACTAATCAAACTTGACCAGAAGTTAGGAAAAAAAAACTACCAAGAAGACTACTTGAAATATGGATTTACACCAATTATCAAGGGCTAAACTTTACCCTAATTATATACAGGTCAACAAATTCTTATCCAAAATCCTGGGAGCAGATGTAACATTCAATTTTTTAAAATTCTTTTGGGAGTAAATTTTCCCTCTCATATGAAACACCTCAAAATCTTCACAAAATGTAAAGGTAGTTTTAAAAAATATATTGGACATAAGGCAATAAAAGACAATGATCTCTAAGAAACTGGAAACAAATCAAGTGAACCCTGCAGATGATCCACCTTTCTGCCTTGAGAGAGTTCCCAGGCCACAGAAAAGAGAGTGGAACCCAGGAAGAGCCGAGCAAACTTCAGAGCTGCTAGTCTGCAGAGGACAAGACAGCTAGAGTTCTCAGGACAGAGTACTGGAAAGGAGAAAGCTCAAAGAGAACCTTAGAGATATGCAGAGGGTCTCTTTGAGAAGTCGGTCAAGTCTGATCAGCACATGCAGGTAAGGAAACTATCCAAGGCTAGGAGAGAACCACTCAAGAGGATTAGAAGTTATAGTGCACAAGGCTCACAAAGGGCTGAGAACATTGTGCATTTCCATCAGCCACCTGGAGAACTTCAAGATTTGTGGGATAGTGGTTGGAATACACACTTTTTCTTTAGTGGCAAGAAAAATAGCCAGGCATACAAAGAAGCAGGAAAATATGACCATAATAGGCAAAATCAGTTGATTGAAACCAACTCAGAACTGACACAGATGTTAGAAATAGTAGACAAGCATATTTAATCAGTTATTATGAATGTATACCACATAATCAAAAAGTAAAGTAGAGATGTAGAAGGTATATAAAAGACCCAAATCAAACTTCGGGAGATGAAAAGTACAATGCCTGAGATGAAAAAGTACACTAATTGGATTAGTGGAAGATTAGACACTGTTGAAGAAAAGATTAATTACCTTGAAGGCATAACAATTCAAAGTGCTCAAAATGAAACAGAATAAGAAAATATAACTTAAAACAGTGAACATGTGTCCTTTATACTTGTTCCTCTAAACCTTCCCCTTTTCCCCTGAAATTCCCTCCCCTCTCTCCTCTGGTGACTGTCAGCCTGTTCTCAATTTCAGTCTCTTTGGATATATTTTGCTTGTTTGTTTGTTTTGTTGATTAGATTCCTGTTAAAGGTGAGATCATATGGTATTTGTCTTTTACCGCCTGACTTATTTCGCTTAGCATAATGCTCTCCAGTTCCATCCATGCTGTCATGAAGGGTAGGAGCTCCTTCTTTCTTTCTGCTGCATAAAATTCCATTGTGTAAATGTACCATAGTTTTTTGAACCATTCATTTACTGATGGGCACCTAGGTTGCTTCCAACACTTGGCTGTTGTAAATTGTGCTGCTAGGGGGTAGAAATGGGAGGGAGGTGGGGAGGGCTGGGGTGGTGGGCTGGGATGGGAGTAAAAGACTGAAAACTGTAGAAGAATAACAATTAAAATAAAATTAAAAAAACAGATACAGACTCATAAATACAGAAGAAAGACTGACAGTTGTCAAAGGGGACGGGGTTTGGGGTCTGGGTGAAAAAGATGAAGGAATTAAGTAGTACAAATTGGTACTTACAGAATAGTCACAGAGATGTAGATTATAGCATAGGGAATATAGTCAACAATATTGTGATGACTAAGTATGGGGCCAGATGTCTACCTGCAGCAGCGAGACCACTCTGTAAAATACATGATTTTCTAACTACTTTGCTGTACATCTGAAACTAATACAGAATAATATTGAATGTAAACTATAATTGAAAAATAAAAACAAATTAAAAAAAAAACAGTGAACAATTGCTCTTGGCCTTTTGGCTAAGATCAAGTGTAGTAACAGTGAACAGCATGTCAGTGAGCTATGGGACAACTTCAAATGACTTGAAGAAATAATAACCAATTTTTTTCTAAATTTGATGTAAACTATAAACCCACAGATCTGAGAAATTCAATGAGTCTCAAGCATGAAAAACATGAATAAAATTATGGTGAGGCATATTATAATCAAACTGCTCAAAACCAGTGATAAAGAGAAAATATAAAAAGCAACTCAAGAAAACATTGTTTTCAGAGGAATAAAGATAAGAATGACAACAGGTTTCTCATTAGAAACAGTGCAAGTGAGAATCATTGGAACAGCATCTTTAAATCACTGAATTTTAAAAAATTTAGAATACATTTCTTACACATTGTATAACATCTCCAGACTAATAAATGGAATACCCCTCATATTACATAAACTAGTCTACCCACCCCTAACTAACATCTCTGAATCATTCTCATCCTATTACCCTGTTTAACTTCTCTATTGGTTCACTCTTTCCGCATGGTAACTGCACTATGACCCAAGGGCCATGGACTGGATTTTGTCCCCCCTGAATTCATATGTTGAAACCCTAATTCCCAGTGTAACTCTGTCTGGAGATGAGGTCTTTAGGAGGTAATTAAGGTCAAGTAAGGTCATAGGGGTGGGACCCTAATCCAGTAGGACTGTGACCTTATAAGAAGAGGAAGAGTGAGAGATTCCACACGAGGACACAGAAGGCATCCATCTGCAAGCAAGGAAGAGAGTTCTCACCACAAACTGACCATTCCAGAACCCTTATCTTGGACTTCCAGCTTCCAGAACTGTGGGAAATAAATGTCTATTGTTTAGGCCATCCAATCTGCTATAGTTTGTCATGACAGCCTGAGCTAACACAGATTTTTACCCCAAGTTTGGTGTTGCTCTGCCTCCTCGCAGTTCACTAGAATGCCAGGCAGCCAGGCTGAGGGTATTTTGCTTGATCCAACAGCTTCTGGCTGTGCTGTCCAAGGCAGGTAGTAACTCCCACACACTCTGGTTGAGTCACCATGGGAATGACTTCCACATCAGCTAGGCCTAGGTTCAGCCCCTGTTTCTGATAGTCTGCCAGCCTCAGTTCCTTATCAGGGCATAAAAGGACTCTTCAGCTTCTTTCTCATTGGTGATAACTGTGAAAAGCCGAGTGCACTCCCCAGAAAACCCACGCAGGTGATCTTCAGACCTCATCTGGAATGTGGTCTTAGGCAGGTCACTTCATTCTTCTATGCTTCATTTTCCTTACCTGTAAAAGGGGTTTATGACTGCTTCCTGGTGAAGACTGCAGAGATGATGTACAGGAAGTATTCAGCTCAGAACCTATCCTGGGAACTGTTCCACAAATTGTTGCTGTGCTACTTTCCTCCAGAAGGGGCTGGAGGCCCAACCCTGGGGTGACAGTGCCACAGGCCCTGTTTGTCCCTAAGGCTGGTTCTGTGTATGCTGCTCAGCAGTTGTTCCTAGCACCCACCCAGGATAACTTTGCAGAATGACAAATGGCATAGTCCCAGCATGGCTTCAGCCACTTCTTCTCTCTAAAATATTTTTTGTCACCCACCCAGCAAAGTCTGAGCTGTGTTTTGTGACATTATTCACTCTATCTGGTAATTTGGGGAGAAGAGAGCACCAAATGCAACCAATGATGTCCCCCACAGTTGCTAATAGGAGCCACCATTTGGGTTCCACAGTACTCTCTTGGCCCCAGGGACTCCAACAGCTGCTGGAGCACTGTCTGCCAGGCCAGGATCCGTGCTGAAGGCTCCAAGGGCAGAATAGAGACCAGCACAGTCACACTGGGCTCCTAGAGGCTTGCAGCATTAATAATCTATAGTTCAATCATTAGCAGCAAATCCAAGTGAAATGGAAAAATATACACCATGTTGGAGGCTGCAGGGCTGCTGAGAGGTGGCTTTTCTGCTTCATGGCAGCCTTAATGATTAGTTCTCAGCCACTAGCAGCCCCAGCTGACAAGCGGCGCCTGCAAGCTGTAGGCTTTCTGCAGGTGATAATTGAACAAAGCTAGAACTCATTCAAGATACTAACACACACTGGCTACCATGGATCTTCCAGGTGTGTCAGACCCCCAAATCAAGCCCTCTCCAAGTACACCCTGAGGGTGTTCGTTGGTCACTTATTACCCTCTGCATAGATCTGGAAGTGGATCTTTTCAGATACAGAATCCAAGGTTGCTGGGGTCCTGGCAAGGATTTCATATGTAAACTAAACTGATTCTGAAACGCTATCCTAGGTCTTTATTGCAACAAGTCAGCCTGTAGCATGCTAAAGTAGGAAGATATCTGAAATGGAGAAGCATTTTTAATTTTAAGGGTTTTTTTAATCAATTTATTTCAAGTTGTTATTGGATATAAGGTTAAAAATTCTTTGTTAATATTCTTCCTGGTCATACCCATTAATCAGGAATCTCTGTCTACAATTGACAGAAGCACAGCTCAAGCTAAGTGAAACCCCAGAAGAGGCCGACATCCTGCAGAACTACATGGAGGGAAGACCAGTGGCCTTCCAGAACCAGAATTTGAAACCACCTCAGAATTTGGCTTTTTGCCCCTGCATGTTGGCTTCCTTGTCTCAGACTGACCTCCCCGAGGTAGAAGTCATGGGAAGCTCCAGGCTCATGCACCTCATCACTTGGGATTTAGATAGCAGAAGGGCCTTTCTTTCCTAGTGCCACTTTGAAAACTTCCTGGGGAAGAAGTCAGAAAAGCCTTTTTCCTATGATGAGACCATCCATTTAGACCATTAACATGACCATGTTCCAGCCTCACTAGATCCCTGAGAATTTTGGCTCCTCCTCCAGTTCCTGAATTTGACTAAACCCCTGTGCCACATGTGGTAGGATCTGGTGTCCCAAGCAACTGCCAAAGAGACTGCATAATGCAAGGCAGAAGAACAGGGGCCTAATTCTCTGTGACTAGGAAGGAGCCAGAGAAGATGAATCCCCTTTCCTTGCCTCCAATAGACTGTCCTGAGGCCCAGTTTCTCCAAATACCCCATCCAGAGACATCCTGTATGGCCACTAGCCTCAAGCAGTGGCCAGCACCAAATTCATAATCCTGCATGGTTCCCCATCTTCCCTACCTCAGCTCCCTCACCTTTCACTCTCATTGCTGTAGGATTGTACCTCCCACATAAAATGTTAACATTTAATCTTTGCCTTAAGCTCTGATCCCTCAATGGGCAGGGAATACCAGAATAACAAGAATGATGAAAATCATGAACATGGATTTTTATTATATCAAACATCCTCAAATCCATGGTAACAAAAAAACTCAGGCTTATATAGAGGGAGTTTCCAACAGGTTTCTGTCTCAAAATTAGGATTCCATGAGACTAAATTTAGAAGTTAAAAGTTAATTTAATTGGAAAGGTGGTAAAAAGTACAAACTTTCAGTTATAAATTAAATAAGAACAAGGAATGTAGTTTACAACATGATGACTACAGTGAACACTGCTATGATATATAGGAACGTTGTTAAAAGAATAGATACTAAGTGTTCTTAGCGCAAAAAGAAAACTTTTTTCTTTTTGTGTGTCTATATGAGATGATGGATGTTAACGAAACCTATTGTGGCAGTCATTTCATGATGTATATAAATCAAACCATCATGCTGTTCACCCTAAACTTACATAGTGATATATATCAATTATTTCTCAATAAAACTGGGAAAAAGCCTAAATTCATAAACGTGTGTTGAAAAGACTTACTATTCAGAACTGTACTCAGAAAGAATTTAGGGGCTTCTGGTTAAATATGGCAGATTGAATAAACACATTTACCACCTCTCCCTCCTGAAAACTTCATAAAATGATAGTAAAATGAGGGGAAAAGGTATAAACCTACCCATTAGGAGACATGAAACTGGAGAAGGGATGATGGTAGATGAGAGATTGCAGAATATTTTGGGACACTTGCTGTAGCAGAGCAGAGATGGCTGCAATTTAAGGGAGTGCAGAGAGAACAACAGGCAGTACAAATGATAGTGGAAGGCTAGGATGAGGCACAGCACTGAAAACACACACTGATTAAAAGTACAAAAAACACCCCTCCCCAAACCTCTCCTTTTCCTGCAATTGCCAAGCAACTCCTCTTCCCTTTCACTTCTCCATAGGAGACTAGAGGTTTGTTTTCTGCAAAACTTGAACTGGACAGACTCTAGATGTGGGGACACCAGATCCAGCAGGAAAAAAAGTGTGAGGTGTGAGGCTAAAAGGAGAAGGAATTAGGTAAAAGTCCCAATACTGACTGTTAGATTCCCTGGTCCCTTTCCCTTGTCCTATCTGCAGAATGGCAGTGGCACTGAAAAATAAAATCAAGGAAATTTCACTTAAAAAGTGAACAAAGACCTCTATAAGACTAATAGAAATTCCAGAAAAAAAAAAAAAAAAGTGGGGAAAATGGAGTGAAGGAATCTTTTAAAGGCACAAAGAATAAAAACATTCCCAGAAGGGAAAGACATCAATCTCCAGACTGAAAAATCCACAATAAATGACAAACAGCCCAAGACTATCATGAATTTCCAGAACACCAGGGCTAATGAGAAATTTCTAAAAGCTTCCAGTGAGTAAAGCATGTCATTATAAAAAGAGCTAAAATCAAAATAGCTTCAGGTTTTCTAATAGCAACTTCAGAACCTAAGAGATAATGGACTAATGTCTTCAAACTTCTGAAAGGAAATAATTTTATGAGCACTCATCAAGTAAGTACCAAAGGAGTACTACTATTGATGCTCACAAATAAAGGAGAAATGGTGTGATTGGAATGTCACCATTCTGCAACTCATAGGTCCTTGCTTTTCATAACTTTGAATATTTCTTGTAAATCCCTTCTGGCCTGAAAAGTTTCTGTTGAGAAATTAGCTTTTCTCTTGCTACTTTTAAAATTTTCTCTTTATCTTTACCTTTTGCATTTTAATTACAATGTGTCTTGGTGTGGGCCTCTTTGGGTTCATCTTGTTTGGGACTCTCTGCACTTCCTAAACTTATATGTCTATTTCCTTTATCACATGAGGGAAGTTTTCTGTCATTGTCTTCTTAAAATAGGTTTTCAATATCTTGCTCTCTCTCTTCTCCTTCTGGTACCCACATGACACAAATGTTAGTATGCTTGAAGTTGTCACAGAAGCTCCTTACACTATCTTCATTATTATGGATTTTTTTCCTTTTTACTGTTCTGATTGGGTATCTTTTGCTTCCTTATATTCCAAATCTCTATTTTATCCTTGGCTTCATCTGCTCCACTGTTGATTCCCTGTAAATTGTTCTTCATTTCAGTTAGTGTATTCTTCATTTCTGACTGGTTATTTTTTATGATTTCTATATCCAGTTTTATGTTTTCTATTTCTTTGTTGAAGTTTGTACTAAGTTCATTGAGCATACTTATAGCCAGTGTTTTGAACTGTGCATCTAGAAGATTTCTTGTCTCCACTTTGTTTAGTTCTTTTTCTGGAGTTTTTCTGTTCTCTTCTTTGGGACATGTTCCTTTGTCTCTTCATTTTGACTGCCTCCCTGTGTTTGTATTTATGTATTTATTAGGTAGAGCTGCTGTGTTCTCTGGGCTTAGTAGTGTAGACTAATATAGTAGGTGTCCTATAGGGTCCAGTGGCACAGCCTCCCCAGTTGCCCAAGCTGACTACTGCAGGTGTGTCCCCACTCCATGTGGGCTGTTACACCCTTCTCTTGCAGTTGAGCCTTGATTGCTGTTGGCATGTCAGAGGGAATGATTTACCCTGAGGTTGATCAGCTACAAGGACTGGCTATGACTACCAACCACCATAGAGGACCAGCTGTGCAGGGGCCTACCACATGGAGCAGGACTTACTTCAGTGGAGCTCTGGTGCCTGCTGAGTCCTCCCTTTGAGTGTTTCACTTTTGAATGTGGTTTGGTGGTGCTTTAGTGTGGTCTGAAACTGTCCACCAAGTGTGCTGGCTCTGGGGCCTCCCTAGAGGTGAAGGCCAAGGTCAGCTGCTGCCTGTGTTCTGCCTGGGGCCACTTGGCATGAGGTACAAAGTGATCTGCAGATGGCTGCAACTTGTGGTGGGCTTGGAGGTGCCCAGGAGAGGCCAAGCTTCAAATCAAGGTCAGCTGCTCCTAGTGCTGGGCTTAGGGCAACTTACTGAGAGATATGGAGCACCCTAAGGCCTGATGCTGCTTGTTTGAGAGATTTTGGGAAAGTCCAAAACATGAGTCAAGACATGCTTTTGGTATGGAAAAGCCACTGGAAACAGATTGAGTGGGCTCACAGGTTGGGTGGGGCAAGGTCTCTGGGAAACATCGGGGTGGGGCAAACAGGGTGGAGCTGGGTTGATGGAGACTCAGATATGGCACTCGCCTGCAGGCTCTATGGTGTGAGGGTCTCAGAAAAGGAAGAGTTCACCTCTGCTATCACTTTTTTCTGGCAGAAAGCTGCCCCCCCACTCTTGCCCTGTTGCCAAAAATATTCAGTTCCTCCCTATAGGCCCCTGATGCCTTTCAAGTTTCTGATTCAGCACTGGAACTCAGAGAGAGTGAGTCTGACTGAGTAAGTCCATACTTGGGCCCTTTAAGAGGAACTACATGGGATTCCAGAAGTCCTTTGTCTCACTCAGCTACAATCCCTGTTGATTTTTACAGCCAGAAGTTATGGGGACGTCTCTTCCTGGCACTGGAACCTTGGTGTGGGGAGCCTGGAGTGGAGCTGGGATCCCTTGCTCCTCAGGGGGTGCTGCATAGCTGAGATATCCCTCCCAATTTTACCTCACACACATGGGTGTGTGACCAGCTTGCTCTGTGTCTCTGTCCCTCCTACCAGTCTCCATTTGGCTTATTCTTTATATCTCTAGTTGTAAAACTTCCATTCAGGTGGTTCTAAATAGTGGTTGTTCTGTAGTTTAGTTGTAATTTTGATATGCTTGTGGGAGGTACCATATTTACTTACGCCACCATCTTGACCAGAAATCCTCTATTTACATTATTTCATTTAGCATAATGCTCTCAAGCATATTTTAAATTATTTTAAAAATATTTTTAAACACTTTTAAAATGTATTTTAGAATTCTGCATAATAATTTTTTAATAAAGTTATTTTTAAGATGTAAACCAAGTTGTAACCTAAGATGGAGTAAGACAGGAATTCAGACACTGGAGAATAGTGTGGGAATTCCTGGTAGACCCAGGGAACAACCAGGACCTGCCAGACAGGAGCACAGAAGGCAATAAGAGTAAGGAATCTTGGCGGGTGGAATTAGTTGTTTTGATTATTTGATATGTTTATGTGAAAAATAACATTAAGTGGTATTTTGCAAAATTGCTGGAACATTTTGAAAAAAATGTACTAATACATTGAAAACTAAGGGACAAAAGCAGGGCAGTTATTAATTCCAAGAAAAGCAAAAAGGTATACAGAAAGAAATGTGGTTTATTTTGCATTGCCAAAATAATATAAATAGAGATACTAATTTAACCAAAAATTGCAATATAAACTCTTTGGAAAGTTCAGAATAGGGATAAATGGAGGTTTGTGTTTAAAAATATAAATTCTTATTTTCTATAACAAGAAATGAATCAATACACCTGAAATTAGTAAATAAGAATATATTTACTAATATATTGCAATCCCATTTACTAATATATATTTACTTATATATAAGCAATCCCATTTATATCAGTTATTACTCAAAACAATAAGGTAATAGTCTCAGAGGTATTTAGGACTCATTATTTCCAAGCAGCAGAAACCAACCAAAGCTAGATTTAAACTGAAAAGCAGAATTCATTTTAAGGATTTATGATTGTTTCTCAAAGGGCAGAGATATGGCTAGGCCTTGAGCAGGGATCACAGTTAGGAAGGACAAGGTAGCTAGAAACCAAGCAGTAGCTCGCTCTTTCTCTCTGTAGACTGGCTTTCTCAGCTTGCCCCTCAATTCTCACAGAAATTAACCAGCTGCATCTCAGTGCCAAATCCAGATTTCCAGGAGAAATGACTCCATGACTAACTGGCATGGCTTGGTATGGCAGTTTCAAACCTGACTGCAAATTAGTTTGCATTCCTTCCATAGGGAAAGCAGCATCTATGTCCCTGTCTGAGCAACTTGTGATGGGTTTGATCAGTGGGATATGGTAGAAGTGAGCCCATATGACATGCTGAGCTGTAGAAGGCCACACAGTTCCCAGTTTGTTTTTTGGAACATTCACTCTTGGGAGTCCTGATCTGTTGTAAAAGAATTCCAACCATCCTGAAGCTGCCATTCTGTGAGGAATCCCAAGCTATGGGGAAAGACCATGTAGATGCTCTAGCAAAAGTTCCAGCTGAGCCAAGCCTTCAAGTCATCCCAGCCCAGATGCCAGACATGTGAGAAGAAAACCTTCAGATGATTCCAGCCCCAGTCATTTGAGGGGCTGCCAGCCATTCATCTTCCCACCTGCAGTCAGGAAGCAGAGCCAGGCCATGTGAGCACAATAAAATTGCTGCTGCTCTATGCCATTAAGTTTGGGATGGTTGTTGTACATCAGCACATAACTGTAAGCTGACAGTCAACTGATCAGATGACTGTCCCTGCTTCATGGAATCATGAAGTCATAGCATGACTGCTGGAGACTTACTCCACAAGGAGGTAGGGATGGCAAGGAGTAGAGCAGATTCCAGCAATCTATGGCTTGACAACCCTCAAGGTGTCTACTACATTGTCTACCCTGGTTTCCTAGTGCCTGTTGCCTACCTAATCAGAGGGAAGGACATATGGATTCAGAACTCTTGATCTCTTGTTTTTTAAGCCCAGTTCTCAGTTCTTGCTGTCCCCCACAATACACCAATGAAAAGCAGGGAAGAGTGAGAAGGTGTATTTTTCCTCCTCCAATTTAATGGTGTCATTAATGCCCTTCCCTCCCAGCCTCATGGTGGTCTTCCTGCAGAAACAATTGCCAAGAAATGAAAAATATCCTCAGAGCTCTGGCATCTTCCCTCTGTGGCCTCTCAAGTACAGAGGAGATCATTAGAGTGTCCTCATGTTGCCTAGCAACCTGTGAATGCTGTTTGCTATCATGTCATTAATATGATATGAAAGCGTTTCATAAAAGACATTCATCTTGCATTAATGAAAATCAAATTTGCTAATATGACACAAAAATCTGTTCTTCCAACTTTCTATACTTAAGTAGCTTATTTATTGAATTAGACTGTGAGTATTTTAAGGCTTGAGACTGTTAACGTATCATAATAATGACTTTGTTTTCAATAATATCAGATGGCTGTTAATAATATGATTACCAGCTACAATGGGTGATCACCATCCCAGAAGAAGCCCCCTCCCCTCAGGTCCAGCCCCAATACAAGTTAACTATCTGCCACCCAAATTCTTATCACTGAAACCTTAGCTAGGAGAGGATTCTGGTTTAAGCTGGTATACTTACTATCCACAAGTTTCTTTAAAGCTGAGAGACAGAGAACTAATGAAATGCCTGTCACCTAAAGAAGGTTCCAGTGAATGAATGGATTGCGTATCATCTAAATGTGAAAGGAACTACCAGAGGTTATTCAGTCATCCTCTTCTTTCTGAAAAAAAAGAAAGGGTAAAAAAAGGCCTTATGTATTCAATATATCGTGCACTAAAAAGAGGATAAGAAATGCAGACAGTTTCTTACTTTAAAGTACAATTTATTTCTGAAAACAAGTATGGAATTCAAATGTACAAAAGCCAAATAATACTTCTAGTTCAAGATGGCAACGTAGGAAGATCCTGATCTCACTTCTCCCACAGACATGCTGAGTGTAGACTACATATGGAACAGTTTCTTCTTTAAATAACCTAAAGGTTAGCTAAGTGACAACTACGCACCTGGCAAATGAAAAGAAAACCATATTGATACAGGTAGGAGAGGCTGGGACATAGTCTTGACATAACCTGTCCCCTCAGCATGGCATTATACAACTAGGAGGGAACTCAAAAACGTGAGCTCCCTCTGAGGAGTAAGGGGTTCAAACCCCACACTGGACATCCTAACTTTTAAGACATGCTCTTGAGAGGTGAGCCTTCAAAACATGTAACTTTGAAAACCAACATAGTTCACTTGCTGAGACCCACAAGACTAGTAATCTGAGAAACCGCTCTAAAGGGCCCATGCCCTCCAATTTGCCTGCCCTAAGGCAAATTGAACTGTCAGAGGCAGCCAATTGAACCCCGACTTAACGTGAAGGAGGCTCACCTGTTTCTATTAAAGTGTTGGCCTGAGGGATAGACATTTAATTTAATGCACACATCTAAGAGCCTGCTGGAGCACTCCCCAGTGATGGAGACCGGCAGGTGCCTTTGCCACTTTCCAGAGGACTAGTATCTCCTGGAAGGGAGCTTTCACATGCATCTGGTACCTTGATTTTTGGGGCTATCACCTAGGTAATGCCTCTCAATCACCTGGCCCTGGAGGCCAGGGCAGCTTGCATTCCTGGTCCCATGATACTGTAATAATCTGTGACACTCAGAGAGAAGCTTATACTCTTGTCTGGTGCACCAGTTTCTATGATTGCTGCCGGGAGACACCTCTACATCACCTGACTTTGGTAGCGAATAGGACTTGCATCCACAAGACTTTTAACCAATGGAAAAAGAGGTCTTTAACAGTTACCACACCAAGGTCATAGCAAGAGGCAACAGAGCCAGGAGCTCAGTCTTTATTACAAAGCTATAGTAATTAAAACAGTATGGTAGTGGCATAAAAACATTGACCTTAGTAGGTCAATGGAACAAAATAAAGAGCCTAGAAATAAACCCACACATATGTGGTCAATTAATTTACAATAAAGGAGCCAAGAATGTACAATAGGGAAAGGACAGTCTCTTCAATAAATGGCAGTGGTAAATTGGACAGCCACATGCAAAAGAATGAAACTGAGCCCTGACTGGTGTGGCTCAGTGGGTTGGGCAATTCCCACAGACTGAAAGGTTGCCAGTTCAATTCCCAGTCAGGGCACAGACTTGGGTTGTGGGCCAGGTCCCCAGTTGGGGGCATGCCAGAGGCAACCAATTGATCTTTCTCTCCCTCTCTTTCTCATTCCCTTTCCCTCTCTCTAAAAATAAATCAATAAAATCTTTTTTAAAAAGAATTAAACTGGACCACCATCTTATACCATACACAAAAATTAATTCAAAATGGATTAAAAATTTGAATGTAAGACCCAAAATACAAAAACTAGAGGAAAATATAAGTGGTGAGCTCCTTGACAGGTCTTGGCCATTTTTTGAGTCTGATACCAAAAGCACAAACAACAAAACCAAAAATAGGTGGGACTACATCAAACTAAAAATCTTCTACCCAGCAAAAGAAACAACAAAATGAAAAGGCAATCTACTAAGTGGGAGAAAATAATTATAAATCATATATCTGATAAAGGGCTAAAATCCAAAATATATGAAGAATGGATACAACTCAATAGACTAAAAAATGGGCAGAAGATCTGGGTAGACATTTTTCCAAAGATGATACACATATGGCCAACAACTACATGAAAAAATGATCAACACCATTAATCATCAGGAAAATACAAATATAGACCACAATATTATACCACCTCACATCTATTAGAATGGCTACTATCAAAAAGACATTAAATAAGTGTTGAAAAGGGAACTTTTATGTACTGTTGGTGGGAATGTATCTTGGTACTGCTACTATGGAAAACAGCATAGATGCTTTTCAAAAAAGCAAAACTAAAACTACCAAACAACCCAGCAATTCCACTTCTGGGTATTTATCTGAAGAAAACAAAAGCACTAATTCAAAAAGATATATGCCCCTCCTATGTTTATTGCAGCATTTTTATCAATAGCCAAGATATGGAAGCTACCTAGGTGTCCATTGATAGATGAATGGAATGAATACACACACACACACACACACGTATAGATATAATGTATGTATGTGTATTGTGTGTGTATATATATATGATGGAATATTACTCAGACATAAAAAAGAATGAAATCTTGCTATTTGTACATGAATGGACCTAAAAGACATTATCCTAAGTGAAATAAGTCAGACATAAAAAAGAAAAATACCATATGATTGTATTTATATATAGAATCTTAAAATAACAAGACAAAAAATAAATAAAATAAAAAACAGAGACAGACTTATAGACACAGAGAATAAACTGATGGTTACCAGAGGGGAGGTATGAAGGGATGGATAAAAAAAATGTAAAAGGGAATAAGAGGTGCAAACCTCCAGTTATTAAAAAAAAGAATTATAAATCATGGTGCTATAATGTACAGCATAGGGAAAATAATCAATATTATTGTAATAAATTCATATGGTGACAGATAGTCACTAGACTTATTGTTGTGATCACAACATAAGGACTATAAACATCAATAAGGAATACAATGTTGTACACCTGAAATTAATATAATATTGTATGTCAACTATAATAAAATAAATTTAAAAAAATTTAAATAGAACTGCTATGTGATCCAGGAATGCCACTTCTGGAATTTTTACTTCAAAATAATTTCAAACTTCCAAAAAGGTAACAAATAGAACAAAGAATAGCTGTGTACCCTTCACTTAGAAATCCAAACATTAACATTTTATTGCACTTGCTTTATTATTCTTACCCTCTTTTCTTTCTTTACACACATACGTACCGCACAAACACACTCACTTTAAGAACAGAAAGGACATAACATTTTCCTAATGTTTAAAAGTAAATTACAGAGCCCTGACTGGTGTGGCTTAGTGGATTGAGTGCTGGCCTGTGAATCAAGGAATCGCCAGTTCGATTCCTAGTCAGGGCACATGCCTGGGTTGCAGGCCGGGTCCCCCATGGGGTGTGCAAAGGAGGCAACCACACATTGATGTTTCTCTCCTCTTTCTCCCTTCCTTTCCCTCTCTAACATAGATAGATAAAAAAAAGTTAAGTAAATTGCAGAAATGAGCTGGATGTGACTAAGGAGAGGGAGAGGCCAAGATGAAAGTGTAGGTAGAAACACTTCGCTTCCTCGCACAACCAAAAGGATAACAACAAATTTAAAAACAAAAAACAACCAGAACTGCCAGAAAAATCAAACTGTGTGGAAGTCCGACAACAAGAAGTTGAAGAAACATTCATGCAGACTGGTAGAAGGGGAAGAGACAGGCAGCTGCAGCAGAAAGGACGTGTAGCAAGGCAGTTGACCAGGCAGGCAAGGCTGCAGAGGGTGGTAGGGATTTGCCACATTTGTGTACAGATAAGCCAGGAATAACAACTGGGGAGCAAGAAAAACTGCACAACCCAGGGTTCCAGTGTAGAAAACTAAAGCCTCAAATCTTCTAGCTCTAAAAACCTGTGGGGGTTGCAGGGATGAGAGAAATTCTCAGCCTAACAGGAGACTCCATTGGAGAGACCCACGAGGTCCTAGGACATACACAAACCCATCCACCTGGGAATCAGCACTTGAAAGGGCACAATCCACTTGTGGGAAGTGAGGGAAGTGACAGAAAGTGGGGCAAGAGCCAAGCAAGCAAGCAGCATTGTTCCCTCTCTGATCCCTCCCCCACATACAGTGTACCACAAAGCAGTGGATGGGTTGCCCCACCCTGGTGAATACCTAAGGCTCTGCCCCTTATAATGTAACAGGTGTGCTAAGACAAAGAAATATAGCTGAAATGAAAGAACAGATAACAACTCCAGAAAAAGAACTATGCAACAAGGAGATAGACAACCTTCCAGATACAGAGTTCAAAACACTGGTAATCAGGATGCTCACAAAAATGATTGAGTTCAGTCACAAAATGAATAAAGAAATGAAGTCTATACAAAGTGAAATGAAGGAAAATATGTGGGGAACAACAGTGATGGGAAGGAAACCAGGACTCAAATGAATGATTTGGAACAAAAGGAAGAAATAAACTTCCAACCAGAATAAAATGAAGAAGCAGGAATTCAAAAAATGAGAGAGGCTTAGGAACCTCTGGAACAACTTTAAAAATTCCAACATCTGAATCACAGGGGTGCCAGAAGGAGAAGAGGGAGAGCAAGAAATGGAAAACTTATTGGAACAAATAATGAAGGAAAACTTCACTAATCTGGTGAAGGAATTAGACATGCAAGTCCAGGAACCTCAGAGAGTCCCAAAGAAGTTGGATCCAAGGAGAAACACACCAAGACACATCATAATTAAGTTGCCCAAGATTAAAGATAAGGAGAAAATCTTAAAAGCAGCAAGAGAAAAAGAGACAGTTACCTACAGAGTAGTTCCCATAAGACTATCAGCTGATTTCTCAAAAGAAAACTTGCAGGCAAGAAGGGGCTGGAAAGAAGTATTCCAAGTCATGAAAGGCAAGGATCTCCATCCAAGAGTACTCTATCCAACAAAGCTGTCATTTAGAATGGAAGGGCAGATAAAGTGCTTCCCGGATAAGGTCAAGTTAAAGGAGTTCATCATCACCAAGCCCTTATTATATGAAATGTGAAAGGGACTTATCTAAGAAAAAGAAGATCAAGACTATGAACAGTGAAATGACAACAAACTCAGAACTATCAACAACTGAACCCAAAGAAACAAAAATAAAAACTAAGTAAACAACTAGAACAGGAATGGAATAAAAAATGGAGGTCACAAGGAGGATTATCAGTGGGAAGGGAGATGGGGAGGATGGGGGGAAAGTACAGGGAATTAGAAGTATAAATGGTAGGTAGAAAATAGACAGGTGGAGGTTAGGAATAGTATAGGAAATGGAGAAGCCAAAGAATTTATATATACAACTCATGGACATGAACTAAGTGGGTGTGGGAATGCTGGAAGGTGTGGGGGGTATTAAAGGAGAGAAAAAACTGGGACAACTGTAATAGTATAATCAATAAAATATACTTTAAAAAAAAGAAAATGGTACCCTTAAATACTTCAATAGTAGTTCCTAAAATTAATGACATTCTCACACAACCATAATACAATTGTCAAAATTTTAAAATGACATTATACAAATTTGTATTCACATTTTGCTAATTGTCCCACTGATATTCCTTACTCTGGTTTAAAATCCATCTGAGATCCCACGTTGCGATTATTTGTTCTGTCTCCTTAATCATCTCCAGTCTGGAATCGTTCCTCAACTTTGACTTTCATGAGCTTTCACTGGTGAAAAATACAGGCCAGTTATGTTATGGAATGTCTACCGGTTTGGGTTTGTCTGATGTTTCCTTACTACGCACTTCAGGTTATACCTTCTTGGCAGGAACCACAGGAATGCTGTTATGTTTGTCTCAGTGCATGATATTAGGAAGTACATGGTGTAAATTTGTCCTTTGACTAGTGGTGTTAATGTGGTCACTTGGGTAGGGTGGAAACTTCAGGTTTCTCTGCTGGAAATGTACTGTTTTTACCTTCAATCCATTAGTGATATTTTGAGACTACGTAAATATCCTATTTTTCATCATTCTTTTTCCACTGATTTTAGCATCCATAAACAGTTCTTGCCTGAAACAATTGTTATTGTGCTGCTTGCCAAAGGGTGATTTTCTAACTTTTATTCATTCTACATTTATTACTTAATTTTTGACTATGAGGAAGAGTTGTCCCCTCTTTTTCATTTGTTTATTTATTCACTTATTTGTAGCAACATGGACTTACAAATTCCTATACTATTCCATGGGTTATAATCCATCGATTCTTATACTATTCCATGGGTTATAATCCATTACCCTCATTATTGTGTTTTTGGGAATTAAGACCTAGAAATGTGTTGGTTGAATTTTAATACTTGATTTTTGGAAACTACAAACCTGAAAACATAAAAGCGACAAAGAAAGCAAAGGAATAGTGTGTAGTTTGTTATTACATCTGCAAAAGCTCTGTAACAAACAAAAAACACATTAATTAGAAAAGCCTATTATGAAATGGAATTGTTTCATTTATTGGTTAATTATTGTAAATAAACATGTTAAACACGCTGAATATATTCTGTATAAGTAAATGATATTTCTACTAAACACTCTTCCAAAGTGTAAAGAGCACTTAATTTCACCAAAGGAATAATGAAGCAGCAAAATATCTTGCTTTCTGGGGTTTGCTAGTTCTTGTGGCCTCAGTCTCATAAAAGGTGATCCCACTTGGTTCCTTTGTGCCCCTCCCCCTGGATTTGTGGGGTTTTAATGTGCATATAGACACTTTTTTCTTTTCTTTCAGAAAATGGATAGGAAATGGCCATGGCTGCAAGCATGGCTGAGTGGCTGAGTGGCCTAATGCTAGCTGGTGCTCCGGCAGCCTAATTAAAGGAAAATGGCTGTGCTTTCTATGAAGAGAAACGCAGAATAAGAGAGGGACACGGAAAGGGAAGCTGAAGCCCTAAGAGCTTTCCTTTATCTACAAAATTAAATGCCAACCCGCTTCATTCTAAGACCTGAATTTATATAACAAATCAATGTAAATAGCTGGACAACTTCCAGGGCTCTACATTTATCATACAAATTCAATTAATGTAGCCCCTAATAAGCCAGTGATGTGCAAGAAAATACCACAGATGGAATAAAAGTGCAGATACATGGTCAGACTCAACCCTGTGCTCCCTCCCAGGGTCCAGGCGTCACTGTAAGGGGTGGCCGAGGGCTTGGATGGACATTGTTGCGACTGCTTTAATTGCTAAACTTACATAGAAACACAACTCTTAAGGATATAAAAATCACGCCCTTTCTGTAAGAAGACTGGTTTGCTCTGGCAAGCCAGGCAGGAAGTCAAGCCTGGCCCAGGAGGCACACACACACCTCAGCCCCTGTGGGTTCCGGGCCGCACAAGTGAGTCAACCGATTGACGTAATTGCTTCACTAGACGAAATAAGCAAGCAGAAGAACTTCATTGATACTTTTAATTTAACTTTAATCAGTTTAAACCAAAAAAAAGAGCCTCAATTTAACTATTCCTGTATAATTTTTGTTGATTTCCACGTAACTCTTTAGTGCACAACAAAACTCCATGAAGGCTTGTTATGCAGTCTCTCTTACTTTTATTGCAGCTAAAATTAATTGCTGCTATAAAACTGCAGCTAAATTGGTTTATACAGACACCCTTGAATGTAGGAAAAGCAGTTCCTGAGGAGGAAAAATTGCAGTTATGCCAAAGAAATTCTTGATTTAAAAGGCAAACAAAAAGTGTTTAATAATGTATTTAGTCTCTAATTCATACCAGAAAGAAACTGGGGCATCTTAGGCAAGTATATACAGTAGGATAATTGAGAAAATCAACAATAACAATAACATTGATAATAACACAATACAAATTGAGCCCTTCCCCCATGCCAAGCCTTGTTCCTGGAGAGTCTGTCTCTTCGAATGCTGGGAGTAACTTTGAGATAAGGACCATCCTTATCCCCATCCTACAGCTCTGAAGATGGAGGCTGGCAGCGGTTGAAGCTAACTAGCTCAAGATTATATAATCTAACAAGTGGCAGTGCTAGGAAAAAAATAAAAAGTCATCAATAAAAGGGAAATTAAGGCAGGACAGCAACGTGGAGCTGAGCTGAGGTAGAGAGACCATGTGTTCAAACATAGGTCTTTATTTAGTAAATTCACACAGTTGTCTTTGAGTTCCTTCAAGGTCAAAGCAAGGAGGATAATGTTATCATTGGCTAGATTTGTAAGGTTCATAAGATAAATGTATTCTGTTTTCTAAGGTAAAGCACAGTTTTTCCTGGGCTGTGTCTCGGATTCAGAAAAACAAATGCACAGAAGACAGATGATTCTCTAAGAATAGTGTTTCTGAAATCCAGGATGCTGGTGGCAGTGTGGGGAAGCAGTCTGTGCTCCATCCCCAGCATAAGCTGAGTGCTGACACTAAATCAGGACAACTGTGGTCTGGGATTCTGAGTCCTCACAGGCACAATGAGCCTGAGAAAAGCTTGTGCTTAGAGAGAGCACGGCTTCCCCACCTCAGGGTGGTGATGTCAAGGCCTGGGCACTGCTGGGGGTCTCCCTCCAGAGACAGTTCTGTGTGTGTCCAGCTCACAGACAAATAAACAGGCCTGTCCTGGTGGCCTCCAGCATACAGCAGCCTCCTTTCCTGCAGAGAAAGCCATTCCAGGTAGTGTCTCCAGCATCTCTGTAGCAGGACAGGGCTCCTCCCAGTGCTAGTGCTGGGGTAGGGGTGGGGGGACACCTGGCTCTAAGCAGTGTAAGCTTCCAGGTTCCTGGTACACCAGGGTAACCACACAGATGCTGCCTCTATAAATCCATGGGCTGACCAACAGCAAGAGAGAGGCTGTTTTTAAGCCATGCAGAAGATGGCTAACTTCTGTCAGAGATTAAAAGTGTCATTTTTGTGCCAGTGAGCAGTAAACATCCATTGTCTGTTTAGGCCAGTTCTAGATTGTGACAATGAAGACGTAGCCGAATTTTATTTAGAGGATACTTGTTTTTCTGTCATCTAGCTCTTTAGCAGGTGGCCATTAAAACTGTTTATCAAATAACTAGGTGGTTCTGCTTTGGAAATCATTTCTTTCTTGATCTACCTTAAAGCAATAAATTGAGTCAATAGAGATTCTGGCCAACTCAAGGTAGACAGGAAATATTTATAATTAAACTTCCATTCTTCAAGTCTTCAAGGGTGCTTTGTCACAGTGTGTCACAGGGCTGCATCTGCTGAACTAATACGTGGCATCTTCCAGTAGATTCTACTGCCCCAGAAACATGTAATTTAATTTTCAAACAAACCTAGGGTTAACTGGAAATACTTATTGGTTCTTATTCTCATTTTTGAAAATTGTATTGAAATGCATGAATACACTTTCTTTCAGAATAAAATGACCAGAATATAACCTTACAGTGTGAACATAAATTGCTCCTTGTTATCTTCTGTGTTAAAACCAGCTCAGGCCAGTGTAAGACTCCAAGGACACTGGGGTTTTGAGGAGGCTGTCCCATATGGAAAATATTTGTGTGGGTTTTTCCCCAGAATGTCTAGTTTGGGGACAGGTTTTAATCTAAAATCATAGATATTAAGCTCTGGTAACTTCAACTAAATACGTTCTCCCAATTTTTGTAAATTTAACTTTAAGAAAAGATTTTTGTAAAAAGTAGATGCTATATAGTCTATTGGGAATCATAGTAGACACCACACCATTCTCTCCTCTTCGGAAATACAATCACAATTTATAGGATGTTACATTGTACTGAAAATAAATGCAATGATACCCAGCTTCCCCTGCAGCCAAGGAAGCCATGTGACCAAGCTTTGGCCAGTAAGATATAAGTGTTGAATGGGACTTTTAGGAATTCTGCCTAAAAGAGGGGGGAAGGGCTCTCTTTTTCCCTTTCTCCATCCAAGACATACATGTGATGACTAAAGCTCAGCAGCCATTTTGCACCATGAGGCTAAAGGCCCTATGGATAGTACTGTGATCTGATATCCGTGGAACCACCATGCCCATCCTAGACACCACACCTGGACTTTATATAAAACAAAACTACACCTATGCCTTTTAAAAGCCACTGTTATTTTGAAATTTTCTGTAACAGCAATGAAACCTAATCTTAGATAATGCAAGGGATACCAAGGAATCTGGAGTGATTCAGAAAGTTGCTAGAAAGGCTAAGGAATAAGCATAAGGAAGTGAGATTTGGTTGTGGAGTTATTAGAGCATGAACTTTCAGGTCACATAAAATTTATGATTAAGACCCAATTCATCCCTGTCTGGTGTAGCTCAGTGGATTGAGTACTGGCCTGTGAACCAAGGGGTCACCAGTTCAATTCCCAGTCAGAGCACATGCCTGGGTTGTGGGCCAGGTCCTCAGTAGGGGACGCATGGGAGGCAACCACACATTGATGTTTCTCTCCCTCTCTCCCTACCTACTCCTCTCTCTAAAAATAAATAAATAAAATACTTTTTAAAAAAGACCCAGTTCAACCACTTGTTAGTTATGCAACCTTGGGCAAGTATTTAATTTTTCTGAATCTGTTTCCTCATCTGTAAATTGAGCCAGCCAGTCCCACTTTAGAGACTTGGAATTAGAATGAAGTGAGATAGTGCACAGAAATTTTTTAGCATGGTGTCTGTGGATTTGTATCTCCAGATAAATACAACAGCAGCTCCATCATCAAAGAAAAAATGAGTTCTTAGCCCTGGTCAGGTAGCTTAGTTGGTTAGAGCATAGTCCCCATGTGCCCCCAAGGTTGTGGGTTCAATTCCCAGTCAGGGCACATGCAAGAATCAATCAATGAATGCATAAATAAGTGGAAAGACAAATTGATGGTTCCTTCTCTCTCTCTTTCTCTCTCAAATCAAAAAATTAAAAAAAAATTTGCACCCCAGTGTTTATAGCAGCACAATTTACAATTTACTTCAGTGCTGGAAGCAACCTGAGTGCCCATCAGTAAATGAATGGATCAAAAAAACTATGATACATATACACAATGGAATATTATGCAGCAGAAAGAAAGAAGGAGCTGCTATCCTTTGGGATAGCATGGATGGAACTGGAGAGCATTATGCTAAAAGAAATATGCCAGATGGTAAAAGACAAATACCATATGATCTCACCTTTAAGTGGAACCTAATCAACAAAACAAACAAGCAAGCAAAATATAACCAAAAACATTGAAATTAAGAACAATCTGGCAGTAACCAGAGGGGAGGTGGATGGGGGAATGGGGGGAAAGTGGGGAGGGGTTTTCAGGAACAACTGTAAAGGACTCATGGACAAAACCAAGGGGTGATGGAATCATGGGAGGGAGGTGGGGATGGCTGGGATTGGGGGAGAGTGGTGGGGGGTAAATGCAGACAACTGTACTTGAACAACAATAAAGCAATTAAAAAATAAATTTAAAAATAAAGCATGCAATTCAGTTAAAAAAAAAATGTGTCCCAGAGTGTATAAGCATCCACCAGGTAGTATGCAAGATTCCTTAGGTTGTAGAGCCACACATCTTATTTAATTATGGCATAATTTCAATAAGAATAAGAAATATATAACAAGCTCATCAAATCTGTGATTTCACATATATTATTGCTTAGGGCAAAACAGAAGAAATTATTTTCTTTAAAAAAAACACCAAATTAATCAGAAGAAAATTCTTGAAGTAATCAAAGTGTCCTTGCAAAAATTGATGGATTCCCAAGGTAACTGAAGGTTGGCAAACATGAGCACAAGAAAAGAGGGCTTAGCAATGCAGTGACAGAAAGGACAAAGAAGTGAGGTCAACTGGACCACAATTTCATTCCTTCTGAGTCATGTTTTTGCCTTCAGCCTTGCTGAACTGTACCCTTTGCAGCCCTTTGTTGCTGTGCTGGCTTAAGTTTTTCTAACACCTCTACCGTTCATGTGTGCACATTTGGGGTGTTTCCCTCCATGCTGGTAAAGTATCTGACACATAATGATTTAATGGCAGAGAATGGCCTCCTAGGTCTTTCCCTTCTTTGCCATTTTGCCACTAAAGTCAGAAGCTATGGAAGACACCTAGGACAAAGAAAAGAGAGAAAAGTCCTTATGGAAACACAAAGGGGAAGGAAAGAGTACTTGTTGAGGGGTAGACTGAGCAGCAGAGAACAGAGAACCAAAGGAAAGTAGGCCTTGAGAATCAAAAAACAGGGTTTTGCAATGCCTCACTAAACCTATTAGGATGGAGGAAGGGATGGATAAATGGACAGGTGGATGGATGAAAGGAGAAAGGAATATAGAACATAATGTGGGTTTGTAACACACATACCAGAAGAAGAAGGGGATATGGGGCAGGTGGCTTCAGAAGACATGTTTATAAACCTGCCTCTGTGTCACCCAAGTCCTTTAACTGGGCTTGGCACAACCAGATGTCCACTGTGGTCTGTCTTGGCTGGGAGATGACAATGATGAACCACAGGAGGCATCAATTGAGCTGATTGCTGTCACACAAAAATGAAGACCCAGTATTGCCAAACGTGGTTTTTTAAAGAAAGGACAGAAATCCAATTTCCAAATGTTGCTCAAGTCAAAGCAAACACATCTGTAGGTTATACCTGGCCTGTTGACTGCATACCATGATGTTTGTCACTTCCTGCCTTCTGTGTATCAAAATGAAATGGAAGATACAAGTCATAGCAGCCAAGCTCCAGCCCATGGTATCATAAGGTTGAGACTCCTCAATAAGCATAATCTACAATTGGGCATTACAGGAGAATTGTCATCCTCTGCTGTGAATCTAAGATACTATCAGTACAAGATGGTCATGTACAGTGAGAACCTCATTCTTAGAGGAAAAACTGTAGGCCATCCCGATGCAGTCCCCACCAGGAGAAGAGATAACTCTTAGGGGAGATTCCAGCTCTAGCAAACCTCTGTGTGGGTGTGAGTGGCAGCTGGGGATCCTAAATCAAAAACTGACTTCTTTCACAACAGAAGAAAACTAGAATGCTTTTCATTTAAAACAAAAAGATCTTGGAGAAAGATGTTTCTCTTCTCTACCCACCCACCTCCTTTTTCCTAATAGTTGAGTAGTTTAGCAATTTCCAGTTGAACTGGGCAATGCAGCCTTACTCCGGCAACTCTCCTTTCCTACTAACCCACCAGAGGGCCATGGCCTTCGAGTTAATATCCAGTATTTGAAAGAACAACACCCTTTACCCACTTTTCTTTTCCCTTAGATACACTGTACTTTTTTCTGAGGCCAATGAATGCAGCTTCTTTCAGTGTGTCTTATCAATTTGTTTTGCTCAGCCTCAGAATGACCAATAGCTAAGCTAGTTACCAGTCCCCTCCTAGACTGTATGATTTTGTCAATAAAATAGGCTGAATGACCAAATGAGGGTGAGCTCTGGAGAAGTCTGATCAATTGCTTAATGATTGGACCATATCGATTGGAAACAGTTAATTCAGTTCCATGACTCAACATTTCCTGGGTCTTTTAAGAAAGGTGTATTATTGCAAAAGTAGTAGAGAATTTAGGTCTTCCCAAATAAACCAGGCTGACCACTGACAAAATGAACAGAGACCATAATGTCTCCTGTTTGGGCCCTGGAGAATTTGGGTAAACTTTTTCTCACAGCTGTGCAAAAATGATTTTTGTGATGTTAACACTCAAATCTACATGGCCACTTAGAAATCCCATTGTTGCTGTTTTCTTGCCTGACATTCTCCCCTAAAGTTTTCTAGGTGACCAGCTGTGTGGGTTGCTTAGTGGCAGTGGTTAGTCTTCCTTTTTTGAATATTGATGGGGAAAGAAGTTAATATTTTCTAGTTTTTAAAAAATTTACAGTATTCACAGAAATATAAATTTTCTGAAAGCTCCTCCCTAATGTTGATCATCCATAGCACTTGCTGCCATTAATGCAAACTGGCCTCCCGCCTTGGCAAGGACTTCAGATGTTCCTCTTCTTTCTATGGAGAAGGGAAGAAACCAAAACATACAAGTCTTTAAGTTTGAGGTGGGGGGGGACCAAAACACTAGAGCTAAAACTTTTCTTAAAATAAAACTTCTTTCTAGCATCCTTATATCAAAAGGAGATAATGTAATTTGACTCAATATTGTAATCAATTGCAAAATGAATTTTGGTTAAATTCAAAGGTTTTGTAATTTTAATAATGAAGGCTGCCTTGTTTCTAGGATGGTTTAGAGGAAGCACACTGGGGTCTTTCCTGCTCTAAACACCTCTCACCCACTCTAAGCTGGGTCACTACAACTTGTGCAAAAGCTCTCTGTGGACTGCAGGGAGAACAGCTGAGTCTGGCCCCTGCACTCACCTACAGATCTCTTCAAGAACATTGGCCCCACCTGCTCCTTCAGTCTCAAGAGGACCAGCCCTGTGCTGTATTCTATAGGGACCCAGAGTGCACAGTGTGTAAGAGAACAAGATGTGTACCAGGTTAACTCTCTGCACGGATAGATATGCCCCATGCAGTAAAAATGAGGCAGAGAAAGTGAATGGAAACCCTCAGCCAGGAGTTGTCTTCAAGGAGGAGGTTTGTGTTGGACTTGAACACTGAGGAAGATAAAAACTCGGAATAGGGTCCTCTAGGTTATAGAGACTGCAGCCAGGTCAGGGGGCAAGGCATTTCGAGGGATAGGAGGGGTGAGACTCCTAGACTCTTCACAGTGGGAGGCAGCAAAGGGAGCAGCAGGCAGTCAGGGTGCATACAGATCTGAAGTGGGGAGAAGTCTGAGCTAAAAATGGACTCTGAGTGTGGGCCCTGAGGCTGCCCGAATCAGCTACCCCCAGCCTAGAGCACCCCAGTCCCAGACCCAGTTAGGAAGTGGGGTGTCTGCAACCCATAGCTAATGTGGAAAGGGAGTTGACCATGGCTTTCCAGAATTCCACTTTCTAACTAGCTGAAGTGACCAGGGTAGGAAATGCTCAGCAGGGTGCCACTTGCCATAAAGACTGGTATTGTCTGTCTCATGCAGAACTGAAAAAGAAATAGAATGCAAACCCATTTCTTTCTTTTTAATAATGAGATTAAATTTGCCTACTGCTGAATAAAATACATTGGCTCCTGCTAGAAGGAGCCGATCCTCACTGCCCTGGTGTTGGGATGCCTTGCCCACCTGAGAGGTGCTGTCTGATTATGGTTTGCCAACTAAAACACTTCAGATGCAGCTTCCTCCTTATCCAGAATGAATCTGGTTCTGAAATTCCCAGCGAACAAACCTCACCCCAGATTTATGCATGTGTTTCATTTGGTAACTAAAGCACATGGATTTTTAGCAAAGTAAATTACAATGCCTACATTTTAAAATGTTCCCTAAAACCATAGTCCCCTGCACATTATAGAAAATAGAAACTCAAATATCTTTCATCCTAAACTAATCCCCAAATCCAGCACCTTAGAAAACCAAAGTCTCAAGCCACTTAGTTGTTGATCTCAGGGGCTGCTGGCAAGTTTGAGGGGCATAGTGTTCTGTGGTGGGAGAATACCACTCCAATTCTGAGAAAAATACTAAGAAAACCATAGGTTTATAAAATATTTCATAAAATTGTTATACAGCCCTTTTTCTCTAATAAAAGTCAATTTCCTAATATGTTAATTTTCCAGGGGTTCAGAGGGAGGAAGGGAGGCACAGAGGATTTTTAGGGCAGTGAAACTCTTCTGTATGATCCTATAGTGGTGGCTACGTAACATGATGCATTTGTCAAATGCCAGAGAATATGCAACATAACAAATGAATCCCAGTGTAAACTGTAAACTATATTTAAGAATAATGCATGGATTGGTTCATGAATTATAACAAATGTGCTACACTAATGCTAGGTATTGGGAAACTGAGGGAAAAGGGAAGTATGTGGGAAATCTTTACTGCTCTGAAAATAAAACTAATAATTTTTTTAAAAAGTTAATTTTCCAGAAGCAAACAAGGTCTCAAGGAGCATGAAAGTGAATTATGGACAGAGGCCAGGCTACTTGGGATCTGTGATTGGTGAATGACCAAAGGCTACAGACTGGCAAAGGCAGCCTTATCACAGTGGCCACTCTGAGGTCTTTGATGAGCCCTTTAAAAATTACTACGGAGCTTCAGGCCAAGGTCAGGGCATAGATATATACACTTCACTTCCTCACACAACCAAAAGAAGAATAATAACCAATTTAAAAACAAAAAACATCCAGAACTGCTAGAACTGTAGTCAAACTGTACAGAAGCCCAAGAACCAAGGAGTTAAAGAAGGAACATTCATCCAGACTAGCAGAAGGGGCAGAGGTGAGCAGCCGAGACAGAGAAGATGTGGAGTGAGGTGGCAGCTGGCAGATCAAGTGGTTCCACATTCATCTGAAGATAAACTGAGAGGAACAACTAGGTAGTGAGACAGACCACACAACCCAGGGTTCCTGCATGGAGGAATAAAGCCTCAAAACCTCTGGCTGTAAAAATTTGTGGGGGCTGTGGTGGTGAGAGAAACTGCTAGTCTCATAGGAGACTCCCCTGCAAAGGCCCACAGGGTCCTGGAATGTACACAAGCCCACCCACCTAGGAATCAGCACCAGAAGGATACAATTTGCTGTGAGTAGCAGGGGGAAGTGAGTAAAAGTGGGATGAGAGCCAAGCAAGTGGCATTGTTCCTTCGCTGATCCCTCCCCTGTATATAGTACCATGACCCAGCAAAATGAGTTGCCCTACCCTAGTAAATACATAAGGCTCCACCCACTACAACATACCAGCTATCTTAAAACAAAGAAATATGACCCAAATGAAAGAAAAGATCAAAACTCTAGAAAAAGAACTAAGTGATGAGGAGATAGCCAGCCTATCAGATGGCAGAGTTCTAAACACTGGTAATCAGGATGCTCACAGAAATGATTGAGGATGGCCACAAAAAAAAAGGAAGAAGTGAAGGCTATACAAAGTGAAATAAAGAAAAATATTCAGGGAACCAACAATAAAGGGAAAGAAACTGGGACTCACATCAATGATTTGGAACAAAAGGAAGAAATAAACATTTAATTGGAACAGAATGAAGAAACAAAAAATTTTTAAAAATGAGGAGAAGCTTAGGAACCTCTGATACAATTTTAAATGTTACAATATCCAAATCATAGGGGTGCCAGAAGGAAAAGAGGAAGAGCAAGAAATTGAAAACTTATTTGAAAAAATAATGAAAGAAAACTTCCCCAATGTGAAGAAGAAAACTGACATACATGTCCAGGAAGCTCAGAGAGTCCCAAAGAGGAACACACCAAGACACATCATAATTAACTTTCCCAAGATTAAAGATAAGGAGAAAATCTTAAAAGCAGCAAGAGAAAAGGAGACACTTACCTACAGAGTAGTTCCCATAAGACTATCAACTCATTTCTCAAAAGAAACCTTATAGGCAAGAAAGGGCTGGGAAGAAGTATTCCAAGTCATGAAAGGCAAGGACCTTCATCCAAGAGTACTCTATCCAACAAAGCTGTCATTTAGAATAGAAGGGCAGATAAAGTGCTTCCCAGATAAGGTCAAGTTAAAGGAGTTCATCATCACCAAGCCCTTATTATATGAAATGTGAAAGGGACTTATCTAAGAAAAAGAAGATCAAGACTATGAACAGTAAAATGACAACAAACTCACAATTATCAACAGCTTAACCTAAAAATCAAAAACAAAAACTAAGCAAACAATAGAACAGGAAAAGAATCACAGAACTGGAGATCACATGTAGGGTTATCAGTGGGGAAGCAGAAGGGGGAGAATGGGAGAAAAGATACAAGGAATAAGAAGCATAATTGGTGGTGCAAAACAAACAGGGGGAGATGAAGAATGGTATGGGAAGTGGAGAAGCCAAAGAACTTATATGTATGACCTATGGACATGAATGAAGATGGGGGGAATATTGAGGGGGAGGGGGTACAGGGCATGGAGGAATAAAGGGGAGAAAAAAAATGGGACAACTGTAATAGCATAATCAATAAAATAAAAATAAAAATTACTACCAAAATAAGTAGTTTCTGTAAGTACTGGAGAAGGACCTTGTAAGTATGATTCTTCATTAGGTAGGTTTTGGGTACAGTTTTTTTTTCTTAATCAGAAGAAACAATTCCTTTTCACCTGTACCCACAACACTTTATATCTAACAGCCACCCTACAATTAGCAACTACTTCACTTTATTTTTTTATTTTTATTTTTTAGCAGCTACTTCACTTTATACATATTTAACTTGATCCATGGGGCAGTCTGTGAGTAATCTGATGTAGCAGACAGATGTGCAGAAGCTGCTCTGCAGGTGGGGTAGTAACCTAAAAGCTCCTCTTGCTGGTGCACCAGCTCTCCCAGGTGTGAGAGCACTATCATCTATCATTTCTCAATCCTATGAAATTGTCTCTAGGAAACCACCACTGAAACTGCAATAAAGTTGAAAAGAAGCCTTCAGAGGTCCACTTGTTGGTTTGGTTTCAAGACTATTATTTCATTATCACTCTTTTTTTAATTAGAAGCCAGAGTTCTTTCTTGAGAGACAAAAAAGAAAAATCCAAATATAGCTCTACAACTGTCTTTCTATTTTAGAAATAAAAAAATGGCTGCCACTGACATATTCCAATATTATTGGTAGCACTTGGCTATAGAAATTGTGACAGGGATCCCAAAATGATTTTCCACAGGAGACAGTGGTAGGGAGTGTGAAAGGAACACAATTTTAGGTCTGCTAGGCCACTGAGCAAGCCGTTCAACATCCTGTGATGAGAATAGGGATTGTCAAAGGCCAAGGTGCCATTTCTTCTGGATACAGGTGTAAGAGGCCATGGAAAGTTTCAAAGCCAGCAAAAGAAAGAATTTGCAATACACCCAACTTCCTCATTCCCTCTTCTTCCCCCAAACAGATTTGCTTAGTAGTTATATTGATATTTTCAGAGGATTAGGGCCACTTATTTCTCTAGTGTTTGTCTTTGTAAATGGAGGCTATGCAAATGTGGGCTGTGGATAGCAGGCGAGAGCCTCAGATGGGCAGCACTGTGACCCCTAAGGGAAGTGAGTTTCCCTAGAATGCCCTCATTGAAGCAAACAATAAAGAGGTGAGAGTTCTGAAGGCAACAGGCAGAAAAAATGCCTGAACAGCACCTGGGTTGTTGCAACAGAGTTGGGCTGGACAAGGAAAGCAGAGAGACAGAACTTATGCCACCTAGAAGGATGTGTCTCTTGACCATAAAAAAAAAGAGAGTGGGAACTCCTGATGGTGTATGGAACCACTCAGTGGGGAATCTCAGTAACTGAGGAAGAATGGCAACAAATTTAAAAGGGCACATTGGTTTCTAATGTAGGGATTATAATAGTTTCAGGATTTGCACATCCACAGTTCCCTGAAGCTTCTCTAGAAGCTCTTTAGACCTATGAGTCAGGCAAAGCTGTGCTTAAGTGTCTGGAGTTCAGATATTATTGATAATTTTGGCCTAAGAAACTATTGTCTGAAATGAGTCGAAACATCATCCTACTGAGCTGGTGCCTCCTGAGGCAGCCAGCCCTGCACCATCTTTACTCCAGGAATTAGATATTGGATGTTGGCAAGGGTTTGTAGAGGCCAAGAACTCTATAACTAGGACTCCCATTGATTTGACTGCATTCATTTAGAATTCAATGGTCTTGAGTAACTCTAGAAGTGAGCAGTTCTTTATTTCCATTAGGAGCCATTCTGACACCCTCAGCCTTCCATGCTATGGGGCTCAGAAAGACCATCCTTAAACTTTGGTTTCACACACAGCTTTCTTACCGTTCCATTGAATTTCTGATCATAGGGCATTTTGTAGAGTTTTTTTTGCCTATTTATGTGGCACAATTTTATTCTATATCAATGAAAGACCAACCAAGGCCAAGTATATAGAATATAAACAGTGCAATGTACATTTATCAATTCATTCACTTATTCTTCAATCATTTGATGAATAGGCAAAGGATGGCTGTTGCAGACAAATGCTGAGCTAGACGGCCATGGAGCAATTACGCAACAGATCTGACTATATCCCTACCTCTAGGAGCATCCTTCCTTCCCATCACTTTCCTGAGCTCATCTCTCACCACTCTCCCTTTGTATATATCCATCCCACCTCCCTAAGTGGTCTGGGCACATCCTTGCACCTGCTGTTTCCTCTCTCCAGAAGCCTCTTATCCTAATCTCCACCTAGCTCACTCTCTCCTTTCCCTCAGGTATTTACTCACTAAGACCTGTCTTAGGTGACTTAACCTTTTTTGGCTTCCTCCTGCCCTCTCTTGATTTATGTTTTCTCCTAATCATTCTCATTCTCTAACATTCTATATATTTGCCTATTTGTTGCTTGAATAGAAGGGATGTTTGTCTGTTTTGGTCCCTGCTATTTCCCCAGGACACAGAACAGTGTTGAGCATATAATGGGGGTGAAGTAAATATTAGTAGAATTAATAGTCATACGAATATATGATCTGAACAACAAAGTAGATAATTAAGCATGAAATTGGGTCATGTTCTGGTTAAGTGAATAGATGGATGATAGGCAATAATTGATATACCTGAATCCATGCTGATCATAGCACAGACTTTTGCCATTAGACTTCTCTTTCAGTGACTCAGTAGTCCCTGAGACTCATTAGCTTCTTTCCCAAGAATTAACGTTAAGCCTCGGGAAACAGAAGGTGCCCATCTGCATGGGCACCAGCTTCTTCTTCCCCTGTGCACATACATAACATCCTTTAACAGTAATAGAAACAACAGACTCACATACAGCAAGAATGAAGCCCATGTAACCGATGTGTCTCCTGAAGAAGTGAAGTGTCCTGTTCTAAGACACTAGCATTAAATAAAGTACAAGTTCAATAACTGTTCTTAGTTATTCCAAGAATAAATAAATGTTCTTGGTTATTCCAAAAATGCACCCAATCTTCAGCAATCATCTGTAAATAAAGCATGGCCATATTGTCTTCCATGAAAGAAAGCATTTATCCAAACAGTTTTCAGTGAAAAGTTAACAAATATAAACACTAAAAGAGCTGCTCTTGGAAAAGAGATTAAATTAAGCATCGGTACAATTGCACGAAGACTATGTTGCAACGTGGAGGTGGCCTGTTTTTCTGGTCACTATTAATCCAGAAATCTTAATTATGAACAACATTTGTGTTATTGTCTACCCAAATTTAATTCGTTTATGCAGCAGTTCAGTTAATCCTGCAATCTGTTTTTCTCAAACCAGGGCAGATAATGGAGACACCATTCTTTGCAGGTCTTCAGGCTTTTAAATGCTGATAAAATCAGGATTCTTCACTGGGTCTTGCCCTAGCTCTGAATTAAACCACTTTAAATGTAATTATGGAACCTGGCCTTACATCAGGAACATCCATTTAAAAAATTGATTAGCCAGGCTATTCCATGAAGCATTTTATGAGCAAACGATTGCAGTGGGGCCAGGACTATAATTTATAATGGAAAAAAAGCAGGTAAATACTTTATTAGTGATAATGAGAGGGTTTCCAGCTAACTGAATCTTTTCTTTCCTTACTAGCTTCTTCATGGAGCCCTGGTGTATAGCCCTCTTTCACGATCGTTTTATTGATCTCAGGAAAGAGTTACACCAAATCTTCACCTCTAAGGAGGTAAGAGTGATTAATGGATATGTGGGCTATTCCTTGGAAATTATAAACAGTTTATAGTTGTTGATCATTTAGACTTTTCCCTGAATTCCCACTTTATGTTTTTACTTTTCAAACTAACTATACTTCATATAAACAAACTACAGAGTAATGTAAACGTGGATGGTGATGTTCAGGGAGAGTGGATTATTTAAATCCTTTTATGAAGGGCAAATTTCTTTTTCCTTTTCAAAAATAATGGTATTTTCAATATCAGCTAACAATGTTGATGAATGCTGGACATGAGTTATATCTGCTTGTCCTCAAGAATGAAGATTGCATTCCTTTAGTTTCTGACCAGCTATTAGCAAACATTTGTGTGCATGTACTGTTTCACCATGAAAAGAAAAGTCATCAGATGTCCAAACACACTTCTTTTATAGCCAAAACTTCTTTCTCAAAGCAGTACAGAATTAACTGGAAGTTAGGCTACACATCCCAAAGGCTCCATGTTCAGCAAGTAATTTGACTCTGCAATGTAAATAGTAAAATATTTGTGAAACTTTAAATTATTTCTTTCAACACTAGAGTCCTTACCAGAGTTGAGTAAAGTTAACATCTGTGCTTAAAAAGTGGTCAAATATCCTCAAAGACTGCCCCTTGCTTCACTCAGACACCAGCTGAAGCACAACTGAGCTTCCACCTAATTTTTCTGTCTATATGGGCAAGTCCTGAGTCTCTGTTGTCATCCTAAGAAGAACCATCCCAGGTGGGCAGAGGGACTGTTATCATCTGTCCTTTACCAATGAGAAAGCTGAAGCTGAAACTTTCAGTGACCTGCCCATCATTTACACAGCTAGTCAGTAGCCAGCAAGCTTCAAACTCAAAGATCTCTCACTCCAAAGACAGGAACACGGCACTGAGCCACACGGGGCCCAGCTATGTGGTTTGGTATTTTCTCTTCATTGAGCACTCCTCCCAACCGCTGCTTTTCTGTTTTATTCCTGGGATTCAAGCTAGGAAATTGAAACAATTTTATTAATCTGAAGTAGATTCAGATTGAGAAAAATAGGTTTAAAATTTAAATCAAATTCAGTTGTCATTAGGGTGCACATAGGTGGAAGCTGTCAGGTAAATGTACATGAGAGAAGTAGAGGGGACTATGACTATTGGTCAGACAGTTGCCTGCACTTCATCCTGAGGCTGCAAGAAAGTCAGGTCCAGTTTAAATATGAGTCCCAATTGAAAGCCTGGTGTTTACTGAACTCCATTTAATGACTCAGATACCCTTCTGCTCTGAAAATGTACTCTACAGCTCACTTCTGCCTCATAGAAAAGATTCATTAATTTTCTAGTTACCCCATCAAAACTCTGTTGCCCATATCCTCTAAAGCCCAGATTTGAGCTTCTCTGTTAACATTGCACGAGGCCAAGGGGTTTCAGGTGTCAAGCTTAAAAAGGGAAGCTTTTCCTTCACTTTTTCAAGTAAACTATCAAACCCAGTAACTCACTTTTCATGGCACTCACTGAGAACTGTCAACCTTTACCCATGAACAGACATTTGACATGGTTCAGTTTCCCATCAATGAACAGTGTGGACAGTAGGCTCTTTCAGTCTATCGTAAGTAGCCATGGACATTTGTGGAAGAGATGCTAAGGCTCCCTAACCATTCCTGTGGGTTTTTTAGATTCCTAAAATCTAAAAACTTCTGGAAAAAAAGCCTCCATTGGGGATTGCTCTGTTTTCCACATTTGCCTTTGTCAAATGGGAAAGGCCAAAGGAAGAGGTGGTGTGTGCAGTGGTGTCTGCTTCTAGCTCAGATTCCCATTGAACAGGGACCAGCTGTTCCCACCTCAGAGAGCTGTGGAAGGGGTAAAGGATGGGATGTGTGCAAGTATCTGGCACAGAAGAATGGCTCTCAGTAAGTGCCAGCCACCACAAGTGTAACAGTGGTGGTGATGGGTGTGGTGGAGACAAGCTGACAGTGGAAATGGCAGTCATATAAACTCATGCAGAAATTTCATATTAAGAGTCTGATATTAGGAAAATAGAGAGTGTATCCTTCACTAAAGAATAATAGTAATTCTTCTTCCCTAATATTGAGTTGATATAACCCATTTTATCTCAGTTTCTACCTTGTTTTCAGGGAAATTCAGAAATTAAAATCCATTAACTATGATATACTAGAGCTTAGCATATCAATTTTCCTCCTTTTCCATATGAGGAGAAAGGAATAAAAAATATTGTCTATGACTGTTATAAGTTACCGCAAATCTATATGTCATTTATTTTAAAAAGAAGCTCATTATATAAGACATCTCAGTTCCATTTGTGGATGTTAAGAGAGGAAGTCCACTGGCACTGCAGTTAGCTATGATTGAAGCCAAAGAGTCATTCACCAAAGTGAAATATTGTGGAGTGAAAATTACCCCTCGAAATCCTTCAAGAAATATATAACAGTTATAAACATATTATACCTAACAACAGAACCCTAAGATATATGAAGCAAAATTTGATAGAATTGAAGGAAGAAATTATTCTGAAATGATAGCTGGAAACTTCAATATCTCACTTTTAATAATGCATAGAATAATCATAATATAAATAAGGAAGTAGAAGACTTGAACAGTACTATAAATGAACCAGAACTAACACATACATACAGAACACTCTACCCAACAATAACAGAAGGATGCACGTTCTTCTCAAGTGCACACATATCATTCTCTAGCATAGGCCATATGTTAGGCCACAAAGTAATTGTCAGTAAATTTTAAACATTTAAATCATACAAAATATATGATCTAAACACAATAAAGTGAAATTGGGAAATAAAAACAAAAAATCACCAATTTTTGGAAATTAACAGATTCTTAAGCAACTTCTTTGATCAAAGATGTTCTGTAATGGGATATTAAAACAGAGACAAATGGAAATTAAAACACAATACAACAAACTTTATGAGATGTAGCAAAATCAGCTTTCAGAGGAAAATTCATAGATGTAAATGCCTACATTTTAAAAAAGGAAAGATCTCAAATCAATAACCTAATTTTATATCTTAAGGAACTAGGAAAAAAGCCAAAGAAAACCCAGTGCTAACAAAGGAAAGAAATAATATAAACTTTAGTGAAAATAAGGGATATAGGAAATAGAAATATGATGGGAGAAAGATTGATAAACACAAAAGTTAGTTCTTTGAAAAGATAAACAAAATTGACAAACCTTGAACCAGACTGACTAAGAAAAAAGATAAATTACTAAAATCAGAAATAAAAATGAGGACATTACTACTGACTTTACAGAAGTAAAAAAGGATTATAAGAGAATACTAAGAACAACTGTATGCCAAACAATTAGATAACCAAGATGAAATGGACAATTTTCCTAGAAACACACAACCATAAAAACTGAGCCCACAAGAAATAGAAAATCTCAACAGACCTGTAATAAGTGAAGGTATTGAATCAGTAATCAAAAACCTCTCAGCAAAGAAAGCCTAAGACCAGACATCTTCACTGGTGAATTCCACCAAATATTTAAAGAATTAACACGAGTCCTTCTCAAACTCCTCCTTAAAAAAGCTAGAAGAGAAAGGAGCACTTCCTAGCTCATTCTGTGATGTCATCATTACCCTGATACCAAAGCCAAAGATATCAGAAGAAAAAAACAATATCCCCTATGGATTTCGATGCAAAAATCTTTAATACTAGCAAACTAAACCAGCTGCATATTAAAAGGATTATACACCATGATCAAGTGAGAATTACCCCAAGAATGTAAGGCTGGTTCAACATGTGAAAATTAGTCATGAATAGAATAAAGGGGGGGAATGCTACCATCTCAATTGATGGAGAAAAAGCATTTGACTAAATCAAACATGCTTTTATGGTAAAAACACTGAAAACCCTAAAAATAGAAGGGAACTGCCCCAACCTAATAAAGTGTATGTATGAAAAACCCACAATTAACATCACATTTAGTGATGAAAGAGTGAGAGCTTTACCTCTGTAATTTGGAACAAGAGAGAAGGATGCCTGCTTTCACCACATTTGACATTGTCCTGAAAGTTCTAGCCAGAGGAATTAGGCAGGAAAAGGAGAAAAAAAAAAAAGACCTCCACATTGGAAAGGAAGAAGTAAAACTATCTCTATTTTCCAATGACAGGACCTTATTTATAGAAAATCCTACATAATGCACAAAATAACATTAGAGCTAAGAAATCAAGTCCACATATTCTGGATACAAGATCACACAATAATCAGTTATCTATATTAGCAATGAATAATCCAAAAATGACATTAAAAAGCAATTCTATTTATAATAGCATCAAGAATAATAAAATACATGGGCATAAATTTCACCAAGGAGATGCAAAACTGGCACACTGAAAACTAAAAAACATTTCTGAAAGAAACTAAAGAAGACCTAAACCAATGGAAAGACTTCTGTGTTCATGGATTTGGAGACTTAATTTGTTAAGATAACAATACTATCCAAAACAATCCACAGATTCAATGCAATCCTATCAAAATCCCAATGGCTTTTTTTTGTAGAAGGAAAAGGTAATCCTACAGTTCATACAGAAATGCAAGGGACTCCAAGTAGCCAAAACAATTTTGGATATTAAAAAAAGTCAAAGGACATACTCTTTAAAATTTGAAAACATCACAAAACAACATTTACCAAGACAGTATGGTACTTACATAAAGATAGATAAAGAGACCAATGAAATAGAGAGTTCAGAAGTAAACTCATTTAAGTGAAAAGATATTAACATCATTAATCATTAGGAAAATGCAAAGCAGAACCACAATGAAATACCACACCACACCCACTAGCCTGGCTCTAGTAAATAATAATAATAACAACACAACAACAACAACAATAATAACAGCAAGTATTAGCAAGAATAGAGAAAAATTGGAACCCTCACACATTGCTGATGGGAGTGTAAAATTGTGCAGCTGCTGTGGAAAATGGGTTGATGGTTCCTTAAAATCTTATATGCAAAATTACTATATGACATAGCCATTGCACTCCTAGGTATATATAACCAAAGAATGGAAAAATAAGCATCCAAGTGAATAATAGTACATGAATGTTCATAGCAGCACTATTCAGAATAAACAGCCCAGATGTCCATCAATGGATAAATAATGTGGTCTAGCCACATAATGTAATATTATTCTGCCATAAAAGGCAATGAAGTACTGATACATTCTACAAAGTGGATGAGCATCAAAACGTGTTAAATGAAAGACCCAGATACAAAGAATTGTGTATTTTATATGGCATTGTCAAGAGGGTTGGTCATAGATGAGCACTTTGACAGGGGAGATGGTCACACTGAGAGGGTTTACACTATAAGAAGCAAATGCACAAAAAGTTGTTTACAATCTAGAGAAGTATTTGTCTTAGGTAAACTTAAAAGTTCTATTTTGTGTCTTTACACTATTTATCCCAATGTCAAAACAGTATCATGAGCCCCAAATCTTCAATAATTATTATGGGAAAAATCAATGTACATTTATTGCTTTTGTTTGACACAATTCTCCTGAAAAATTAAGTGAGAAGAGAATAAACCCATATATATTGTACAATATGTCCTTGGGGACATGCTAGTGGCGATCAAATTATTAAGCACCTCTAATATTTAGTTCTGGGCATCAGTTGCCTTTTTCTCTCTCACCATCTTTGTTGGGCTGATTAGAAGTCCTGGACTTCAGTGACTGTTCTTCTAGTGGATGTGTACATAGTCTCTGACATGGAGTAGTGTCTCACTTAAATAACCAAGTGGTAATTTCCCTATGCCCCCATGTAGTTTGAATATTATTTTTTCTATCTATAAGTCACTATTAATAAGTTAATGATCCAGTAGAACTATGCAAGTTACCACTTTTTTCTGTTCAAAATAAAAAGAATTATTGGAAGTTCAAATAAATATAAGTACTTGTGACTCTTCCTTTAGGGTAATTTTCAATTATTGTGGTGTTCACAAACCATACAGTTCAAACCTCCATGACATGTTTTTTATAACAATCTTCCTATAGATAGATACATGGGCAGATGAAGCAAATATGGTGCAACATTAACTATAGAATCCAGGTGATGTGTGTGCGAGTACCAACTGTACAGTTCTGTCAACTTGCTTTGGGCTTGAATATTTCTAGAATAAATGTTGGCAAAAATCCTTACTATATTAGGGAGTTGCATGGCGTATGATTCTCAACCTCATGTAACTTTATTCTTCCTGAGCCCTATCTTTAGAGATATCAATGAAATTTGACTTTACTAAGAATGCATTCTAAGCTTTTAAAATCCTATTTCTTAGGGATTCTAACCAAGTAAAGTAAACCATGTAGAAATTTTTATGTAAAAATATTCAATCACTTTTCTTATTTTTAAAACAACCATGATTACAGATCATTTTTATCTGAAAATTAAGATCTTAAAATCACTATGCTTGGTGAACCTTGAGGATATCATGCTAAGTGAAGTAAGCTAATAACAAAAAGACAAATACTACATAATTCCACTTACATGAGGTGCCTAGAGTAGTCAGATTCATAAAGACAAAGTAGAATGGTGGTTGCCCGGAACTGGGAGGAGGGGGAATGAGGAGTTGGTGTTTAATGGGGACAGAATTTCAGTTTGGGAGGATACAAAAGTTCTAGAGATGGATGTTGGTGATGGGTGTACAAAAACGTGAGTGTCCTTAATGCCACTGAAATGTATATTTAAAAATGAGTAAAGTGGTAAATTTTGTCATGTATATTTTGCCACAATTGAAAATATTAAAAACTAGGAAAAGTTTAACCATCCTTGGGAGACTGGCCACTATGTTTTTCATTTTAGTTGCCCTCTTATAGTGGGGCTAAGTGCAAGTAATTTCTGTGTCTGGCCTCTTGTTGTATTTGCCAGGAGGAGAAACTCCCTTCCATAGAACAGTTAGCCCATCAGATAGAAGATGAGGACATTAACCTGAAGGAGAAACCCAGGAAATACCTCAAAAGAGTTTTCCAGGAAACCATCTACAAGAAGCTGGTGGAGAAGAGCATCCTTGACTACCTGCAATATAATCACTACCACCTGCCCATGTATGCGTGGCCAGGCATCATTTAGTTGTGGCCACGATCTCCACTTTATTGTTTTTTACACATGTAGTCTCTAGAACCACTCTATATAGTAGGAAACCTCTCTGAAGCCTGGTTTGACAATCAGCCACCACTGTCTTCTGGTTTTGTCGATTCTTTTCGCATCCATTTATGCCTGTTGTTTTCTATCATCCCAGTAGGTGGCACATGGCAATGCATCTGTATTCTTTCTTGGTCAGGGAGTCTTTACTAATTAATACCAGGCATGTTCCTGAGCAGAATAATCTATTTTAGCAATAAAATAAGAATGGACTATGTAAAACTTGTGTTGCTATTGTTGTTGTTTTACTTTGAGTGTGACTGTTTCATTTCCTCATTTTCTGAAATGTTCCACCACCAATTTTATTAGTTATTCACATGTTTACACAAAAATAATCCTGGGTGGTAAAAAAGAAAATTGTGTGCCCACATGGAAAATTAGTGAAATAGATGATGGGAAATTAATTCAACATCAGAGGGACTGGTTGTATAGGAAAGTTTAAGTCAACTTTTGAATGAAGAGGCTGCAATCACACCCTCTGCATTTCTATACCATGTTGCAAGTCATGACAAATGCAGCGAAAAACTAGAATATAACACACAGGCTCATGCATGGATTTTTCTGTTTTTATTCTTTATCTCACGTGCAGGTTTTAGACTAGAAAACAATAGTGGGGGAATTACTCTAGTTGATTTCCTTTGACCTTTAGTCCTGTGGCTTTGCTTGGGGGGTGGGGGAGAGCTGGTACATGTCACTTGTAGTATGGGTCAGAGACCCTCCTTCTTACAAATAAAGCAAATCAAGTGCCTACTTGAAAACATATAGATCCAGAAACAGCACATAAGATTATTTTCATGTATTTGGATCTTTTTAGTTGATAGTGTGACACTATTTGTGACTGAATTTTGACCAGCAGCGCTTAAAATTGGTTTTCGTAGACACAATTCCAGTTTTTGGTTTGGTCTTTTTTTTTTTTTGCATTCATGTTAATGTTTAGCAAAAGTTGGCACAATTACAAGGATAACACAGCTATTAGGAGGAAAAGTCATAGTTGGCATTACAGAATTCTACATCCATTATCATCAAATGGATACTTTTCAAAAACAAAATTGTTCTAGCACACCAGACACTGATTTTTCTAAGACAGGCAAAAGTAAGCAATAAACCCCACTAATTCCTTTGCACATACGTTTTACACAAATGCATGGGTCATTTAGGGTGAGGGTCCAGCTTTGATCATATGGTACAAACTGTAACTTGAATGGAGAACAATCATTACTGATTTACTCCTCAAACTGCAAACCCATGGAACCATATTTCAGGGGCCTGAAAGTGAGTCAGCTCAAGAAACTATTCTCCCCCACTCCATTCCCCTGAGAGGCCCTAGGGTCAAATTCATCAGCAAATGGGATGTCTGTGACAGGCCTGGGACCCTTGGGTGGAGATTAACAGTACAACCTCAGAGAATCAACAGTTATGATTTCTGTGACCAAGTATTACCATTAACAAGATTCTAGTCACATTAAGGAGACTCCTAAATGACAATGTAAATCTTAATGTTGAGTCATACATAAATTTAATGTTTTCCTTTGCTGCTTTTTAAAAATCAATCCTAGACTTCCATAAGTGTCATGACAGATTTGAAAATGCCCAGATTATATTTTAGTCTGCAAAATGTGTCAGTTGAGGTTATTGCAACCATCATCTCACAGCCAAAAATGTGAATCATTTCATGAATCTAGCAGAGATTAGCATATATGTGAAGATGAGCATTTTATCACCAAGGAACAACTTTTCTAAGAATAAGAGAAGTATCCAAGAGTGGTTGATCATAGGTTGAAATTGGCTGTTTTAAGGGCTTTGGGGAAAAAGAAGATATTTACTCCTTACCGATGATGAAGACCTGCAAAAGAAAGGGTTTCAGAGAGACCAATATTTGGACTTCTCTTGGTATGCACAGACATAGATTCTGTGAAGACAGATTGCATGCATGAAGTCCCTATGTATTTCAGTATTTGCTGTTGAGCTGGGGACATCTTGGACTCTAAGCCTGACTTCTGAATTCTGTAGTTTTGAACAAAGAATACTGATGAGAAAATATCAAAGTTGATTTTCCCAAGTTTCTCCCAAATTGCCTGCAACAAGCAAGCCTCCCAGATGCCTCTAATGATCTCCTGGCATATGTCAGATTGCAACAGAGTGTAGCCACCTCCTTTCCCAAAGTGGCTCCTATTATTACACCCAAATATCACAGAAAAGCAAAGAAAAAATACAATATGAGGTGGGAGAGGCAAGGGAACACTGCATGGAGAATAAAGTGTAAAGCCAGCCAATCAATATTTACCCTTGGAAGAGAGAGGGAGGAAGGGAGGGAGAGAGAGAACACACAAGTGCATGGGGTGAGCAAGAGGAGCTGTTGATTGTTTTCTGGTTGAGAGAAGAGGTGACGATAAGGCTGAGATAAAGTGAGCCCGGGAATGGGAGCAGGAGCTGGCAGCTGTATGCTAATGCTTACAGAAACCAAGCCTCTCCGTCCCCCATTAAAGCAGGCGGCCAGGAGGCCACACGTCACTGAACAAATAGGCTCCTTTAGACAAATAAAATAACACGCGTTGGCCTGCAGGGAGGAGGAACTTGGGGGAGGGGGAGTGAGGGAGGAGGAGTGAGGGATGGGGAAGAGAGAAGGGAAGAGTAGGAGTGAGGAGAGGGAGACAGAGAGGTGTGGGTGACAGAGGGAAGAAGGATGGGAAGAGAGAGGAGGGGAGGGAAAGAGAAAACAGAAGGGGTGGAGGAGATGAAAGAGACTGGGAGAATAAGGGAGAGGGACAGTCTGAGAGGGAGAGAGTCAGAGTGTGGGAAATACATGGAGGGAGAAGGAGAAGGAGAAGGACAGCAGGAGTGAAAGAGTTGGGAGGAGAGAGCCAGTGGCTGGACAGGGTGTGGGCAGTGAGCAGAGAAAGGGGAGAAAGAAAGGGAGAGACCAGGACCCAGGAAAGGAGAGACATGGAGAAACAGAGGGGTGGACAAGAAAAGGACAGAGGAAAGGGGAGGGAAGGAAAGGAGGACAGAGGTGGGAGAAAAACAAGAAGAGAAGTAGGACTAGAGGAAGCAAATAGGAAGCAGGGTAAGAACACATAAACCCAAAAACCAAAAGCAGGAACCCGGGCCAAGACAAAAAGTTCAGGCTTATGGTCCCCAGGAGCCTGGCTACCTCTGTGTGTATTCCTGGGCGGGAGAAGAGAGGGGAATACTGGAGTCCCAGTGGCCTTTCTGGTCAGTTTCTGATGGGTTTTGTCGATGCCTTTTCTGAGATGGAGGCGCACGAAAATCGGGGCGGTCGCCTCACAAGTGGTAGCAGTCCCCTTGTGCGGCCACGTACAGTGTCATCCGAGCTGCTCAGTGCCACCGCAGTTCTTCCCTGCACGCTACTCTGGTTATGACTTTCTCACGATTTCTAGCTTCGCCTTTGCCAGTTTTTGCCGACGCACCCTTTCAGTCATCCGGCCCGGGACCTTCCTGCCTCATCCCTCTCCCCGGCTTTGATGGTCCCAACCGAGGCAAAAACAAACGGTCTCGAGGGCACTTCAAGGACAGCTCCGTGGCCCCGGTGGCAAGCTGGGGAGGATAAAAGAGGCGGCAGCCACCCCTTTCGCCCCCAGTCAAGTAATACGTGCGCAGCAGATGGGGGGGAGGGGCACTTGACACTCGAGGGGAGGGACGTACTTGAGTGCTGCTGCTCCCGCGCCCGGCGGACGGCAAGGCCTCGCGGACTCTTCCTTATTCGCTTTCTTTCATGCACTCTCCTTTTGTGTGGAATTATTTAAAAGGGAGATCCGAGGCAGCTTTATGCTAATGTGCGGAACAAAGGCGACAGCCCGCGGGCGGGATCTCTAAAGGTGCCCAGAGGCCCGAGTGGCCACGCGGGGCAGCGGGCGGCGGGCTGCGCGTGTCTCTCGCGTGCCTCTGGGACTGACAAAACAACTACTCATTCCTGCAAACACAAAGCCTCTCTCGGGCTCCGGCCGGCGCGGGGCGCCCTCTCGGGCTTGCCCCCTCCGGGACTTGATGGGGTGTACTAAAGCAGTGGTTCGTGTACCAGGAGGGACTGGGGCGAGGCTTCTGTAAATTCAGGAGAGCGGTAGCCCCAGAAGGAGGATTGGGGAGCGTGGGGGTGGGAACCTGACTGACTACTCCGTCCCGCCCCTCCCTGGCTTCTCCAAACGCGCTCTGAGCCGCAGAGTGAGATTGTGAACACTCATGTTTTCACCTCTCAGAGTTCAGCGGCTGCTTGGACTCGTGAACACGTCAGGGGACAATTCCTAGGCCGAAATCCCTACATCCCCCTCCCCCTTAACTCTCATTTCCAAGCTTCGAGCTTTCTAGAAATTCCCTGGAGCCAGACTCGAGCTGCGAGATCACAGTGAACTCAGGGGGCGCTCCCCGACGGCAGCCTAGGACCTCAAAACGAAAAATTTTAGAGTGCTCGCGACCTCCAGCTCTGCAGCCGTCCAAGGATGAAGGCACAAACGGGTCTGCAAGGACTTGAAGCAAGAGTCCTCTGTATTTTTCCAAAGCGCCAGCCAGGACCCCACAGGAAAGGGAGGAGTAGCCTTGGACCTGAGAAGGACACTTCGGGGACCCTCCCTAGGATTCTTACGTTTGTCGGCTTCAGCGAAGCTACCTTGGAAGGGATGGGGGGAGTGGCGCAAATCAACGCTCAGAGTTTCCCCAACTCAACTTCTTTCGACGGGTATTACAAATGCAATGAGCAAAGGCCGGCGCAGGGGCGCAGCATGGTGGCGCTTCTATCTAACTTGAGGAAGACAAATATCTTCACTCCGTGTCCGGATCTCTGCAGACCCGCACATTCTGAAAAATAAAGTCATGCAGAAAATAACGGAACCCGCGACCAGGTGCAGGAGTGCACGTCCTCAGAGCTTGCTGGCCGGGTGTGTGTGCATGCGCGCGCAGCCTGATGCCTCCCTAGGTCTGGGTTATGAAATTAGTTTCTATTACTTATACCTTTCAGCTGCCCATTTATTTTGACAGTACCCTTCTGAAAGCAGATTTCATTTTCGCTGCCGAGACTAGAAACCACAAATAAAAAAGAAACAGATCCATTGAATCCCAGTAACTCTACAGTGTTCAATAGATTCTCTTGGTTTAATTCAGAGCCCTGTTTGAATTCGCTGCATTTAGTCAGGCGTTTTGTTTTGTTTTGCCCCCTGCCTCCGCTGTCTTTACAATTATGGGTGTTATTATTTTTAAAGGATTCACAAGGTGACTAACTCTCCCTGTTATCTGTTGCATGAAAGAAGTGTTACACATGCAGAACTAAATATCCCGCAGTCAGTTGGGGATCGCTGACCGAGCCCTGCCCTATTATTCCACAATCCAGATGGGATTCGAAATTAGAAAATAAAATTGGATAAAACGGTCCCAGAATCCCTTTCACACTTCTGTCCAGCATCACTATTAACCAGTGCTCAAAGAGCAACGAAATATAACATCGGTTGCTTTTAGATTGTAACAATTTATAAATTTTAGATAAACTCACTTTAGGATTTCTAACTTTTTTTCTTTTTTTTGCAGAACTACCATTCATCTCACTTAGCATTTTAAAGTGAGGGCGTGAGTTTTCAAAATATATTCCATTATATGTAGTCTTCTCTTTTCAGTCTGTGAGTTAAAAAAATATCATAAACAAAATCATCAAATTTTTTTTCCCTTAGTTAACCAACTTGATTAACCCTAACAACTGTCCCATTACAACTTATTACTCATACGGACTCATATTTTTGAAATTCTGTTTAATTTCACGCCAGGGTATTTTCAGAGGGAAAGTCTGGAAATGAATAAATACTTTAGTAGAATTAAGCATACACAAAACTCAGCAAAATCTATCTGGGTGCACAGGGCTTTGCAGAAAAACGTCTGTTCCCTTCTCCTTCAATAAAGTGACATTTTTTTCACCATATACCACACTTTACTTAGGTGGCTTTGCTACTTGTTCCCAAAGGGATGAACGATCCGGGCCACTGTGCACTCTTGGGGTTCTGCCCCAGGTTGCCTTTTGTGCTTCCTCGGGGCTGGACTGGGAAGAGGATGGAAGCAAAGGGCCAAGTCTGGGTCCCAACGATCTTCACTGTTGTCTTTTCCTGGTGGCACGGGGCGAGGGGGAGGGTGGCTGTAGCTTGTCCTCTCCGAGGCCACAGCCTGACTTAGAGGACAGATTGCCCCCCACCACTACCCCCTCAGCCGGCAGCATGAGTCGCTTTTGCATCCAGATTGGCCGCGACCCGTGCTCAATAGCTGGAGGTTAATTTCCTTCACAAAGGTGAAGGGAGCACGGCTCCAGGGGGGCCTACGCCAAGACCCGCGGCCCTTTTATTCCTCAGAACTTTGATTGGAGCCCTTGATTTAGCATCTGATGTCAACCCGCAGACAAAATGCCCGATCCGAATGAAAATGCATGAGGCCTCTCAAGGAGAGCTGAAACCAACTCCACTGGGGCGAAAGCGGCTGACCTAGGGTTTCGGACTTTGGCCAGTTCCTCCAAAAATCAAGCCAGTCCCGGGCGATTGGGAGGCTCCGAGCGGCCTGCACTCGGCCCCTCCGAGAATGCCAATCACCAAGCTTCCCTGAACTTAAATTTTTTTTTAAAGTTCAGAAATTTAAGTTCCTTTTGGAAGGCAGTCCGCCCCCTCACCCCTTTAGCGCAGCGTCTTCTGGCAAGTGAGGAAGTGCGGTTCCAACTGCTTCTCTAAGTCGAGAGAAACCTTTCCAAGCCCTGGGGTTCCGCGCCCAGGTGGAGAAAGCATCACCATCGGCTGCAGCTACAAGGCCAGATCCTCGACCTAAACTTGGAACCCCATTTTCGCTTGGATCCTGCGTCCCGCGGCCTACCCGTCCGTAACGCGGGTTGGGTTTCTCCACAGCCCAGGCTTTGCAGCTATTTTCAATTCTCGATTATTTCCCAAACAACTCGACGAGTTCCTGTGCCTCCGCGGACCCCCTTTCTCTTCAGCAGCCGCACTCAAACCTCTCCCTAGCCTGTTGTGGCCTACCACCGTTCCTATCCAATCAGTGCGCCCAACTTCCCCTCCGCTCCGGCTCGCAGATTGAACCCTCCTGACATATTTGGGGCCATTCTTCTCCTTTGTTGCTATTTTTCTCGAGACCCGCGGATAATCCCCGCGCCGGAGGGGGCGTGCATTGTCGTGCTGATAGACGCGCCCATTTGGCGACTCCGCGCCCTCCGTAGGAGAGACACAAAGCCCAGGCACGTGCGCCTCCCCTTAGAAGAGCAGCAGACCGTGAAGTGAGGCGGGGCCTGGCGTGTGCCTGGGTCCGGCGGGGTGGTGGCGCCGGACCAGGCGGCGGCGGGGCGCGCGCAGGGGGCCCAACGCCCCCAGGTACATCTGCCGCACCTACTGGGCGACCCCCTAATCCCGACCCCCTTTTTGCCTCTCTGCCGCCCTCCCACCCTACTCGGGGGAGGAGCTGCGGGCGAGCTGATTGGCTACGGGGAACGCGGGAGGCGAGAACAATGGCCCCCTCCCCCTGTTAAAGGAGAGCGGCTCTCAGGCCTGGGGTCTAGGACACGGGTGCAGAGCACAGAGCCGGGCGGAGCCGCCACCGGCACCACGCAATTCCCGCAGCCGCCGCGCCTGTGCCACACGCCGGGGGGTCACTGAGGCCGCCACAGCCGAGCGTAAAGGTGGGACCGAGACAGTGCCTTGCCCTCGCGCTGCGCCAACATGCCCCGCGGCTTCCTGGTGAAGCGCAGCAAGAAGTCCACTCCCGTGTCCTACCGGGTCCGCTGTGGCGAGGACCGCGACCGCGCGCAGCTACTCTCGCCAGGATGCGAGGGCGCTCGCTGCGAGCCCCCTGTGCAGAGCCCCGTCCCGAGTCCGCTGCCGCAGCCGCAGCCGCAGCCGGAGGAGCGCACCCAGGCGGCGCTCGCCGCCGCTCTTTCTTGCGCGCCGGGCCAGCTGCCACCCCAGCCCGGTCCGCGAACTGCGCACTTCGGCAACCCGGAGGCCGCGCACCCTGCGCCGCTCTACAGCCCCACGCGGCCAGTGAGCCGCGAGCACGAGAAGCACAAGTACTTCGAGCGCAGCTTCAACCTCGGCTCACCGGTCTCGGCCGAGTCCTTCCCCACTCCCGCTGCGCTGCTCAGAGGTGGCGGTGGTGGTGGGAACGGCGCGGGAGGCAGCAGCACCTGCAGCGGCGACCCACTGTTCTTTGCGCCCGCGGAGCTCAAGATGGGCACCGCGTTCTCAGCGGGCACCGAGGCGGCCCGCGGCCCGGTGCCCGGCCCTTTGCTGCCCCCCGCCGCCTCCCTGCGGTCCCCGGGCAAGCGGTCCGCGCCCTCCGCCGCTGCCCCGGAGCCTCCAGCCAAGGTGGCCAAGGCTCCGGGCGCCAAGAAGCCCAAAGCCATCCGCAAGCTGCACTTCGAGGACGAGGTTACCACGTCGCCCGTGCTGGGGCTGAAGATCAAGGAGGGCCCAGTGGAAGCTCCGCGGGGCCGCGCGGGGGGCGCAGCGCGGCCACTGGGCGAGTTCATCTGCCAGCTCTGCAAGGAGGAGTACGCCGACCCGTTCGCGCTGGCGCAGCACAAGTGCTCTCGAATTGTGCGCGTGGAGTACCGCTGCCCCGAGTGCGCCAAGGTCTTCAGCTGCCCCGCCAACCTGGCCTCCCACCGCCGCTGGCACAAACCGCGCCCTGCACCCGCCGCAGCCCGCGGATCAGAGTCCGAAACCGCTGCCAGGGCTGAAGCGCGGGAGGCGACGGGTGGCTGCAGCGACCGCGACACGCCGAGCCCTGGTGGAGTGTCGGAGTCGGGTTCGGAGGACGGGCTATACGAGTGCCATCACTGCGCTAAGAAGTTCCGCCGCCAGGCCTATCTGCGCAAGCACCTGCTGGCGCACCACCAGGCGCTGCAGACTAGGGGCACGCCGCCCGCGGCCCCGCGGGAGGACCTATTGGCCTTGTACCCCGGGCCCGAGGAGAAGGTGCTGCAGGAGGCTGCCGGAGATGGTGAGGCAGCCGGCGTGCTGGGCCTGAGTGCCACGGCCGAGTGCCACCTGTGTCCGGTATGCGGGGAGCCGTTTCCCAGCAAGGGCGCCCAGGAGCGCCACTTGCGCCTGCTGCACGCCGCCCAGGTGTTCCCCTGCAAGTACTGCCCGGCCACGTTCTACAGCTCGCCTGGCCTCACGCGGCACATCAACAAGTGCCACCCGTCCGAGAACAGACAGGTGATCCTCCTGCAGGTGCCCGTGCGTCCGGCCTGCTAGAGCGCGCCTTCCATCCCGGCCCTCCGAACTGTGCCTTCGCTTGAAGACCCATGAAGAGAGTGCGCCCTGCTCGCCCCGGACCCGCGTCGCGCGGGGGCTCTCACCCCGGGTGGACGTGTTGTCTCCACTCCTTGTGGTGTGGAGTGACGATAACCCCAATTTTCTCGTTGTGACTCCCTTTGGAGACCCCTCTTTTGCGTCGTGTCCCTTTCCCCCTTGGCGCAATAGGAGCCAGTCTCTTTTGTACAAGGGAGAAAAGCTGTACTCGTTTGTCTCGTGGTTGGAAACCTCCCCTTGGAGGGGAGAGCTGTTTTTCTTACTAGTATTCGCTGTGTTCATGGTCTAGAAATGCGATTTGCTCTCGCCTACCAATCTCTGCTCTCTATGTATGTAGCGTACGGGTTGTTTTGGGTGAATCTTGAGGAAGAAATGCCTTTATATTTCACAGGCTGTAAGTTGAAATTCCCACACGATTAGCTTTATTATGGCTTGTGAACTGCTGGAGTCTGGCTTTACCTTTTTGTATGCGAACAAATCGAATTGCTTAAAGAAAAGAGTTTTCTTTAGTATAGCCACAAATGCCTTGAACTGTTGTCTTTTTGGGATTGTTTTTGAGGGGAGGGAAGGGAATTTTCAGAAGATGCTGTAGAAACTGCCTCAATATTTCACGTAAGACTTTTTGGTTTGATTGCCTTTGTTGAGTGAGGTAGGACTATATGAGTTCCCTCTAAATGTATATGTTGATTTATGAGTAATCGTTATTTATTCTTTATTTATTTATATTAATTATGAAGATTAAGATATTATTTGATTGCAGATCTTTTTTTTTCTTGCTGTGCGTGTTCCCCCTGCCACTCTTGACATTTCACTGTGCATTTTACAAGAGAGCCTTTTTCTAAAAGGATCTGCTAAAAGTTTTAACTTTTATACTTAGCCGAGTGAATTACAGACAACCTACCATTTTATTCTGCTTGGAGGGCCCCTGAGGTCCTGTACAACCGACAGCTCTTACTTTTAAATGCAATCTCTTTTCTACATACATTATTTTCTTAATTGTTAGCTATTTATAGAAAGCTTCAATAGAACTGTTTCAACTGTACAACTATTTACTATTAAAATAAAATATTTTCAAAGTCAAAGTAGGGTGGACTTATTTCTGCATCATGTGATTTCAATAAGGATTTGAAATGGAGTTCAGATGATTTCTTAAAAGTCTATTTTTTTAATTGAGGGGAAAAAAAATCCACCACTGTTATGAGGCTCCTGGATTTTTAGAGCTGAGCATAAACTGCTGGATTCTGCTCTCTGGCAGTACAAGGGTGCAGTCTCAACTCCCTAACTAGAGCTGAAAGCTTATTGGGAGTCCTTTAAAATGTACTGGAAGGTGAAGTTAGAATGGAAGCTTTGAGAATCTTTTTCAGAGAAATCTAGATAAGTACCCATAAATCTATCCTTTTAACCAAAGAGGATATAGGAATACCATGGTAATTTAGCAGATCCTTCATTTCATGACAGTTTGGGGTTCAGTGTAGCAGTAATTCTTCAAGTAAATAAAATGGTTAAACTAGAAGAAAGTAGAACGATTTTACAGTCATATTTTCAAAGTAAGGGAAACAGACCAACTCACATTTGGATGCAGTGGAAGTTAGGCAACTGGGTTTGAAGTAAGGGCTCAGAAATTATTTACCAGTCAGGTGAGTAATCCATTTGGGTGGGGGTGGAATAGAACACCATGTGTTTGGGGTATTAAATTTAATAGTAGGTCGTTCCAATGTTTTCCATTTTGTGTCACTCAGCAATTTGAGCAAGTCTGTTGCTCATCAGTTAACGTTTTGAGTTGTTTTCTTCTGCTTTTGAAACACTGATTAGCAAGCTGTGCTAAACATCACAATTGTGCTTTCCCCTTCCTTTTGTGGTATGTCTTTGCTACTTTTCCTGTGACCCACTAAATCTTTGATGGTTTGCAAAGAGATTTTAGAAATCTGCACAGGGTCTGCATTTCTGAAGGGTGTATCTGGAATAGTGATGGGAAGGGCAGCACATGAAAAACTTCAGACTGTGAACCTAAAGCTTTACATAAGAGAGGGTATAGTGAAAGGCTCAGTTCTCAGGAATATTGAATATTCCACCCTTTGTGACGAATAGACTAAGAATAACAATGAAGGAGAAGCCGCTGCAGGTAAGTTGTCTCAGGGACAAACTGCATGTTGTCTTTTGAATTGCTGATGGCTACATGTTTTACCAGCTTGGAAAACAGGAAGACAAAAGCTCAGTGCCGGCACAACATAAAAGCATGGGGACAAATGGGGACAAAGAAGTATTTTTAACATCCTGAAAACTTCAAAAGAAAGAAAAACTTCTATTTGTGGGTTGATGGCTGCTCCCTGTGAGCAACAATAACATTAAAGTTTAAAAAACATGCTCACTCTGAATTACATTATACATTAAAAGATCCCTCACACTGAGGGTTAGTGTATGTTTTATGTTATTAAGTTTTTTCCTTAAAAACCTGATGGTTGGCTACACACGATGACTGGAATCCTGTGTGCGGGTATGGCACCTTGTCATCCGTGTTCAGCTCATTGTTTTTCTTACACATCATGGTAAATAAAATTTGGTTTACAAATGTGTTCCTTTACATTTATTTTGATTTACCAAATATACCTTTTCTAACATAGAGACCATATTTCATTTATGTAAGATATTAAGTGAAATTGTATAGTAAGTGGAGTATATTGAAGTTGGCTAAATGGTGTAGAATAAATCGAAACACTTGGTCAGTTATTTCAAAGTAATGCAATATGAGTTAGCAGAATATTGCAGAAGAAGGTAATCAGTTTCCTTCATATACTCTCTCTCTCATTCCTCCCTGGAAAATAGGTCACAAGGTTTCCTATTATAGAATATCAAGTGATCAAGTGGAAGTGCACTTACCTTATTTATAAATATGCAAAGGATGCTGAGGACATCCTGTGTTCAGGTTGCTCCAAGTTTGTACGACCATCACTGGAAACCAGCCAAAATTCTATACCCACCCACAGTGAGGGACTGGTGCTAGGAGGGGTGAAGTGGTCAGGAAAAGTAAGCAGATCAAGGAGAAAGGAGCTAATATAGAGAACAAGTAAAGGAAATGATTTTATTTTTGCCAGTGGTCTCCATACTTTCCTACTTTGTACAAATGTGGTGCAACAATCAAAAGACTATTCAGCACTCCTTGGTTCTGAAACAACAGTCAGACATGCCAATTTGCCTTTTCTTCAAAATTGATAATGTCTTCTCGAGGCACATTTCCCTGGAGACCTGGAGAAGCTGGGGATCCTATGGCTCTCACAGCAAGAATGTTGTAGTGATATGTTGTCACCCTGGCCAGCTCCTCACATGCCTGGGCTATGGAGGCAGCTTTACTTCTTCAGCACCTTCCACCTGGAGCTCCCGCTGGGTCCATCACTGGGATCATACCCACATCACACAGCAGAGGCAGCTGATCCAGTGGAACTTACAAGCAAAATACCAAGGTTAGAGGCTCAACAGCTGCCCATGAGGATCCTGTGGTAGAGCAGAGAAAAGTCCTAAAGGCTGCTGAGCTCTGGTCACTCGGTGACACATGTGGATATGTTGTGGAGACCAGGTGCACAAGGTTGGGTTGGCCATTGCCAGTCACCAGGCAGATGTCACCCAGAGTAGTCTGCACCTAGATGCTGTGGCTGAGGGTGCTGTTTCTCCTTTGCCCCCATTACCTCTGCTGCAGGGTCCCACAAACTAGCCTTGGCCTCCACCAGCTCCAGGTCCATCCTGTGGACTCAATTCTACAGGCATCCACAAAGTCTTCAAACAAAACAAAGCAGGAGAATGTGTCAAGAATCCTAGAGAATAGATAACGTCATAACTAACATCTTCACCCACCTAATGTCTTGCAAAAGAGGAAGGGTGTAGCGGCATGGGCAAGTCCTTTGGCTCTGTTGATTCCCTTGGTTCCTACAGACCTGTGTGTCCTCACCTGTCAACTGGAGAGAATGAGGTTCTGTGAGACACAGTGAGACATCTAGGAGTTCCAGACACTGAGATGAAAGGTAGCAAGGATCCCAAAGGGAGGGGGCGTTTTCTAAATGGCAGGAGAAAACCCACTATCTTGGGAGTGCTATTCTGTGACATTTAGGATTAGTTATAAATCCACTGGCCTGTAGCAGGCAGACTTTGAGCAAACTTGCTATCTTTTTGCAGAAGGGACATTTTGGTCTTGCAGAGAAATTTTCTGGCAAATAGTCCTTAGTGTATAGAGTCAGTTATGTGTCATATATACACACAGTGTATGTTACCTTGTTACAGGGCCAGTTTAAGTTATAGCCTTTTTATGGCAAGACAAGAGAAACCTGTAATGTTTGGTAGTTAAAGGCAAAAGTTGTGGGATTTAGAGAAGATCAAGGAGCAGGGGGAACTGATTTATAGAGAGATACCCATGAGACAATGAGATGACAAACCACATCTGTATCAGAGAATCCACTGAATAGCAACATGTAAGGATCTTGAATCCATTTGATTGCCAAGATGGTACCAAAGCATGGGGCACACAGTAGGGTGGTCTAAAGACATTTAGGATTCTATCCTAAATTATGGAAACATCTGGTTAATGTTTGACAAAATAACCTGAAAATAATAGCTAAAAATTCCACTCAGCTGAGAGAGAAAGCTGAGTTACATCTTCAAGTTACATCTTATCTTTACATACAAGGTCTGTCAGGAGAAAGTTCAGCTATTGTTAATATAACCAGAATGGTTTGAGCGACATTGATGTAACCTGGCAGCCAAGGAGAGTGGACTAGAAAGCACAGGTGTGAACAATGACACTTTCATTGTACTAGTCAGTGGGGGCAGTAGAGTCTGCTGAGTGAGCATGTGCACTGTGTGGCTGTTGCATTCAAAATGACTGAGCAAGTAGTGCAACAAGTCTGCATCAAATGTTATGTTAAGCCTGAACATTCCTCTGTGGACACTATTCAGAAGGCTTCCAGGGAAAACGCAATGAGTGCAGTGCAAATAAAAATGTGGCACATAGGCTTCAAAGACGGTTGAAAATCTATTGAAAGCTATCCACTATCTGGAAGGCCTGCAACAAGCAGAAGACCTGAGAATGCTGAATGTGTGTACAAGCTGGAATCATCAAAGATCGGTGACTGACAGGCAAGAACTAGAAGCTGATCTGGGGATTCCAAAAACTACTGTGTCTGGGATTGTGACCCAGGATTTTGGCAGGAAACATGTCATGGCAAAATTTGCTTCCTGAGGCTTCCTCCCAACCCCATTGGTCTACCATGCCTCCTCAGTGAGATCAGGTATGTTAAATCCATAGGGAGGTGTGATGAGAGAAGACAGCACCTTCCTGCCTAATGATTTCCATGAATGGGAAAATCTTTTTTTCACCAGGAGAGCTAGAGAACTCCTGCCTCCTTCTAAGGTGGCTGTAGAAACAAATTATTTCCTACCAAACAAACAGCTACAGGTTTTGGTGTCATCAAGGCAGTTTCACCACCAAGGGGATTTTACTGAACCCAAATAAGTCCTGTTTTTTTGTACATTCCTTATGAGGAACTGCAGAAAGAAATCACGACAGGCCACATTGGGTCTCAGAAGTGACAGAGCCCACTGAGAGTTGTCACAAACAAGGAATCTGTGATGGATCTTCATGCTCAAGGGAATCAAATTCTCATGGCTGGGTGAAACAACCTGGCTTACAAATTTACATTCACAACTATTTTCTGGTCCTTATTAAGGCCTGATATGTTTCTTAGAATCATAACATATTTGAGCATATGATTTGGTCAGTTAACATATTTTCATTAACCCAAACACACAACCCTTAGTCTTTTAAGCCCCAACTGTCATCATTTGTCCACCACAAACTTTTATTGTGGGCTTGTTCTGTTTTATCTGTAAAGTATGCATCAGAACATGCATATTTTATCTGGTAGCATATATGGTGAGCAGATGGGTTGCAGGGTTAATGTGTTTGTGTTTGTCTTGTTTGAAAATTTCTATGCTGCGTGGTCTTCCTGGTGGCATTTTCACTGAGCATCCATACTGAATGAAGATTTTAATTAGGCCATTGCTTTAAGCTCACACTACTGGGATAGACTATTCTTAGAACATTAATTACATCAAAAGAAAACCTATAGAATGTGTACTGTCAATGGAGCGCATTCAAAGACGTGATTATTGAGAGCCAGCATTTGAAGCACATCATTTTCATGCTGTGCAGTGACACTAACATCTGTAAGAAGCTTGTTCACATTATTTGCATTCATAGTTCACCAGGACTGCTGTCTCCTCATCAGAACCCAGGTATTTACTCTTCCTTCCACTTGGTTTGAGCCAGTAGACTAAGCATCACACAGGGGGAACAAAAATGGTGGAAACATCACCCTGAATCCATTATTTGCCTCTTTCACTCATCAAAAGGGCCCTTTTATTTGAATGCAACATCTGCTTCATCTCTGATGCAGTGCCCCTTCTCAAACACCACAGCCAGGTGACAGTCACACTTGACAGTGACATTATGGACAGAGTGAGCTAAGAGGCTATTGTTTGTTGAATCTGATAGGAAGGAGAGGAGGTGTCAGTGCATGGAAAAGTTTCAGAGAAGGTTCTTTTTACAGAAGAAAAAAAGATAGGCTAAAATTTCCTCTGAGTACAAAGAACAGAAAAGGATGGGGAACTTAGGCTGAAACACACATTTACAATATTGCCATTTCAAAGTTGGTAACACCAATTGATTACAATTCTTTTCTACTGCTATCTGTTCTACTGTATTATATAAAACAAGCCTTTACCATTCTAGAATACAGTTACAAGGAGGTTATTTTTAGGAGATGGGCAGACACAGATAGGAATAGTGTACACAAAAATTATTGAATTGAGAATTGTCTGGGACAAAGGAGATGAACAAAATTCTGGTCTCTGGAATCCAAATCTGAACAGAATCATGTTAGATCTCATCAAATATTTTACATCACAGAGAAACACATTCTTTTTTCACTCACCTCTTTAATAGAAGACTTGTATTGCTTCTTTTGAACAGTATTACTATCCTTGATATGTTCTCAAGGGTTTTCACATGAGTATCTTGCTAAATCACTAAACAGTTATTGTTTAAAATCATTCAGTGAAATATTAGTATAATTAAGATTTCAGATTTGTTTGTATCAAAAAATCTTTTGCTCTATTAATCACAACAAAAATCATGATTTTCCCTTTGTTTATATTTCCAAAATTTGATAATTCAAATTAAAGAAAATGAGAAAAAGTAAGCACATTAAAAAGAGACTTTATTTATTTTAGAGAGAGGGGAAGGGAGGGAGAAAGAGAGGGAGAGGAACATCAATGTGTGGTTGCCTGTTGCACGCATCCCACTAGGGACCTGGCACTCAATCTAGGCATGTGTCCTGACTGGGAATCAAACCAGTGACCCTTTTATTCATAGTCCAGTGCTCAATCTACTGAGCCACATCAGCCAGGACAGTAAGCACATATTACAGCTACCTTGATTTCTTTGTTGCAGCAGCTGCGATCTTACATCATCTAAGGTTATGCTGAGATTCCACAATTATTGCCACCATTGCAGTATTTCACCATCTCTATCATCATAACAGAAAAGGCTAAACCAGTTGTGGGTGAACTAAGCCCAAGGCCAAATCCAGCCATAGGCCTGTTTTATAAATAAAGTTTTATTAGAACATAGCCATGGCCATTCACTACTGTCTATGGCTGTTTTCATACTGCTATGGCCAAGTATGATCATCACTATAGAGACAAGACTGAAAATATTTACTATCTGGCCCTTTATTAAAGAGTTTACTGACTCTGGGGCTAGAAAATAAAATTGTGCAGAACTGTTTTTTAGATCTCCTACATTCCTGCCCTTGGTTAGATGGAAACTTGGTCTTTATGAAAACTATTTTGCTCCATTGTCTCTTGAGTGCCATATATTCAACAACTTACCATTTACAATCGCAAAAATTGCAAAATTGAGAACCACGGTATTTATAGGTGTCATCACCTCAGGCACCACTATTAAAACCCTAATTCTTTAAATGAGAAAGTTAACTAAACAAGAAGCAGCTTCAAGATAGTTTTGTTAATACTGCTCATGTTTGTCATTTCAACTGTAGCAGCTGTCAGGCAGTACATACAAGTTCTAACCTGTCAAGTCTTCCATAGAAACCAAATGGAAGAGGGAGGTTGTCTCCTGGTTGGAAGGTTATTTCCTCACTTTATCAAGTGAAAAGGCAACTCTTAAGTTGAATTTAAGAAACTGCCATTTTTACAGACAAAAAAATAAAGTGTTGATCAGTGTGAGACTTACAGCCAAGATGTAGGTGCAGGTAGACACATCGCGCCTCTTCGCACAACAAAAATAAGGACAACAACAATTTAGAAACAAACAATTTAGAAACAACAACAAAAAGCAACCAGTACTGACAGAAAATTGAACTGTATGGAAGTCTGACAATCAAGGAGTTAAAATAGACACATTCATCGAGACTGGTAGGAGGGGTGGAGTCTGGCGGCTAGGTGGAGAGGGGTCTCAGCAAAGTGGTGGCTGGCAGGCCCTGGGAGCACAAGGTAGCAGCTGGTCAACCCAGTGAGTCAGTGGATTTGGAGGGGTGCGGCTGGCGAACCCAGTGATCCCACATTCGCACGCAGATAAACCAGGTGAAACTGGGGAGGGAGACAGACTGCACAACCCAGGGTCCCAGCTTGGGGAAATAAAGCCTCAAACACCAATTAAAAACACCTGTGGGTTTTGATGTGCCAGGAGAAACTCCCAGGCTCTCAGGAGAGTTTGAGAGACCCACAAGGTCCTAGAACATACACAAACTCACTCACCCAGGTATCAGCACCAGAAGGGCCCAATTTGCTTGGGGGAAGCAGGGGAAGTGACTGAAACCCGCCAGAGAGCTGAGTGAGTGCCATTGTTCCCTCTTAGACCCCTCCCCCACATATAGCATCACAACCCAGTGACTGTGTTGCCCCGCCATGGTGAACACCTAAGGCTTCATCCCTTACTTCGTAACAGGTGTATCAAGACAAAAAACAAATGGCCCAAACAAAATAACAGATTAATGCTCCAGAAAAAATACAACTAAGTGATGAAGAGATAGCCAACCTAAGATGCACAGTTCAAAACACTAGTAATAAGGACACTCACAGAATTGGTTGAGTTTGGTCACAAATTAGATAAAAAAATGAAGGCTACGCCAAGTGAAATGAAGAAAAATGTACAGGGAACCAATGGTGATGGGAAGGAAACTGGGACTCAAATCAATGGAGTGGACCAGAAGGAAGAAAGAAACATCCAATCAGAAAAGAATGAAGAAATAAGAATTCAAAAAAAATGAGGAGAGGCTTAGGAACCTCCAGGACATCTTTAAGCATTCCAACATCCAAATTATACGAGTACCAAAAGGGGAAGAGGAAGAGTGACAAGTGGAAAACTTATTTGAACAAATAATAAAGGAGAACTTCCCCAATCTGGCAAAGGAAAGAGACTTCCAGGAAGTCCAGGAAGCTCAGAGAGTCCCAAAGAAGGTGGACCCAAGGAGGAACACACCAAGGCACATCATAATTACATTACACAAGATTAAAGATAAGGTGAGAATCTTAAAAGCAGCAAGAGAAAAGGAGACAGTTACTTACAAAGGAGTTCCCATAAGATTGTCACTGATTTCTCAAAAGAGACCTTCCAGGCAAGAAGGGGCTGGAAATAAGTATTCCAAGTCATAAAAGGCAAGGACCTACATCCAAGATTGCTCTATCCAGCAAAGCTTTCATTTAGAATGGAAGAGCAGATAAAGTGCTTTTCAGATAAGGTCAAGTTAAAGGAGTTCATCATCACCAAGCCCTTATTATAGGAAATGTTAAAGGGAGTTATCTAAGAAAAAGAAGATTAAAAACATGTACAGTAAAATGACAGCAAACTCACAATTATTAACAACCACACCTAAAATAAAAACAAACTAAGCAAACATCTAGAACAGGAACAGAATGACAGAAATGGAGATCACATGGAGTATTAGCAACAGGGGAGTGGGAGGAGGAGAGTGGGGGAAAAGGTACAGAGAATAAGTAGCATAGATGGTAGATAGAAAATACACAGGGGGAGGGCAAGAAAAGTAGAAGCTAAAGAACGTGTAAGTATGGCACATAGACATGAACTAAAGGGGGAGAATGTGGGTGGGAGGGGTGTGCCAGGTGGAGGGGAAAGGGGGGGAATTGGGACAACTGTAATAGCATAATCAATAAAATATATTAAAAAATAAAATAAAGTGTTATATCAACAATCTTATATAGTTCAACATAACATTTCAAGGATTTTTGGTATGTATTAGCCTACAATTTGAGTCAAAGACAGATTAATTCAGCATTGATAACTTTTGAAATATATTCATTCAAAAGCAGCGAGCACCTTCCAATTGCTGACCTTATTTAATTGTGCAAACATTTGAGCATTTGGGGCATTTAGATCAATGTTGAACAGTGAGAAGTCACCTCTGATTGGAAGTGCCCAACCTCTACTTGAAATTTTTTTCTAAAGCAGATTTCTGATCTAATCTCACAAGTATGGCAACCACAGTGGAGAATTGTGTTGTACTTTCTTTGTATGTATTTTTCAGCTCTTGTTACTCAAAGTGTGGCCAGGGGCTTGCAGCACTGGAGTCACCTGGGAGCCGGTAGAAATCAGAACTGCAGGCCCCACTCCAGACCCACAAAATCTGAACCTGCATTTCCTCAAGATCCTCAGGTATCTGTGTGCATTTTCATGTTTGATGTGTGCTGAGTGGGAGTGTGAGGTCTTCATCACATAGAGAGTGCTCCCGGATGTTGCCGCCAATAGTGAGTTTGGCGTGGGAAGAGTTGATGGCTTGAAGTTTTAACCACATACCACTAATTCCAACTAATGATGGGTTTGTAACAGTACTAACAGCTAAAATCCAGTGAGTCCTTATCACTTACCTGGTCTAAGGCCTTATTTAATATAATTGCTTATTGATTTCTCACAATTACTCATGAGGTTGTATTGATTACTTCCATATAATGGAGGGCAAAATGGAAGGCCCTACCAGATGACATGACCAGTAACTGGGGAAATCTAGTTGAGAGCAAGCAGGACAGTAGTTTATAGAGATAAACCCCAAAGGGGGAAAATGGAGCAGTGTGGGAGAATTCAAATGGGTAGTGAAATACCAGAGCCTGAATTCCATCTTCTTGTCAGGGACTGCTAAAGCTTGGAGTGTAGCACAATCATGTAAGGACATACACAGTCCTCCTCCTAGGTCACAGGAACAACTGGTTTGCATTTTGACAATTTGACTCCAAAGTAACAGCCTGAAGTTTCTACTAGGGTGTAAGAGAAAGGAGTCAAGTATGTCACCATTTCAAGTTATCTCCTATCTTGTACATTGGAGAAACTTTTTATTTCTACGTGACTTAACCTGCAAACACAAGTATTCATGAGAAATGGGTTAATTTAACACTCCATAATTATAACTAAAGCTCTCATACTGGCATGTTTGTATACTAGATTCATGGATTCTGAACCACTTTTGCTTTGCTTTAACATGCTGAAGATGCAAACCAACAAGAGGGAACAATGTATGAATTCATTGTGAAGGCAGCACCATCGTGAGGATATCACTTAAAGCTAGTATGCCCATTCCACCTTCTGTCACTTCTCTATCTTCCACTTTGGTTCTAAAAGCACTTGATTGTGAAAAACAATTACTATTCTACATCCACAAGCCAAGTTAATGGACCATCCCAGAACCATGGCAACTGGCAAGAGTGAAAGAAGGAAAGCTCCCCGATCACAGGTTGTTAAGCACTCTCTGCTCAGTCTCAACCAAGAGCAGGCTGAGGGTTGCCAATGCTGAGGAAAGATGGGCCAAGGTCAAAGGTTTCAATAAAAATTTTAATTTTATACCTCAAAGAGAGTGTCAATGCTGTAGCTTCCAAGTAATGGATTTTTATAATATTGATACTAAGCCACTCCTTTTATTTTCCCACTGTAGTGGGATTTCACAAGCTTGAAGGGAACTTGTTTCTTCTCCAGAGTACTGTGACTGTTAGGTACCAGGGGGGTCTGGAGCACAAATGCCTGCTTTCATCATTTTAACTCCATCATTTAAGAGCTATGTAACCTTGGGTTAATTACTTAACCTCTCTTTGCCTCTGTTTTGTCATTGATGAAATGATGGAAGAGTAGTATCTATCTATAGGAGACATTTATTATGCTTTCTGCTTACCCTGTACCTTTTGGACACTCTTCCTGTTCTGGGGTAATTTCCCACCCAATCCCACCCAATCTTTCCTCCCCAAAGTAGAATCCAGAAACTGGCTTTTCCAGCTTTTCTTACACCTAGCCTCTGCTGTCAGGGAATGGATTTGATTAATGTGCTCAAGTCAGGGCATCCTCACAGCTCAGTTTAGAGGTGCCCAACCTCCAATCAGATGCACCCATGAGATGTGGATACAGAAAACAGACCAGAAGGAGGTGGTGTCAGGTACAGTCAGCACGGGCAAGGGGAATGAGGGGCTTGGAGAGGCATTTGTCTCTCAGAGGTGGCCGAGGCAAAGGCCCAGCGCCATGATGTGAGCTGCACTTCTCTGGCAGGGTGATTTGGGTGTTGTTCCTGGCCTTCTAGCCCCAAAACCTGATTTGTGTGGCCCTCCTGGACAGTCTGCAAGGAAGCTTAGAGCCTTTAATACATTATTTATCTACTTCATCTGGATAAAATGCATTTGGCTGTCTGAAACTAAATACTTAGCTCTGTTGTTGAGATTAGGTTATTCAGGTCAAATGCTGATGAGAACTCACTTAATGTTGTTACTTTGAGTTCTTTGATATCCATCAGATCCATCTACCAGTTGTGGGAGAGTACTGATTTTAAATTTTATATAATGTTAATGTCACTTGGTGCAGATATTAAAATATCTGTGCAAACTCTTTGAGACATCTTCCATCAAGAGGTAGAATGTGTGTCTGTCCTTTGAAATTGAGCAAACCTTTGTGACTTTTCCTTGAATAAAATGTAGTGTAAGTGACACTGTATGACTTGTGACACTAGGTTAGAAAGGCCATTCAACTTCTGCCTGGGTCTCTCTCAGGGATCTCAGTCTCCATGCTGTGGGGCAGCCCATGCTACCTACACACAGAGACTACATATAGGTGTTCTGCTGACCGCCTGAGATGAGATCTTAGTCTACAGCCAGAATGGACCCCAGACTCAGGAGAACAGGCGAGCTCCTGAGATGATGCCAGCCCCTCTACCATGTCAGATCACCTTTGTGAAAGAGCCCAGGGGGAAGCAGCCCAGTGGGTCCACTGTACCCCAGAACAGTGAGAGACAATACTACAATGATTGTTGTTGTTTTAAGTCACTATGTTTTGGGGTGATCTGTTATATAGCGATAGATAACTAGAATATACTTTATATTTTTAGAGTGTTGTCTAGTTTTCAGAGTGCTTGAATGTGAATATTTATCTTTGATTTTCATGTCAACTCTGTGTGGAAAGTATTATAATACACTGATCTGGTGGTGGAAAAATGCCTGTGGATATTGAATGCCTTACCCTACCATCACAAAACTGTCTGAGACACAGAGATCAGAACCTGCTTCCTGGCCCCCTGGCACAGCACTCACCCTGTGAGGTGATGTGGTCAGTGTCAGGAGGAACAGGGTTTATAATCATCTCACTCACTGTATCATTTATAACACTATTGAATATACTCCTGTATGGAAGTGCCTTCTTTTCATTGTCTTCATCTCACCTTCAATACAACCATTAGGCCAATGTTTCAGTTACTACGACTGTGTACTAACGAATCACCCCAAACTAGTAGCTTAGAACAATAGTCATTTATTATAGTATTTCATTCTTTCTGTGGGTCAAGAATTCAGAAGCAGCCTGGCTGAATGGTTTTGGCTTGGGGTCCTTCGTGATGTTGCAATTAAATGCCAGCTGGGGCTGCAGTCAGTGAAGGCTTGATTGGTGCTGTAGGATTCACTTCCAGGGTGGGTCTACCATGGCTGTATGCTGCCACAGTTGCTTTAGTGTCCTCACCATAGGGTGCCTGATGTTCTCCAGAGCAAGTGATCCAAGAGCCCATATTAGAAGTTGCAATGCCTTTATGATCTAATCTTGAAAGACACATAACATACCATTTTGTGTTTTCTTGGTTCTATTGGTCATTTCTGAATTAGTGTAGGAGAAACCAAATAAGGTTGTGTGAATACAGGAGGTGATGATCACTGGAGCCATGTTTGAGGTTGGCCTCCACAATCAATAGTAATATTATTACCTCAATTCACAAGAGTCAGAATGATTGGGACTCAAGGGCTCAAGGCCACATGGTCAGTGTGTGGCTGGTATTTGAAGCCAGTACTATCTGATGCCCAGGCCTATGCTCCTCCCCATCTACAATAAAAGGTGAACTTATTTTGATGCAGAAATTTCAAAATCAGTTAGTTTTTAGTGGAAAGGAATTTATGGGGTGGGCACACATGAATGGGAGGCCTCACTTTCTTTAGTTTGTAAATGCCTCATTTATCATGTCTGAAACTTTGTCTTTTACTGGGTGTCCCCCTTTAAAAAAATGTTTTCTTAAGCTGCCAGGGTAATTTAACAAGTTCCATTATATAAACATGGGAAGACATGGATCTTAGCTTAGCTTTTTTTTTTTTTTTTTAATAGACTTCCAAAGCTGATTTTAAAGAATTCTGAAGTGAACAAATAGTCCACTATGGCTGAAATTATATAAACTGTCTAAATAACTTCAATTTTGAGAATTATCTTAAATTAAAGCAGTAGGATGTCAGGCTAAGATGCAATGGCGTTTATTGCAGGTGCATTTGTTATAACATACACTGGAAATCACAAATGGGATAAGAAAGGTACATCTTTATTAAGGAATAATATGCAACTATTAAAAAGAACAAATTAGAGGGGAGGGGTGCCCATGATATACTATAAAGTTTAAAAAGGAAGTTAAAGAATAATGTATATTGTTCAATGCTATTTCTATAAAAAAGAAAACGTTGTATCTTTGTGTGTGTTTGCATTAATCTGGAAAGCAGGATAGAGGAATATTCTTTTGAATAACCAGCTTATCTGGAGAGAAGGGTGGTGGTGATGTGGAATGGGAGTGGATCATTAGTTTTAGGGAAAAAAAGTATAGAATACCTGGTTAAAGCACACATCTATACTTTGGCTATTTCCTTAAAATCTTAATGGTAATTAGTAAGTAAATCTTCCCTGATTAAGAGAAGCTACGTTTTAAGTTTTCTTTTTGTCATTGTGTCCTCTTCTTCAGGTCAATATGGTTTCAGGGGCTCACTTTTCCTGGTGCCTAAAATGAAGATGACATGATTTCCCTGAAGGAAGGCTACAGAAATACTGTTTCTAGGGGCCCATAATTAGGCATCAACATGGAGGACAAGATGGGGTGACACATTTTAAAGGGAGGAGATGATGCCATTAATGCGCAGCCTCACTGGTTTTAACTGTTCACGAGAGATTTGCTTGAAATGCTCTGCAGGTGGGGGAGGGAGGTATTGAAGCCCTTCCCTTGCACTTAGCCCAGGGCCTATTTCTTAGCGAATATTGATCAAAAGTACTTACCTCCACCATCTGAGGAGCATAATACAGACCCTGGGTATTCATGGGAAAAAGGTTTTTTCTCTCAGGCTATTTTCTGGAGTCAAAAACATCTTTTCAGGAGCTATAATAACAAGCCCCTTCTCACTTCACACTCTCAGTGAGAGGCACACTCCACTTTTCAGACTCCCAGGACCTCTAGTCAAGGTAGAAACTGATGAGCGTGACCTCTTTATATAAAACATTCTCTGTCAAACCCAGCAAGCATTTTGCTAGAGGGAAAGGTGGGACATCTAAGTGGAAGATTAAAAATTACACCTGGATACATAAAGAAGGGTGCTCCTACCCCGGGGAGAATTTATTCATTTAGTCTTTACTTTCTAAAATAATGTTTTAATAGAATTTTCAAGCACATGAACAATATCCTCTGACAGCTGAGGCAGGAATACGTTGGTGCAAATGTCTAAAAAAGTCTGGTCAGTGTTTTTCATACCAGACATGGTAGAGAAGGAAGGTATGAACAAGAACTTCCTAACTTCTCCTTTGCTGTGTAAGAGGCAGAATTTTTCAAATATTTCTTACCATGATAGCTTGTTATAAATTCTCATCCCCTTCACATAATTCAATTTAACTTGGGATAGTGGAGACTTAGGTATTAAAATTATTTTAAATTTATAATTTTAACAATGAAAAAGAACCAATATCCAATTTCAGCAAATTCTTTTCTATTACCCATAAAGAAAGTATAATTTCAGAGTTCCTGCTGGCTTCATTGCTGTTTGACTTTTTTGGAGGGTACATTTGAGAGTGTATCTGGGGCAGAGAGAATATTACTATTATTTAAAATGCTCCCGAATCTCTGGAGGTGTCAGCTGTTTTGTTTTTATCTTGTGAAGACGTGGTTTGACCTGTGGTAGACAGCAAGCTAAAGATCTGTGACCTCAGTGTCAGGAGCAAGTCTTTCCACTCCACTCAAGGTGAGGTCTTGGGGTATGTAAGGACACTGTTTTATATTTAGCTTTTTCCTCTCAAACTCCTGAGACATAAAACTTTTTTCTGGAGACAACGTACATAAAATTTTGGCCAGACTGCAGCACGTACTGAATTACTTTGAGGACCTGGGTATGCAGAGAACAGAAGGGAACCTTCTGGAGTGTGGCAGGTCTGCCCATACTCAGCATTGGTAGCATGTGCAGCCTGCTTCTGCTCCGGGTTCTTTACCTCAACATCTATTTCTCAGAACTGAAGACATTAGCAACTTGTATTTCCAGGGTCATAGAGAAAAATCAACTCCAGCGTCCTCTTCTTTGCCCATAGAGAGAATAGGTGAGAGTCACCGGGTAAAACAAGTTCCCCAACACTGGTGCCCCTGGTGGTCCATGTAGCACCTGGTCCAGGAGAGGAGGGTCAGAGTGGCTTCAGACTTGGCCCTAGGGAAACCTTCATGGTGGCCAAAAGGAACATGGAAACAAAGTGTCCATGCACTGGTTAAGAATGGTGACTACTGCTAAATGAGTGTGTTGTCAAGAAATGGGGCCCATGACATTCAGCTCCAGCCTGGAGCTCCACTTTCCAGTTGCGTGAATCCACTGAGCCAATGGCCTGTTTCAGTAACTGTAGAGGATGTATTTGGGACGTGGGCAAGGATCACTGCCTCAGGTAAACTGGATATGCAGGGGTGATGTTTACTTTGTGTTCCATTTTCATGAACTTTACTTTTTGAATTGAAAAATGAAATGCAATTAAAAGCATTTCCATTTATAAAATGAAAAGCAAAGGATAATAGTTACTCTTGACAAACTGTTTAATAAATCAAAGTGTCCTCAATTTAGTTTATACACACATGCAGGAGCATATCACTAGCTCAAATGTGTACATAAGTGAACAAATACAAAGGTCTGAGTTGTACTGCAGAGAGAGACTCTCTAGTGCAGCCGACATAAAAAAGTCCAGATCTTTTTCCCCTGGAATACTCAGAGAATTTTACTATGGCCAGGGGGTAACTTAAGGGTATCATTATTATCTTAAATTCTGGCACTTAGCAAAAGTCAAGAAAGGCTGAGGTCATTATTTGTAGCAATGGTCCTTTGAGAACCACTGGAAGTTAAATCTTTTTGGAAGTTTGCTGAAGGTCTGGCATGACATGGCCTAAGATTTTGGTATATTTTTTGAAGATGAATGAAATCACTTTAGGAAGTATGATGACAGGAACCCTTCAATATTTTTTTTTCATAAATAAGATAAGACAATAAACTGCTTTTCAAATTGTTGGGAACCGTTCAGCCTGGTTTCAGGAGTTGTAACCCCCACCCTATGGCTAGGCTGCGTAAGAGCCCAGGAAACCCGTTTCATCTGGGTCTGTTCTATCAAGAGGACCTGAGCCACTAAGGAGACAGACCTTATCTCCCTGGCAGGAGCACAGCTTCTGCTTCATCCATATCTGGCCCCCAATGCTTGGTCAGTTAGCCAACGATGGGTAAGACCCCTCAAGGGAAGGGCAATCCAAGCCAGACACGAACACTTGGAAGGCCCTCATGGAAGGACTCGGGGTGGGGGTGGGGGGCTGCAGCAAAGAGGGGGTGATGGACCCCCCTGGCTATTCTGACATAGCCTGAGTCCCCATTTCCATCTGGGAGATGTCTTCTTGATCTCTTGCATCCTGGCTCTTAATCAGCTTAAGCCTGAAACTATGATGGCAGGTGGTGCAGCCCTGTGCTGGCCAGAGCAGTTCCCCAGGTGATTGGGCGTAAAAAAGAATTCGTAAAGTCCTGTGAAATCTGCTTTGCGAAGAGTGCTCTCATTTAAATGACAAGGGTCCGAGGAGGAAATGAGTATGTCTCCCAAAGTTTTTGCAAACCCCTTTCCTGACACTGACTCAGATTAAGCCCTCAGATTTCTTTGAAATGTTATCCATTGTTTGATCCTTGCTGCCTGACATACCTGTATTCCTGTGTATTTGAACCCAATAAAAGCCCATTGAGGAAGGGGCTCTGGGTCCTTCTCCTTCGAGAGATTGACCACCTCTCCTCCACAAGCAGATTATGTCTTGCTAGTTTTATTTTCATCCGTGATGGAGGGATGGGGCTCTGCAGGTGGAATCCCCCCACATCAAATGACTTTCATAACAATATCCCTTGAAATTCAAAGGATTATTTCCAGATCTAAAAAAATCCATAAATTATCCTGGAGGGAGTTGGGGCCATGTATAAAGTGGAATCAGAAGGAGCGGGACACTACACTGAGCAGTTGCAGATAAGCCTGCTGCTCCCCAGAAAGTCTTCCCTGATGTTCCCTCTACTCCAGGGTGCACAAATGGTACAGGAGGTAAGGGCTGCCCAAAGCATCACAATGGGGCTGGTCTAAGCTGCAACCAAAATCTGTTTGCAGGTCAGAGTCCTGGGGTATAAGGGAAGGCTTTAAAAATACCCATGCTGGAGTCCTATCCAGATACTCAGACCTGGTGGACCAGAATCAAGGTGGGGCATGGGGCACAACTGCACGGCAGGGCTGGGAGGAATCACTGCTTCTAAAACTCTGTGTCAAGTCCTGGCTGATGTAGCTCAGTGGACTGAGCGTGGGCCTGCGAACCAAAGGGTCACTGATTCAATTCCCAGTCTAGGACACATGCCTGGGTTGCAGGCCTGGTCTCCAGTAGGGGGCACTCAAGAGGCAACCATGCACTGATGTTTCTCTCCCTTTCTCCCTCCCTTCCCCGCTCTCTAAAAATAAAAAAATAAAATCTTTAAAAAAAGGCAACATTAAAAAAAAAAACAACATTAAAAAAACAACCTTGGCATCAAGCTTCATTCTATGAGGAGCCAAGTATTAAAAGCATGATATAACTTCAAGGCATGCTCTTGTTATCAGTCAAAAGCTAAAAAAACCAAATTGATTCAGTCTCTTTGGCTCAGAACCAGGACCCATTTTGAAGTCATAGAAATGTCTTATAAGTAATAGGTACTCATAAATATTTGCTAAGTGAACAAATGGATGATTTTTAGAGAGCTCGATTATACAGTGTCCTGAAAGTTCACTGCTGTCCAGAGCACAGGAGCAGCTTAGAACACGGGCAAAGGCCACCTGGTCAGGCCATTGGAACGTGATGGTTGTAGTCTTGAGGCAGGTCCATAAACATGAGTTCAGCCAGGGCAACAGAGGCCATTATTACACGCTCATCAGGGCCTGAGCCTTTAGACGTCTGGAAGGGTGGCTCGTGCAGAGGGTTACCTGGAGAGATGGGAGCCAGCGCTGAGGGTCCTGTGGGCCTTGATCCAAATCGCAGGAAATATAGACTCAGCTATTTATTCGTGAAGAGGAGATGAATTTAAATCCATGGGATTGATGATGCTTAGATTCAACTACTCATTTGAGTGGTCTTAGCATACCATGCTATTTATGAACTCAGAAGCCAATTTTTCATTGGGTAGGTACCGGCTACTATTTTGAGTAAATCTTTAGGCTTTGATTTAGAAACAAAAAGCTTTTGAACAACTTTTCTGGTAAAAATGCAAACCATCTTTTGTTAAATGCTAGTATTAACTTCATTTTCCTACAGATGATAATGAAAACAAAAAAATATGGCACATAAGTGCTGTATTTCTATTTTATTAAATCATCACAGTAAATCATAATTAAGAAGAAAAAGAGGGTAGACCAGAGAGTCGTGGTGGTCACCTGTGGAGCTGTGTGCTTCTCTGGGTGTGGCACGTGTCTGTCTGTGTTGACCTGGCACAACATATACACATGCCGGCAAAGGTGTGCCATACAAAAAGTTCTCTATCACCTGGGCGCAAACCCAGATGTGAGCATTCAGAAAATCAAATAAGAGCAAAATAAAAATCAAATGAATGCTGTAACTTAATTATAATATTCCTATTTACAAGGACTCAATATTGTAGGCCTGAAAGCATTCAATTAATGTTATGGTAGATACACAGATAGATATAGATACATAGATATTGAGTGCAACTAAAAGGATGGTTGTTTATGTTTAATTTCCCTTCAGATGCAGACACTCCCCTTCAGTAGACATAAAGGTAGCATAGTTACATGGAAGACATCACAGTAAGTTTTAAAGGGCCCCCTTAAGCCTCCAGATAATACAAATAATACAGTAAATGAAGCACAGTTATTCACACAGGAGGAAGTTCAGGAAGATGCAATGTGATTTGTACTGCTATCGGCCCAGATGATCTTGTTTGTAAGGCTAAGGATCTGATCTGTTAGCCCCTCTCACAAAATGAAGGCTGAACCCCCTCCCCTTCCCTGTGGATTTTTAGGAACTGCAGGCTTAACTGCATGAAGACACTGTGACAGTCATTCACCCAAGCTAAATTTCCTCATTTCTGGCTACTTAAGATTTTGCTATATTTAAAGGAGTCATCATTTTGTGGCATTACTATTTTTTTAGGTACAAAACCTACTCGGTAAGACTATAGAACATCAGAGTGCAGAGTGCCTGGTCCTGCCTGGAAGCCAGTGAATCTTATCAATTTTGGGCCAATTAACGGCCACTTTTGTTTACAGATGGCTGACCTACTAATATGACTCAGGTGGGACCCCACTGGATGAGTGACCCTTAGCAATTTAGTTGAAAGGCATTAATTACAAAAAACACAAAATTTGCTTCTCTAAGTGAAAAACAAACAAACAAACACTTGACCATTTTAATTTTCCACCTCAAATAACAAAAATGATTCAAGTCCACATGATTGCAAGCAAACCTGGTTGCCAGATCCCCTGCTTCCCCATTCCAAGTCTCCAAATGAAACCCAGTACTAAGAATGGTAGGCTCAGGAAAAGCTCCAGTGGCAAAACTGATGGTTGTAATTTGGGGTCACAGACTTGTCAAAATCATTAGAGATGACAGAAAGGTCTTTGCTACCTACAACTGAGTTTGCCACTGCAGGGTGAGAAGGATTGGTTCCTGGAGGTAAAATGGAATCACAGAGCAGAAGTCCAGGGGAGTTCAGTGTGACTCCCAAGTTCCAACACTTCAACTAAATCCAAGAATTTTGCACCAGGGATTTGTAGAACCTTAAGATGAAATGTTCTAGACACTACTTCCCAACAGAGTGTCCATGGGACTCTGGAGCCCAGCAACACGCACTGTCTTTCCTGGAAAGAACAAGGTTTGGCTATTTTGTAAATATGAAACAAGCAACTAAACAGCAGTCTTGAGTGTAAGTGATGGGGCAAACCAAGCCCACCAGAAAGCCCAAATCATCAAAAGGTGTGTGTGCAGGAGGGGAACATAAACTCCTGACATTTGCTGAGACAACAGAAAATGCTGTGACTTCCAGTCACCCTTTATATTGCCCATTCAGCCCCAGTGAGTGAACAAATCCCTGTTTACAGAATGGCACAAAATGACTAAGACCATGTCTTCTACTTTGGAGCATCCCCCATCCTCTCATACACAGATATGTTTAAGCTGCTTCTGTCTGGTGGGTCTGGGCTTTAAGCCCCACTTGCAATCTCTTATAAAGCAAAAAAAAAAAAAAAACCCCAACAAATTCTCTTTAGAACTAGGAGGTTCACCCTTCTAATAGGAACAACTTTCGCGATCCCCTTTCACTTGTCCCAAAAGGGAGTCTTACTCTTGGATCTGCCCTTTTCCCCTCAAAGGTCAGGTACCAGCCAAATCAACTGGATGGTTAACGGAAAGAACTGACTGCTTAGTGAAAATGGCTGCACGGACACTCTTAGGTAGCTCTGAGGGCTCACAGAAAGGTTACCTAAGCAGGCTGGGGTAACGCACATGGGTGCAGAGCAGATGGACAGAGGGCGAAGAGCAGAGCGCAGAGGAGAGAGGGAAAACAGCCATGTATGGCCGACCTTTCTTCTGACTGGGGCCTCCCCTAGTAGTTGCCTACCTACCACACCCCCAAATTCTGAGCCGGCGGCTTACTCTACTCTGGACCTGTGTGTCTGAAATGACCTTATAAGACAAAGACTGCAGTGGGTGGTAAGGCAGAACTCCACATTGAGACAGGCCAAGACCTAGGTGAGAAGCAGAGGTCTTCCCTGTTGACTGATTTCTCTGTCTCAGACACCCAGCAAGGATGCTGGGAAAGTGCCAGCAGAAGCAGAGCTTTTCATTGTTTTTTTTTTTTTTTTCTCTTTTTTAAAAATAGGGTCATTATGCATCCCTCAGAGCCAAATGAGTGAAAAGCATGATCAAACCCTTGCTTGGAATCTGTCACCCTAAAGCTCTATATGATGGGAAATATCCCTATGGCCCCTGCCATGGTCTTCTCTGGGCAGTGGGCAGGAAAGCACAATTCCCGGGGAAGCTCTGGAGGCAGATGGACACTGCAGGGTGCCCGTTTCAGTCTAGCACCTGAGCTGGCATGCTCCTTGATTGGTGCTGTGCTGAGAGGGGCTTTGGAGCTTCCTGACCTACAGAGCTTTCACAGGGACAGGACCCTGCATTTCTAGAACCATATGAGTGCTCTGTGATAGGAGTATCATTGTCATGATCTGGAGTGCATCCAGCATGGTCAGGAAAATCTCTCCTCAGTTAGTGGGCATCAGTCACCAGGTGGAAAAACACTCACCAACTGAGGTAAAACTTCTCCTGGGCAAAAGACCCTAGGGAAAGCCAATTTCCCTGATGATGAAATTTTTGAGTAAACCATAAATTCTAAGATGAGAGACCTAGCAAAATCAATGCAGAGAAAATTCCTCAAACAATTTGACCGTTGTTTTGCTGGCCCCTCTGTGAATCATGCTTGGGTGTATCAAAGAGGAAACAAGATAGGGCATAGAAACCAGCCATCCTGCGCCCCCCTCTCTGAAAGCCTAGAATCTTCTGCTGCCTCTGCCTGGAGCAGCCATACCAATGCCTACATGAGGGTGGGTATGTCTGTGTTTGTTGGTGACTTTTTCTTTTCTTCTTTTGAAGCCCAGGGTTTCTGGGCAAGACAACGGTGCCTAGTTTGAAAGTCCAACCTGCAACACTCCAGTGGGATTTGTCTTTAACTTCAGAAGTCTGTGAATGGAAGGTTTGTTGAGGGCACTAGCACAGCCGCCATGTTTCTGCAGTGTCTGGGTTTGGAGATTTCAGGGTGGGGGTAGCGGGGGAGTCTCAACCATCTCCTCCTTGCCAAGAACGCTGTGAGGCAGGCATTCAGGCTGGTGGCCAGGGCCCTGCAAAAGAAGCAGAGGAAGACCGAGTCATGGCACCAAGTGAGGCCCTTGTGGGCACAGATACAAACAAGGGAGGGTAAGTGGCACTCTGAAAAAGTGGATCCACATCCCCAGGAAGGGGTTTGATGGCTTTCCAGTGCTGTGAGTGCTGGATATTTGCTGAATGAATCAACAAATGAATGCCTTTTCTCTGGACTTTCCTGAAGCATAAAAGAAACCATGAATCTTTTTGAAATTAACTCAACCTTACTGTCCAATCCTGGAGTGAAGAACAAAGAGAAAAGGTATCTGATTAGAGTAAAAGGAGGAGGCACCAATGAAGTAGCACTGTCCAGAGTCAATGAGAAAACAAGTAAAACTTCACAGGTCCTCTCTGGTTCCCTGTCAGTGATTCTGGCTCCAGTCCTTATTTACATATTGATATTGAATACTAATCTTTAAATACTAATTAATATTTACATATTAACATTTTACAGGAGTTATAACTCAAGTATTCCCCAAAGGGTCTGAGATGAGAGGTCAGGACTAAATTGCTTGTCTGAATGGGTCCAGATGAGCAAACTGCTATTTAGCACTGGAGGGAAAGGGAGTAAAGGGAGTACAATGAGCCTGCGTGGCTGCAGCGCTCCCCTTCCCCTGGCCTGCGGGAGGGAGCATGCTCAGAGGAATACAGGAATGTCTGCTGCAATACTCAGCCACTGTTGCCGGTGCAGTATGGTCTCCCCAGGGCAGTTCTGCGAGTGAGAGGATCATTTCATCATCACCCTGCTTCCCCTCACAGTCTATTTTTAAACCCTGCTTCATTACACCCAGGCTTCCGGAACAAGTCTCAAAAGCAAGCTTCTATACTCCCGAGATGCTTCACTTCCAGGGATTTGGCCTTTGAAATTTTTATTATTATTGGCATTAGAAATTAATTTATGGAAGTTATCTGACAGAATCTGTTTTTGTATTCTGACCTTATGTTATTGTTTCTAGGAGGATCCTCTAAAATCAATACTTACGAACATGCTTGGACCTGAGGAGGCCATCTCCCCAGTGGGTCCCAAGACTCTACTTTGAGGCTCCCTCACAGGGGCTTTCTCCTCTCTTCTGCTCCTGTTGAGGTCAAGAAGAGAGGGAACATCCTAGGCCTCTCTCCTATTTTCATCTTTAAAAACAGGCTGCTTCTGACAAAGACAACACAGCTACACCGTCATCTATGACAGAGATTGCACTGGCAGCAGGCATCTCTCTGTCCCTTTGTAGCCGGAGGTAGGGACTTGCATTTAATCCCATATAATGTTCCATTTTGAAATGCCTTCACTTCAAATAGCTTAACATTTCACATTGGGAGAGGGAAACAAAAACAAAAACAAAAAAGTGAATGAAAGAGAAAGTAGTGTTCAAAGATAGGCTATTAAGTAAAGGGAAAATATTGAACCCCTCTACTCCCACCCAGGAAGGGCAGAGGTGGACAGAGTGATGCCAACTCTGAACAGCTGCATGGACCTGTGTAGCAAAGCGGCCTTTGAATGTGTGTCTAAAAGCAGTGTCCCCAACAGCTGAGGGCAAGGGGCAGGCAATCTCCAAGCTGCAGCCAGAATCACAGTGCCCCCCTGCATTCCTCTAGTCCCCAACTTTCTGCTGGCACATCCTCAGCCTGCAATGGCTTCTGCCATGCCCACTGCACCCCATGATTGATGGGGAGGCGACAGCTGTGGAATAAGCAGGTGGGCCACAAAAGAGACAATTCAACACACTCAGCCTCCTCCTGCTGAAAACTGGGCAGGGGGGATTCCTTATTTAAAGGACACTTGAGCCCCACTCATTGCTTTTGTGTAAGAAGCATGAGGACACACACGAATATGGTGGTCCCAGCAAATCAAGAATTTTGCACGAAGCCCCCAGTGCTGGAGGGAACTGTACTCCCTTGGTCTGCCTGGCCTGTCACGAGCACCTGAGTTTTGTGGCTGATGTTGCCTCTAGAACCTGATGTGAGGGAGCCCAGTTTGTGACCATTTCAAGACTGGATTGAACCCCTGGCTGAGGGGAAAAGAAAGGGCAGTTTGTTTGGAGGATCAGCTAGCTGTGGTAGTGACTGCTTGAGTGGGTTGTAGATATAATAGCCCCTGCCTGGTGCAGTACAGTGGTGTTTTGGATAAACCAAAAATCTGAGCCAGAACATCCCACTTCCACATTTATTGAGACAGTGATTGGTGTCTGTGCCATGTGTTCCATTCTCGCAATGCTGTTAATGAAAGACAGCTTGATGTTCTCCATATCATCATCTCACATCCCTTCCACCTGTCAGCCCACAAACTGGTACAGCCAGGCCACCCGCAGAGGGTTTTCAGCCAGCCCTGAATCCATGGATGTGGCTCTCTGTCAGTGCAAACAGGGAAGGACGTGGACCAAGACAGATAGCAGAGGCCTGCAGAGGAGGCGGCACATGCAGTGCCTGCCCTGCCCTCTGGGTCCTAAACCTTGAGTTCCCCTGGTTCTCTACCCCTTTTTCCCTCAGCTTTTGTCTACTCTTCCTCCCCCAACTATTCTGTTCACCAGTCCCCTGGACAACAAGCCTTCCTGAGCTGAGGCCTTGGAGGCTCTGATTAAGGCAAGTGGTCAAAGGCCGGCCCAGCAGTGCTGAGTCTTAGTCTTATCAGCCCATCTCAAGATCTTGCTCCTCCGGGCTTGGGCAACCAAAAGGGGGGCAGTTCTGAGTCCACTGGCTCCCTGAGGCTCCCAACACAATAGGGCAGGCAACAAAGACATTTTCTAGGATGGCAGGTGTTGGTGTCAGATTCCACCCAGAGTGCAGGAGCAGAAGAAAGGAGAGGCTGAGTTTCCCTCAGCAGCACAGACATGCAGGGGCAGGAGTGTGGGCAGAGCCCTTGGGAAGGGAGGTGGGAGCAGTAGGAAGGGGAGGGCACATTTCAGTGAGGTGTTAGCTATGGAAGGAGGTCTGTTAGTGAATTTACATACTTGTCCCCAAGAGCAATGTGGTTGGGGAAATCTGCTGAAGTGTTGGTCTTACCTTGCTGAAATACTGCAATGAGACCTTTATGTATTTTAATCTGAAGGAAAAGAACATAGAATCAAATGAATACAGCCAGCACACCCGTAGCCCAACTTGATAATGAACACAGTGCTAATAATACATTTATTCCTGGGCTTCCTGAGTGCTGTCACAGTCTTAGAGATCATTAGGAATTGAAAATTCACTTGAAATTCAACTTGGCGGGACAGAATTATAGCCGCTGTCACATTTATAAATGTGAAATGAAGGAGACATTAGCACTCCTAGGACGTGTAATGCAGATGTCACTGGGAACCCTAAAGATACCGGGCAGTATTCACCACTGTATCCTTTTTGGATATTTATCCAAATTTCTGCCCAATATTTTATGGACTGATTTGCTGTAAAATATAGTCAAAGATAAGACTTTCCAAGACAAGTATTTGGAATTCAACGGATGACCTAAAAAAAATTGATACCTTCCAAGTGTGCGAGTTTACATGTCTCTAAGTTTCCTTTTCCATGTTTCTGAGTTATATGCAGTGTGTTAATCCAGTACTAGTGTCACCTGTGATTGACAGTCCCCAGAAGAAAGCAGAAGGCATGCTGTGCACAGGGCAACTTGGGAAGGGGACTCTGTAGTGGTGAAATTGGACCATATGTTTGCCCTCACTCGAGGAGCAGCAGGATCTCAGCAGTCATGACTAGCCAGAGTGGAGACCTGAGCTTTTCTATAATTTGTGACAGGTTTTCTCAATCACCCCATCTTAGTTCCTACATGGGTTTTTCTTAGCAAATGCTGCCTCTTTCTGCATCTAGTCCATTGCTCTGCACCTCCAACCCCCAAATGCTCTTGAATTTAGCATCACTGGACCACAATCAAATCCAGACAAAGGACATTTATCAGTGACACAAGCTGCTGTCTGAGTGGTCACAGTTGTAAACTTGGACTGTCTGCTGACCACGCCTGCCAAGGTTGGCACAAGTGAGCAGGGCTTGTCTCTAAGACTAGCGGTTCAGATGCCATTGGAACGACTATGGATGTACTTTTACGTGGCATTCTTTTCTAATCTATTGATGAAAATCTATTGCCTCCAACAAAAAGTCATTTGGGGTTAGGAATTTTAGGATAAATAACCGGTTGTGGTGATCCAGCAGCATTCTCTGTCTTGCCTGATTTCCAACCACTGTTAACTACTCCTTCTTACCACAGTGATTGTGCTTGAGGGCACAAGAAGTTCTTCGGAGGTGTTAATTACTGGTAACACAGTAGAACATTTTCTGTGGGTCCTGTAGATAATGTGGTTATTAAATTTCCTATTTCCATCCCAGTACACTGTGCTGTGGGGCCATTTCCTGTCACAGAAAACACCCACACATAATACCTCTCTTCATGTGTCTTCCCTGAGCTGAGCTGAGGCCATCCAGCTTGTCCAGGCACCATGCTATGGAACTTCTCCAGGGTGAGCAAAGGGGGTCTCATGGAGAAACTCCTTGATCTCTCTCCCCTGCAGCCCCCTCAGCCCTCGTTATGCTGGGCATAGAGATACCCGATTGGTATAAACCAAGAAAACAGATGGCCCAGCTAACAATGGAGGCTTGTTTGTAATTGCTGATGAGAACTGGTTTGCATCTCTCCCTAGTGTGTCCCCAGATGCAGCCTGGTGTGGTGTGCTGCACCAAAAAGAACGTCTCAGTAACTTCCAGTCCATGAGTAAGTTAAGGAGATGCAAAGGCAGAGACAGTTGAGGGCTACCTTAATTATTCCATGGGGCTACAATATCACTTGCCCTTGACACATGGGTAATGCTACCAAAGGGCAGAGGCCTGCACTTAGAACATAGGTGTTGGCTATAAGCTTCCTGATACATCCCTGGGGGTGAGCATGAGGTAGCAAGTCTCCTGGGCAGGCCGGAAGGCACCAGAAGAGAGCACTGTGCTAGGAGATGAGGGACAGAAAGATAAAAGTTGTGTCATGTTTGGGGACGTGGGGGAGAGACACAAAGCATAATTATTTCATCCTTTCATCACTGACCATCTGGTATGTGCCAGGTGCTGTTCTAGGCTCTGGGCTATAGCAGTGAAGAAAGCAGATGAAGCCACTCCCCCTGGGGCTTTGGTGGAGTTACGGCATGTATTCTAATGGGGCAATGTCACCCCCTGGGAGGCAAAAGTATCTCACTCCTTATGTGCATAAAGCCCAGAAATAAGTACAGTAAATAAACCGATAGATAGTATTTCTGTGGTGTTTCAGGAAGGGGACAAATTAGGAAATAAAAATGTCTCAGAAGCCTCCATAATGGGGCAATAATGAGAAAAATAGATTGAGAGACACTGTATTATGGGGTTAATATGTCTTAAACGTAATTTTTGTTACACGTTAGGAGTTCTGGGAATCAAGAATTGGCCCTGCTCACACGTAAAAACAGCTGAGCAGGACCCTTCTGGGGAGAGCCCTTCAGGTGTAACTCATATGCCAGTGGGCCACTCAGGGGCTCAGACAGAGCAGGAGCCCAGAAAATCTGGAAGTCACTTTTAGAGAGAGATGCCTTACTTCTTTGGGCTCGTGTGACTTCTCTGATAGGATATCAACAAGGACTTAACTGAGCAAAAAGGGAAAAGGACTCATGACATGGACAAGTATGGTGATTGCTGGGGGGTTTGGGGGTATAAGGAGACTAAATAATAATGGAAAATATACAATAAAGATTAAAAAACACAGGAAATGATCTTGGTTGAAGATTTTCTGGGTTCCATAAAGCTCTGTGTCATGGAGGCTCTTGAAGAGCTGCTGGGTCTTCTGTGGCATGTTTTCTCTGCTGTACTCACCGGGAGCAAAAGAGCAAGGTCTTAAACCAAGCTTCTCATCTCCAAGGGAAGTGCCATCCAGGACTGCCACCTGGGATAAGCTGGACAGGGTCAGACAAGAAAAGTGGCTGCCTCTCTCTGGGTTCTTGTTGCTGAACAGTGTGGAAAATGATTAACTGGTTCAAGATAATTAGGAAAGGGAATGATTTTGAGAGCTGGCTTGAATGAGAGAGAGAATAGTGGACCAGAGTTTCAGCTTTAGGCGAGTGCTAAATATCCTCCCAGCAGGAAGGCAGACAGCGAGGGAGATCAGAGAGCTGTTTGAGTTATTCAGGCCCCTTGGAATGGCTCTGAGGAAGGGAACAGGTGCAGCCGTGGATGGGGTAAGCCTACACACTCAACTCAACACTGGCAACCCAAGATCAGTGGGAATTAACCAGCCTAATTAACATTTCCAAATGGCCCAAGGATGGCTTCCAGTATTTCCAACCTGTGGCAGTGGCCCTGGCCTTGGCTTCCTCTTTTTGGTTGTTGGTCTTGCCCATCCACTTTGTTTCTGAAGCAGAAAGCTAGGACAGCTGGACCAAAGGTGGGCAGGCAGAGAGAGTGTGTGCGTTATGTGACTGCACGTGCATAAGCACCTGTGCAGTTAGGGACTAAGCAAGCACGTGGAACATCCATGAAAAAACTTTCCTGATATTTTTCTCTTCCCCTTCCACACTATAATATACTCTTACAGATATATAAATAAGATTAAATAGATTATAAATTTAAAATTAAATCCTGTTGTCAACTTTCTTGATAGGCCCTCCTGAAGAGGTTTTCAGACCCTCTCACTATCTCACAGAACACCAAAATTTCAGTTGCATCTGGCCAAAGTGATAGCTATTCATTTTACTAGATTTAATTTACATTTCAAAACAGAAAAACTACCAAAATGTTTATAGCAGAAATATTCATAAATAGGTTAAAAATGGAAATAGCTGACATTTCCATCAACTGATGAAAAACCAAAATGTGGTCTACTTTTACAATAGGCAATAAAAAGAAGTGAAATACTGATACAGGTCATAACTTTGATGAACATTGAGAATACACGGTAAGTGAAAGAAGCCAGTGACCAAAGACCACACACTGTATGATTCCACTCATGTGAAGTGTCTAGCACAGGAAGATTCATGGAGACAGAAAGTAGGCTTGGGTTGCTTAGGGTTGGGGGTGGGATAGGGTGAATGAGAACTGACTACTAGAGGGTTTGTTTTTGTTTTTTGATGAGGGATAAAAATGTTCTAAAATTACATTGTGGTGATGGTTGTACAACCTTGTGAATATACGAAAAACTGAACTGTATACTTGAAATGGCTAAATTGTATGGTATATGAATTATATCTCAATAATGCTATTTTTAAAAGGGGAAAAATAACATAGAGGTAGTCTAGGTAGCTACTGCTAGTACTTTTCCAAAAGTGACACAACAGAAGTGGCTCTGAGTTCTAGGGGAAAACAAACACCCCATGAACACCCAAGGAGGTAACGGGCTGGAGCAGCTAAGCAGCTGCCCCCAGCAACTCTTCTCTTGTGCTGCACTAAACACTCAGCCATCTTCAAAGCAAAGAAATTGGGGCCACCCGTCAGATGACACACTTTCAAGTTTATTCTAACTTGCCTTCATCTGTCTTGTAAAAAGTCAGGTGTGGCCTTGGGCAGCAAGTTGGTACTGTAGTGTGATTTTCCCCAGGACACACTGGGATTTTCTATGCAGCATAGGAGTGTATTTTAAATTCCTAATAATCAATAGCTCAAGAAAATGTAGCAGTTAAGTTTGTGGTGACTTGTGGGACAACAATGAGTTCTAATTATTTGTATGAGGAATTATTAAAGAAGCAATGGAACTAACTGCTAGTTTCACTGATAAAAGATGTCCTGTTGTTTTCAGACATTCGGGAAGCTATTCTGGCCCATAGTTAAGATATTTTCTGTGTGAATCGTTCCTATGGTGCTCCATTTACATTATAACAGGAAATATTTTCATTAACTTTTTAAAAATTATATTTTATTGATTATGCTATTACAGTTGTCCCATTTCTCCCCCATCATTCCCTTCCACCCTGCACACCCCCTCCCACCCACATTCCCCACTTTAGTTCATGTCCATGTGTCATAAGTTCTTTAATTTCTACATTTCCCACACTCTTCTTGCCCTCCTCCTGTCAATTTTCTACCCACCATCTATGCTACTTATTCTCTACCTTTTTCCCCTCTCTCCTCCTCCCACTCCCCTGTTGCTATCTCTCCATGTGATCTCCATTTCTGGGTCTCTGCTCCTGTTCTATTGTTTGCTTAGTTTGCTTTTGTTTTAGGTGTGGTTGTTAATATCTGTGAGTTTGTTGTCTTTTTACTGTCCTATTTTTATCTTCTTTTTCTTCGATAAGTCCCTTTAAAATTTCATATAATAAGGACTTGGTGATGATGAACTCCTTTAACTTGACCTTATCTGAGAAGCACTTTCTCTTCCCTTCCATTCTAAATGACAGCTTTGCTGGACAGAGCAATCTTGGATATAGGTCCTTGACCTTCATGACTTGGAATACTTCTTTCCAGCCCTTCTTGCCTGGAAGGTCTCTTTGGAGAAATCTGCTGACAGTCTGATGGGAACTCCTTTTTAGGTGACTATCCCCTTATCCCTTGCTGCTTCTAGAATTCTCTCCTTCATTTGAATCTTGGGTAATGTAATTATGATGTGCCTTGGTATGTTCCTCCTTGGGTCCAACTTCTTTGGGACTCTCTGAGCTTCCTGGACTTCCTGGAAGTCTCTTTCCTTTGCCAGATTGGGGAAGTTCTCCTTTATTATTTGTTCAAATAAGTTTTCCACTGGTTGCTCTTCTTCTTCCCCTTCTGGTACCCCTATAATTCGGATGTTGGGACGTTTAAAGATGTCCTGGAGGTTCCTAAGCCTCTCCTTGTTTTGAATTCTTGTTTCTTCCTTCTTTTCTGTTTGGCTGTTTCTTTCTTCCTTCTGGTCCACTCCATTGATTTGAGTCCCAGTTTTCCTCCCATCACTATTGGTTCCTTGTGCATTTTTCTTCATTTCACTTATTGTAGCCTTCATTTTTTCATCTAATTTGTGACCAAAATCAACCAATTCTGTGAGCTTCCTAATCACCAGTGCTTTGAACTGTGTATCTGACAGGTTGGCTATCTCTTGGTTGCTTAGATGAATTGGCTCTGGGGCTTTGATCTGTTTTCCCATTTGAGTCACTTTTTTTTTGGGGGGGAAGGGGTCTCGTCGTGCCTGTTACGTAGTGAGGGGCGGGGCCTTAGGTGTTCACCAGGGCTGGGCAACCCAGTTGTGATGCTGGGTGTGGGGGCACGGTCCAAGAGGGAACAATGGCACTTGCTCTGCTCTCTCTCTGATTCCAGTCCCTTCTGCCACTTTCCCCAAGTAAATTGGGCCCTTCTGGTGCTGATTTCTGTGTGGGTAGGCTTGTGTATGTTCTAGGACCCTGTGGGTCTCTCTAACGAACTCTCCTGTGAGGCTGGGATTCTCTCCCGGCACCTCAACCCCCATAAGTGTTTTCAATAGGTGCTTTTAGGCTTTATTTCCCGGTGCTGGGGCCCTGCGTTGGGCAATCTGTCTTGCTGCCCGTTTTTGCCTGGTTTATCTGCGCGCAAATGTGTGACCGAGGTCAGCCGCCTTGTGCGCCTCACTTGGTCTGCTCCTTGCCTCTCTGCGCTCGGTAACGGCCCACCTGTGCGCCTGGGTTGTGCCAACCGCCGCCTTTGTGCCCAGGACCATTAGCCACCGCTTTTTCCTGTCTCGACCCCTCTCTGCCCCTCTTACTGGTCTGGGTGAATCATTGTCAGACTTTTGTACAATTCAATTTTTTATCTGTTCTGGATGTTTTTTTGGTTCTATATTTTTGTTGTGCTTAATCTTGGTTGTGAGAGGACACACAGTGCGTCCACCTACAACTCCATCTTGGCCGGAAGTCTATTTCCGTTAACTTTTTGTCAAGTTTTCAGTTACCTGTGCCAAAGTGGGTGTGCATTTGTCATATATTCTATAAAGTAGTCCTTTCTGCCTCTGGAGAGGAACTTTTTGCTTTTGCCACTAAAGAGCTCATCTTCTCTTCCCTGTTGTTTTTTTTTTCTCCACAAGCAGGGGTCCTGTCAGAGTGGGACACAATGAGTCTTGTTTGAGATCAGAAACTTAAGCACTTGAGCCCTGGCCTTGATATGACCAGCCACTTGACAATGAAAAGAAAAAAAAACAAAACAAAATACCCTTCTCAGTTCAAAAATTGCCAAAGAGATAAATCTTGCTCTATTGAGGGCAGATTGTGGGGACAGTGTGCATTAAAATTGCAAATCTCCACACAAATGCAAGGAGCTATTACTGTTCATAATTTGTTTTGGAGACCATTTTTATGAGAGTGAAACAGTGCCAAGGAACCTCACTCTCATACCCTAGCTCTTCTGAATAATTGTGAGTCATTTTAAGCCTCTTCAAGCAATATTCTGTGTACCAGAGATGTTCATCTATCAGGATTCTTCATGCCAGCTCACTGGTTGAAGACCACCGAGTTCTGGAATGAGTCTGGAGGATCTTCAGGAGTGGGGGATCTTCTTTTCACCTTCTTCCTTCCACCACACAAATCCCACCCTACAAATAGCTGGTGTCACTGTGCTCCCTTTACATGCACAGTTTTGGTCAGGGGCTGCCTTCTGTGGCACTGGGGTGAGGGGTCATCACTGGACCTCTCCAGTGGAGCCATAGGGAATGTTCATGGGGAAAGCTGTGGAATTGCCACAGGTTCATTCATTAGTCAAACATGCCTGGTATGTGCCAAGGAATAGGAATATTATTTAACTAGTCTCCCTGCCACCTCTCCTATAAAATATCCTCCCCACAGAAACCCAGAGTGACCTTTTAAAACAAGAATCTATCATGTCACTTCACTGCTTAATACTCTCTAAAGCTAGTCATCTCACTAGAGTAACAGCCCATTACTCTGGGCCCACAAGGCTGCTCTGACTTTCCTCATCCTCTTCACACCCTTGCTTGCTCTGTCTAACCACAAGGGGCTCTTCATTGTTCCTGGAAGATTTCTGCCTCAGGACCTTTGTGCTTCCTGTTCTTTCAGCCTGGGGTGCTATGTCCCCCATCACAAATTCTAAATGTCTCTCTCCCTCATCTCTGTTATGTATTTCCTCAAATGTTTCCTTCTTGGTGAGGCTTCCCTGACCCCCAATTTAAAGTGCACCCCACCCCAGCATTGTTTTCTTAGTAGCACTCATGGTTCTCCTTCTGCTCTTTTTCTTCTTTAATATTCTCAACATTTATGAAATGAGTATCTGAAGGCCTGACTCTCATGAAGTTTATGTGATGATCTGAGGAGTGAGGCTACAGTTCCCATGTATTCAAGCTGTAGCAAAGGTGTGCATGTGTGTGTCTCAGGACCCAAGCCAGACCAGAATTTTAATATCTAAATATGGCTTCTGGCAGTCACTAGCTTTGGGTAATGGGTAAAGAGCAGAGTCAATTTCATGGCCATGGAATCCCATTTCTGGTTTCTTCCTTTCTTCTTTGTGGTGATCCCTCTCCTGTGGTACTCTTGCCCCTGATGATCCAGCTAACAACCCCCTGGTCAGGAGCCTGACCTCAGAGAGCACATGCTGAGATGTCAAAGAGGGCTCTGGCATTAACTAGAGTTGGGCTGTTTCTCTAGCTACTTCTTGGAGCCCTGGGGATGTAGCTAGGGAGCAAGGTTTCCCTAACTACCATGCACAGGCTCACACCGGCTGCAGGGTCTGCCCAAACATACATCAGCAGCCATTACAAGGCAGCCCGCATCTCTTGGCTCTGCCTGAGGTTAGGGCTGGGGGAGTAGAACCTCACAGTGAGTCCTGGAAGACCTGCAGTGGCTTTCTTCACCATCAAGCAACTCCACTGGCGAGAAGAGAGACACTCGTTGACAGTGTCAACCACATGAAGCAGCTGAGTGCTGTGGGCAGGGACCTGGCATTAGAGTGCAGGTAGGTGGAATTTATTGTCTCCTGTTCTTGAAGTGGTTGAAAGGTGGGGTTCTGCCTAGTCTTTCTTGGCACTCTTTACAGTGATGCTACTAGGTTTGTTAGGGCTGAAAAATGAATTTTGGCCATGTCAAAGCTATAAATACTTTAGGTGTTTTTAAAAATAAAGTTGATTAGTGTGTTTCTAATTTTTAAGGGATTTTTTTTTTCAGCCTTTTGAGGGAGTTTAAAGGCTAACAGGGAAAACAGAATCAACTTTTTTCTTTATTATGCTGTTTAGAGGTTTAATTTCCTGGTTATCATCATAGAGCCCTCTGGGGGAAAAAAGTGTAAAATATTCTTTCTTTTTTCCATCAGCAGACCTAAATGCTGGTAAGGGAGGCTCCATTTGGCCTCTGCTTTGGTTTGGTTTTCACTAAACAGAAAATCAAGCAAAGCCATGGAGTATTCTAGGAACTGCCCTAACAGCTGAGGTTGTACATGTTCTACCTAATAGAACCAGAAAGGCATGAGGATGACAGCCATGGTTCACCAGGAGTGTAAATCTGGGGTGTCAGAAGCTCCAGGCCCTTCTGAAACAAATTCTCAAGGTTATTTCCAGTAAGCTTTAATTAAGAGTCATTTTCAAAAACTGACTGAGTAAAGTTCTTGGTACCTGCTGGCCATCTCTTGGCAACTGCTGAAGTATCCCCAGAGGCCATAATTAGCAGTTAGGCAGGGAGGAAGATGCCACTTGTTCTTAAAACCCTGCAAGGACTGAGAAACCAGAACTAAAGGAGGACAGCAATTCACAGAAAAAGCAGCATCTTCAAGTTCTTGCAAAGGAACAAATTAAATGTAATGTCAACAGTTTAGAATAAATAATCTTAGGTCTCTTCTTTTTCTGGAAACCTGCTCTGGAGCAGGAGTGTCCCTGCACTGGTTATGAAAGGGGTCCTTTTATCCTCTCTTCTCTTCTTACATTTATTGGCCTTTATATTCTTCTTGTCCGGGGCCTCCCAGTTCTCAGATGTCTGAATTCTTAGCCAATGTGAGAAAGTTAAAAATTGGCTGGCAGGCTGCTTAGTAGAATATCTAACACACATTAGGCAAGTTTTCATTCTCTCCCAGACTCACAAGGCAGATGGCATAGCCCATCTCAGGGAAATGTCAACCCAACTGCAAACCGTTAGCTGACTGTTTTTTGTGTGTGTGGTTTTTTTTTTTTTTTTTTTTTTGGTATGTAGTTATAATTTGGAGCTCACTAATCTGGGCTTATTAATCATTAGCCATTTTTGGTGGTTCACAAGTATCTGCTTTTCCCTAACAAGACTTCAAGCTCCAGAAGGGAAGGAAAGGCAGAGCGTAAGATCTTCAGAGCCTTCTGTGTTTCCTCACAATGCCTGGGCCAGTCCTCCTCAGTGGCAGCTGCCAAAGGAAGGAGGGGGAGGGCCAATTCAGAGAGAGTGCCATTTGACAAGGGGCACCACAGTTTTCTATCAGATCCAGTTAAAAAATGATTGTCTCATCTTTTTCTTGCCTTCCGAAGATGATGTGGAGGAGAGTAAAAGAGTTTTAAGAGGAAAAAATTATGAATAAGCACAAGACAAAATGGGTACTAAAAAGGGCAACTGAGAATTCTCTTTGAAACCCTGAATATTATTTATGAAAGCATCCCAAACCAAGTGTCAGTTATTCAAATTGCATCATCCATTCTGTGGATTAACCATGTATTCTCCACAGCAGTTTGGCCATACTGCTGATCATTAGTCCACTTTCACTAGAAGACCAGAAAGAGAGGGGGAAAGGTGAATCACAATTGCAGGTGTTTGGTCTGTATCTTCCATCAGGCCTAACACACATCTGTGGTCTGGAGACACACTTGTACTGCTTAAAGCAACAGCCTGATTCCCTTCTGTCTGCATTTCTATTTTACTCCTGTTGCATACATTATAAGAAAGAAATTATATGCATCATTCACTGAAGATTTTATAGCTTATTATAGATAGAAGAAACAAACACAGGACAAAGACTTACATAGGCTAAGAAAAATTAAGATATAAATAATGGCAAGTGAGATGGCACTGAAGTGAAGAAATAAACATCACCATGATGACTTGATTTAGGACAATGGTTCTCAGTTCTGCTTGCATATTTAAATACCCTCAGGAGTTTTAAAAAGAAAGTCCCCAGGGCCACAACACAACCCAGACCAGGAAATCCAAGTGTCTGGTGAAGGGATGTGGCATCCAGATTCCTATGGCTTTGCAGGTGATCCAATGTGCAGCTGGAGCCAGCACCAGTGGTTTTAGCAATGGGATAGTGGGTGGTTAAAAAATTCCTATGGATGCTTCATTGCATTTTCAAGTATAATACATTGAAAAAAGATTTTTAAATGTCATATGCAAAGGGAGACAGAATTGAGCCACTTACGGAGGAAGAAAGAGTTGGGCTGGGTCTGGAAAGATTACTGGGGTGGAAGGAATGTGCATGCAGGGCATCCAGTTGTTTGCAGGGCATGTGGCTACACCTGCCCAGCTACAACCTGAGGGTGTGGAGCTGAGTGGCCCTGGGTTCCTGAATAGACAGTGCCACAAGAAAATCTGAATTTAAGGGTAGCTTCTGGATTATCTGAATGAAGTTCTGAGCTTTAGTTCTGATCTTGAACTGATATTAATAAAGCAGCAGCTGTGGCTCTGATTTACAGGACTGTCTCATGGAGTGGGCACTGGGCCAGCATTTCCACATGTTGTGGCCCTGGCTTGTACCTCTCCTTCTAGGAAATAGGCTGCTAGGAGACAGACCCAGAGTCTTCCGACAGTTTCTGTAAACCTACTGTAATGATTTTTTTTTGTAGAAAAAAATTTCAAGTCTTTTCTGTTAGGCAGATAAGCATAATAAACCTTTCTAAGAGGGCATCTGTGCAACTCCTGAGCATGAGAGATGAAAATTCGAAGCTTTGTACAATAGCAGCAGTGGCAGCAGCATCCTGAGACAAATTCACACTAATCTGCATTAAGCTGCAAATATGATATATATTAAAAGTGTCAGAATCTGATGGTACCTAGTGAGGAATTTTCTCCCACTTGTTCTAAATCCTGGAGCCTTTACACTATAGCCTAACATGAAGGAGCAAGTGCTTCTACCACATCTTGGAGAAATCACATGTTGTGTCATGTGAGGCTAACAAATAAACACAGGTCTGTGCTCCCTCTGCTGGGAGCAATATTAAAGCAGAAGGGATAACAAACAATACTGGCATCTTTAGCAAACAGTCAATGCTTGTATATGGAGAAGAATACCCCTCATTTTTCTTGGTTTTAGACATTTTTTGAGAAATAAATTCACCTTGATCAACTTCTGATCAAAGCACTTGGAAATTCTTAAAATACATATTAAATTAGACATATCTATAATCCTCAATTACCAATTGTTAGCTATAATTGTAATAGTGATTTGGGGATCATTTATCAATAGGCACAAGTGGATTCCTCCAAGATTTTAAGGTCCAGATACAATCTGTAAAGCAGTTCTGTAAAAAATAATCTCAAGTCCAAGGTAAAGTTTTTTTTTTCTTTTGTTTTATAAGAGTATCTTCCAAAAAGTAAAGATTTACACTATTTATATCTTTTCTGATAATGTCAAGCATTATACTTGATTTTCCAAATCATTTGCATGCAGAAGAATGACCTCATGGTGAACAGATGCACTTGGCTGTGAGCTGCAGTGATTACATCAGTCCCTCCCAGCAGTCGAGGGTGCCCATTCCAGTTAACCCTTTAAAGGCCTCTCTGCCGGCCCGCTTCCTTGGGAACACTCTTCAAAGTACACACTTAGTCCCTCCCCCAAAGTGTGTGAAATGCACATACATACATGCATAAAACATAAATATACACACGTATGGACATATATACACAAACACTCACATGTGTGTGTTAATTGCAGCCAATATTTTAACACTGGCTACCACTTAGAAAATTGCTGGTCAATAAGGAAGGAATCAAAAGGAATGCAAATTACAGGGCTAGGTTAAAAAGCAACTCAAATACTGATTATAGAGTGGTTATTATCAAAACAAGTAATGGGCAGAATAAATATGAGGTAGGTGGTATTTTAAAACATTTTTGGACTGGTGAAATAGGTTTTTTACAAAAAAAAAATAAAAAAAAACCCCACAAAACAAAACACTGAACACCCGCCTATTAGCCAAACAACAAAAACCCCACATCGCATCTGTGCTTGACAGTGAATCATGAATAGAGGCACATTTACTTGGCCACTGTGACCATCAATGGCTGCCTTGGGTGACAAGCAATAGCCCTGGGGCAGGAGAGTCTGAGAAGAGGGCATTTTCCAATAGTGGCCTTTTTGGGTACAGGCCCCTCTCACTTAGTACATCTCTTACTTATAGCAGGAACTTAAAGGCTGACATTAGACTCCTTCCCTTTAAAAATGCGGGCTACTGGCTGTGACAAACCCAGTGTGGAATGAATAAGCATTCAGGTTATTCTCCCCCTATGTTAACAACAAAGGCCCTTGTAGCAAGGATATAGAGAAAACCTGAGCCCCTACTTGCTCAGATTGTGCATATGCACGTGAGCAGGAGCCGAAGGCCTGGCTTTGATGACACTGCTGGCCAGGATGGTCTGACTGGGTCTTCAGTGCACTGTGGGAGCTTAAGCCATGCGTTGGGGGTCAGTTTTTCCAGTTGGCTCATTGTTGGCTAGTTCTTTCTTAATCATTGTGGTGGGCAGCTACGCAAAGCTTTAAAAGAGAGCATTATGCCCAAATTTAAAGTGCATCCATGGATTGGTGTGATATATCTATATAAAAATTTTTATCACTCCACACCAAATACTCTAAACCCCAAACATTATGAAATGTGACACTGAAGTTAATAACTTGAAAAGAGAAAGGACCAGCATTTGTCTTGATATCCTATCTTAGGTTTCATGTTCCTTTTGTACAAGTTCCAATATCCACTCTTAGGAGTGGTCAGAATCTTTATCTGTTAAGTGACTTTGGTAAATGCAATGTTCTTGGAGAAGATTGTCAGCAATTGTCTCCAAACTGCAGGCCTTAAAAAATCCAAATTACTCCTAGAGTCTCACTTAAGATGTTACCTACACACTGACTTATTTGAATTGATTTAGATAATGATAAACTTTTAGAAAAAACTGAAATAAATTTATATAGAGGCTAAAATACATCTAGAAAATAAAGTTCATCAATATTTCAATAATCAAGAGCCTTAAGAATATAACAGTTGATGAATGTTATTTAATTTGTTTTGTAAAGATTTTACTTATTTATTTTTAGAGAGAGTAGGAGGGAGGGAGAAAAAGATCAATGTGTGGTTGCCTCTTGCACTCCTCCTACTGGGGACCTGGCCTGCAACCCAGGCATGTGCCCTGACTAGGAATTGAACTGGTCACCCTTTAGTTCGCAGGCCAACACTCAATCCACTGAGCCACACCAGCCAGGGCTAGTTATTATTTAATTTCTTTCATTTTAAGAAACAAAAAGCTTTCTCAAGATTTTTAAAAAAAACAGCTTTGGCTAGTGTGGCTCAGTATGCTGAGTGCCAGCCTACAAACCTTCAAACTGAAAGGTTACTGGTTTGATTCCTGATCAGGGCACATGCCTGGATTGCAGGCCAGGTCCCCAGTTGGGGGTGTGCAAGAGGCAATGGATCAATACTTCTCTCCCTCTCTTTCTCCCACCCTTTCCCTCTCTCTAAGAAATAAATACAATCTTTAAAAAACAAACAAACAGACAAAAAAACACTGACAAATTTCAAGTCCCAAAACATGAGGGTAGAAAAAGCAGAATATCTTTAAAAAAATTAGCTTTGCTATAGATCTTTCATGTGCTTTCACCAAAAATTATAAACAATTAAAAACCTCTGCCTAGACTGGGTACAAAATCTTTATTTCCCTTGAAACTGATTTTTCTTTTTCTGGTTTTAGATAGAATGTTGGCAGATTGTATAAAAGAATTCAATTCACAGCTGTTCTACTTTTTTAATATAGGAAACATTAATCAAAGCTTGAAGTTATAAGCTTTTCTCATGTAGTTTAGTATTCCAGTTCAACAAAGATCAATAGAGGCCATCCCTGTGTTTCTGGACGCCTCACCAGGAAGCAGAGGCATGATTATGTAAATTGTGCAGCTCTGGTACCACAGCCAGCTTGCTTATCTCCCAGGCCTTCTGCCTGATGCTCCTGGCTCCCTGTGCAAGTGCAAGCTTCTCCCTCTTATCTACCAACAAAGCTGGGAGAGGCAAGGATTGAAGCCAGTGATGTTAAATAATGATGCATGGCAGATTTTATTTGTAAGTGATTTATTTCACTGAATTTAATTTTTTTTACTTTGTGTGGAAGATATTTGTTAACAAGTCAGAATAGGACAAGGAAGGTGGTGTTCAGAGACAATCAACACAGGTTAAAAATCTGTTAAGCACTCTAACAGTTGTGTTTACACTAGTGGAAGAAGGAAGCTCTTCACTGAGAATTTCAACATGCATTGACCAAATATCCCATTTGCTTTCTGAAGGGCAATTAATCTGTAATTACATGCAGAAATTTAAAAGTAATTCTCTTCTTTGAAAACAAAGCCCCACAGTAATCATACAATCAATTTAAGTGGCAGTACACATTTTCCCCCCAAATTGTTAATATAAGAAGAGTAAAACCTGAAAACAAGAACATTCATGGAAAATTCTGTAATTTTCCATTTGCCTAACCAATGAAAATGATTGTAAGCCAGTTTCTAAACAGGTTCCACACCAGGTGCTGCTCTGGTCAGCGGCTGGTCCATGTGACACAGGCCACTACAGAGAGAAAGCTAGCAGGCTGCACTGCTGTAATGATGGACCCAGGATACTGTCCTTCCATTTCTCCTCCATTAATCCCTGACCTGACTATCTGGGCAACATAATCCCCATTTAGCATTAGTATCAATGGCTTCAACTGTGAGGAACTCTTTTTTTGATAAGTAAGCACCAATTCAGGCATCGCTTTTACACAACATATTCCCAGCTCAGCAAGAAACCCACACTACTGAATGAACCAGAGCACATTACTGAGAAAAAGTTCATTAACCTTGCTAGATTTGGAGGTTAACAGGATAGCTGAAGAAAAGAACTGAGTGAACAGCTTGGATACAAAACAAATTAAAATGAATGTCATCATTCCTTTTGATATTCATTAGTTGATTCAGAGGGAGAATGCTCTCCTTAAATTTGCAAGCATTTATCTGTGAAAAACAGGTGTACATCTGCTGCTTGAGTGTGTCTTAAGCGTGTGAGGGAAGAATAATGTAGACACTCACCCGCTCCACCAAGGGAGTAGCTTGGAGATGGAGAAAAGACTTGGGCTGCGAAATCCTCAAATGTCATTACTTCACGGTGGTTCTGAATTATTGCTTCGAGATACAGAGCTCGCTCTTCATAGCTGCAGTAATCGGTTAAGGAAACAAGTGCATGTGCAGGATGACACACATAACAACAATGTAGTTTACTTCATTTTACATACAGCTATGCAACTTTTACATTGTGTGGGGGAAATTACCTTGCAAGTTCATTAACATCTGTCTGAAAATTAAATATTAGTCATAATTAATGACAACATTCTGATTTTGAGATCTAAGTTTCTCTTAGATTTTAACTGCATATAACACTAGTATCAACAAAACATATGTACACACAGTTACAGAATCACATCAAAATATCGTTAAGATTGAGTCAAACAAAAACGGAGACACTGATTATGAGAGCATCTTCTTTTCCTTTTTATTAAATTTATTGGGGAACACTGGTTAACAAAATTATACAGGTTTCATGTGCACAATTCTATAATACATCATCTGTACACTGTATTGTGTGTTCACCACCCTAAGCCAAGTCTCTGTCCATCATCATTTATTCCTCCCATAGTCTCCTCCACCTCCCTCCACCTCCATCCCCCCGAGCAATCACCACACTGTCCTCTGCGTCTGTGAGTTTTATTTTATCATTCTTTTTTTTAACTCAGTTTCTCCACCCCTCCCAACAGCTGTCAGCCTACTCTCTATCTATGAGTCTGTCCTTATTTTGCTTTTTAGTTCATCTCGTTCATTAGATTCCACGTATAAGTGAAATAACATGGTACTTGACTTTCTCTGACTGGCTTATTTCACTTTGCATAGTGCTCTCCAGGTCTATCCATGCTGTCACAAAAGGTAAGATTTCCTTTTTTTTTATGGCCAAGTAGCATTTCATTATGTAAATGTACCACAGGTTTTTAATCTATTTATCTACTGGTGGACACCTGGGCTGCTTCCAAATCTTGGCTATTATAAATAACTATGACAGCATCTCTTTCCACTGACAACTGTGGGACAACACTGGATCTTCCTTCCCTAGTTCATTGATAAAATGTTATTTTCAGCCTACTGACCCAATGATTTGATACGTTAAGCAAGAATCAGTGATAAGATGGTGGCATACACTTTTAAAAATAAGCAAATTCATGTTACTGGGAAGAGGGAAGGACAGGAGGTATGCTCTGAAGGGGCACCTGGGCTGAAAGCCAAGGTAGGCTATGAACATTAGAACATAGGAACTAGTAAGTCGGAGAATCTAACAGAGAATGTACAAGAAGGCAATAATTAAAAAAAAAAAAGACTGCTGCCTTTTAATTAAAACTGTAGTCTGGAACACACACATTCACATGTGCAATCAAAAACCAGTCACCAATAAAACTTACGAGCGTAACACTCTGAAGCAACTTTCCAGCTGTCTTAATAGGACCCCCGTGTGTGGCTGCTTTTCACAGGGCAGAAAGCAAATCTTCCCCTTTTGTGTGTGGCTTCTGTTTCCTGAGAAGGTGAATCATGCACTTTCAATAACAGGAAAGCATCAGAACAATTCAACAGCGACAGGGCCACCACATGTATGACTTTATGAATTAACACTTGGGGAAGTTGGCATGATGTTTCATATTCCCCTTCTGCATCATCAATACCAAAGTTAAAAGATGTGTTTTAGTTATTTCAAAAATCATGCTAATTTTTCAGAAACATAAAGAATGTGGATCATCATCAGTTTATTACCTATAGCACCAGAAGAACAAAAGTAATTCTAGCATTTCTCACTATATTTTCAAAATGGCCTCTTTAAAAATACAAGTTGCAACAATTATGCCCTTCTACTTAGCTTTTGATAGAGCACATGTTTTAAAATAGGAAAATATTTTTCTGTTTTCTTTTGGCAAAGTATGCACACTGATTTCTCAGTGCAGGTTATTCTTCCTTCTCCTTCAATTATATGCAGAGGAAGATTTTTCACACCATGAGGAGACCATGAGCACTCTAGGGCTGTGCAGCTACAAGTCATATGTGGCTGTCTAAATTTAAATTAACTAAAATACAAGAAATATAAATTCAGTTCCTCTGTCCCACTAGCTGTATTTCAAGCACCCAATACCCAGAAGTAGCTAGGGGGTTACCACCATACTGGATTGCAGACAGAACATGCCCATGATCGTAGAAAGAGCTGCTGGACAATACTATTCCAGAATTTCTCCTTAGGCTTACTCTATGCAACTTTAAAAAAGGAAAATGAATTTCAAGATTTCAAAAGTGGCCCCTTGATGATTTATAATCTTTTATATAGATAGTCATAAGAGTCCAAGGCCTGGGCAGCATGAGCCTGAGCTGGCTTCTCAACTGCAGGCTGAGCTCCTGGTGACTCGTCTTAACTAGTGAACAGGCTGCCAAACTTCCTTAGCAAGAGGCACTCATTCAGGCCCAGTTCTACAGGGACCCACTGATGCCATTCATGTTTCATTATGAACATGCTTATTCTGCACAATACTTGGCTGTTGCCACGACTCAGCCCTCCATACATGGCCCCAGCAAGCCGCTGGTCTGCAAGAACAGCAGGATGTTAGGCCTGAGTGGCCGTCTGGTGAACAGGCACTCTGACACTAAGCTGGCACGTGCTGGCCCAGCAGGAGCTGAGTGAGGCGTGACAAATTACTCAAAGAGCTAAGCTAAACTTATGGCTGACAACCACCTGAGCCTTCGGACAGCCATGGCTCGGTGTCAACGCTCAATTCATGGAGCCTCTTTTCAGTCCACAGTTTGCTTATGGGCTTGGGTTAGAGCAGGTGCGTCCCTCTAAAGACCTGTCATGCTCTGCCTAGAATCATCCTGCTGTTTCCTGAAAGGAAACTCCCACTGAGTCCAACACATCCACATACACTGCTCAGGACAATGGTGAACAAAATAGAAAAGTGAATGCATTTTGTTAAATATGCTATCTGGAAGAGTGTTTGCTATGTTAATCAAGCTCACAGTCAAACTTACAAAGGGATGCTGTGTATGATACCATAAATTGGCCCCAGACAGCAGTCTGCCATCCTCATCCTGCATGACGCTGTCTTATTTTCATACGTGTGTCCTTGTCAAAATGCTGAGAGATCTGGGCTCCTAAGAGCAAGTCCACATTAGAGTTCCAGAAGGTAATGATCAAGTTGTGAGATTATCTGATTCAATGAATATTTATGGTCTGTTTCCTATAGGAAGGCACTGTGGGAGACAGCACAAAAAGGTGCTTCTAGAACTGGATAACTAGAGAATGTTTACTTCACAGAAGGCTCCTGACCTCACCATTTATGCCCCCAACTGTCACATGTAGCACATACTCCCTTACCCCCTGGCTAGTCCCATGCTGCTGCAGGAGTGTTAATAGCATAAAACTGGGTGTTGTCATCTACACAAACATTCACTAGGGACTGGGGTGAGACCAGGAGATCATCAAATGCATTTTCACTCATGGCCCATGCCAGGGCATATGAATGCCATGACAAAGAGAAAACAAACACCAACCCAAATCTGACAGCCATGGCGGGAGCTTGTGGGTGCCAAAAATAATTTCTTTTAGCTTTAAAAAACGTAGCTCTGAGATCTTAACTGAATTTATTAGTGAAACTACTAACAAGGGCAATTAGGAGCAGTATCACCTGACATCTTCTTATGTAAAACCCTTAGGGCTTCCAAGATGGTTGCTTTCAATTTAAAGAAACAACAACATTTTTTAACTCAGATATCAAAAAGCTTATAAGGATCTTCTCATATGTAAGACGTTAAGAAGTAGACTGGACGCTGGAATAATGCTGGGCAGTGGATGGCCAGTGACCTTTGACAAAAGCAGGTAGCTAAGGAGGCACTTAGTCACAAATCCAATTCCTATTTCAGTACTAACTATTGCCCTTTGTTCTCTTAAAAAGTTCGATAACATGTGAAACTTAAATTCTGTACTGAATTACCATTACAATAAAAAACCATAGTAAAGTACTTTCTTAAAGAGCAATCCCGCCTTGACTATTCAATTCAGAGAACATTTAACTTACTAACTAGAAACCCATCTTGATTTCTGGTTATGAGTCTCTTTAGTGATCCATTCTGTCTACATACCATGTAAGAATTTTTATCAATTATCAACATTCCTCTACTTGAATAAAGAGGCTATCTGAATTTACTGGTTACATTTTGTCAAAACTCCCAAAAGAACTTTCTGAGACCCTCAAGACACACACTCTGCTGGGTTACAAAAGCCTGAGAATCCAAATTACAAGCCCCCAACTTTATTCTGATTATAATTTGTTTTAATTTTTAGACATGGCAGCAGCAGCATGACATAAAGGAGCTTACTTATTGGAGGAAGACAGGTCTAGGTCTGAATTCCCTCACCAGCTGGGGGACCTGGGGCCAGGTGCTCTAACCCCCCATTATTGGTTTTCTTGTATGTAAAGCAGGGACAGTGACATCTGCTCTCAGTGTTGCTAGGAAGGTCAAAGGAATCATATGAAGCATTGATCCTGGTTCCAGCACACAAGAGAAGCATGAGAGGTTGCCTGCTCCTCCCAACCCCTATCATGTGGGCTTATGGGTCAGTCCTCCAGAAAGAACGTAAGAATAAGCTACAGGGAATGTCTGTGTCAGGCTCTACCATAAGCAAGCCTCCTTCATACACTGGAGCCTCAAGAGCTGGAGTGAGTTCTGTGGTCTCCATATTACCAATCAGGAGATGGAAGCTCAAACATTTCAAGTAATTTGCTAGTGTCACAGTTATTCAGTGGTGCCATTGACACTGGAACCCAGGTCTCCTCACTTTTACTGCCTTCACCTCATATCTAGAGTTCTAGAATACATGGAATTAATTTCAAGATTTCACACAAGGTTGGGAGCTAAACTCCATTGAAGGTAAATCAATTGACTTAAACATACATAGGTATAAAAAGACAACCTGCAATATAAACTTGAGTACATAACTTTAAGCTGCATCTATACTCATAGACCATGCTGACTTTAAAAATTCATGAAAATTACAATTACTTCATTTTAATTCCTTTTACTCATTCAGACTACGTGTTTATTGACTACCCACTTAATATTTTTAAACTTCTATCTTAGAATAATTTTATTTTTTTATCATGGAAAAAAACAGAACTGCTTGAAAGAGTCTACATTGCAAATTGTACAGACACATACATTTTTTACTTTTGAGGCCCTTCTTGCCTGGACCTTCTCTAAATTTCCTGAGAATGGACACCATATTCAGACGGACAAAGTCACTGTGGAGGAGGCTGCCTCCTAATGTCAGCATGTGAGGGTTCTGTAGCAGTTTCTGTACAAATCCTGGTATTCCTTTTTAACTCATGTAGCCCCTTATTGCTAGACACAAGCCTGCCCAGGGCTAATATTCCTGTGACTCTGCAGACTCTACTTCTTGCATCAGTCATCTACAAGGAGAGGGAGCCAAATTCCTGCATTCCTCTGGAGGCTTCAGTCAACCCTGTGCCCTTCTGGTAAGTTGTGGTCCTCCCAGGTTTTGGTGCCATGTTTGTTCCATCCATTGAGTGTATTAGGGTGGAGAAAACAGAACCTCTGCCTGTAGTTCCCACACATAGATATCTCACCTTAAGCATACTTGTATCAGTTTCTTGGCTATTGTAAATGACCACAAATTGGGTATCTTAGCACAACAGAAATCTACTCTATCATAGTTCTGTGAGCCCAGGTCTAAAATCAAGGTGTTAGCATGGCCTTACTCCCTCCAGAGGCTCTAGGGGAGAGTCTGTTCTTGGTTTTTCCCATTCTAGTTGGCTGTTTGCATGCTTGGGCTGTGGGTGCCTCCCTTCTATTCCTGCCTCTGAGGTTTACTGCCTCCTCCTTTTCTCTATGTGTCTTTTACAAGGACACACCATTGAATTTAAGGCTCACCTTGACAATCCAGGATGCCCTTCTCATCTCAAGATCCTTAATTTATATTTGCAAAGACCCTTATTCAACACACTAACATTTACAGATTCTGAGAATAGAATGTGGACATATCTTTTGGGGGGCTACCATTTAGCCTACTATACTCCTCAAGGACACTGAATGAGTCGGGTTCATCCTTATCCCATCCATGCTCCATAACATATGAACACCTAGAATTTGTGCCCATGGCTTTGGACTATCATACTGCTGGACACATTCTAGGCAAATGCAAGTTGTAAGGAGACATTAGAGAGTTTTCAACTTGAAGTAAAATTCTACAGAGATAAAAATGAATTGACACAAAACTTGTAGTAATATGAAGCACACTCTTTATGACACTGGGATGTGGGATAATTTATTAAACAAGAAACGAAAATCACTGAACCATAAAGGAAAAGACTTGTACATCTGGACACATTCAAATTAAGAACTACTGTTCACCAAAATATCATAAAGAAGGTAAAGCTACAAGGCACAAAGTGGCAGAAGGCATCTGTAACACATGACTGACAAAAAGTAGTTTGAAGACTACATAAAGAACCCCTATAAATCAATAAAAACCCAAATAATCTACTAGAAAAATGGGCAAAGATATAAGCATTTACAGAAGATAAACTATAAATGGACATTAAGATACTCAACATAATGAATAATCAGGGATTACTGGAGCCACAGTGAGATACCATTTTGTATATACTAGACCGGCAGAACAAAAAATCTAATAATGCCAAATGTCAGAGATGACGTGGGACACAGTAACTCTCAATGCCTGATGGTAGGAGGTAACTGGCCCAACTTCTCCAGAAGGCAATTTGACATTATTCAGGAGAGGGCAGATGTGCATATACCATGGGCCCAAAATTCTGCATGTAAGAATATTATAATGTTCTATAGGCAATATCAAAAAGGAGAAATCATTCAAAAATTTTTAAAAATATTTATTGATTATGCTATTACAGTATTCCCAATTTTCCCCTTTCCCCCCTCCACCCTGCCCCCCAACCCTCCAGCATTCCCCCCCACTTAGTTCACATCCATGGGTTGTACATATAAGTTCTTTGAGTCCTCTGTTTCCCATATCATTTTTTTATCTATCCCTGGCTACCTTATGCCTATTAACCATGCTTCTTCTTCCCTGTACATTTTCCCCACTATTCCTCCCTTCCCCCTCCCCACTGAAATCCCTCCATGTGATGTCCGTTTCTCTGATTCCGTTCCTGTTCTGGTTGTTTGCTTAATTTTTGTTTCTGTTGTTTTACTTTTCTTTTAGGTTTGTTTGTTGATAGTTGTGAGTTTGTTGTCATTTTACTGTCCATAGTCTTGATCTTCTTTTTCTTAGATAAGTCCCTTTAACATTTCATATAATAATGGTTTGATGATTATGAACTCTTTTAACTTGACCTTATCTGGGAAGCATTTTATTTGCCTTTCCATTCTAAATGATAGCTTTGCTGGATAGAGCAATCTGGGATGTAGGTCCTTGCCTTTCATGACTTGGAATACTTCTTTCCAGCCCCTTCTTGCCTGCAAGGTTTCTTTTGAGAAATCAGCTGATAGTCTAATGGGAACTCCTCTGTAGGTACCATATTTTTGGACCATAAGATGCACCTAGATTTTAGAGGAGGAAAATAGGGGAAAAATTTTGAAGCAAAAAATGTGGTAAAATATTTAATAACATAAATAACATAATATTTCACCAATGTAAACAGAACTCAACAGCAGCATTATCAACCATTATTCCTCCCAAATTTGAGGGAGGAGAAGTGCATTTTACAGTCTGAAAAATATGGTAACTCTTTCCTTTTCTCTTGCAGCTTTTAGCAGTCTCTCCTTGCTTTAACCTTGGGTAACTTAATGATGATGTGCCTTGGTGTGCTCCTCTTTGGGTCCAGCTTCCTTGTGACTCTCCGGGTTTCCTGGACTTCCTGAAAGTCTGTTTCCTTCACCAGATTGGGGAAGCTCTCCTTCAATATTTGTTCAAATAAGTTTTCGATTTCTTGCTGTTGTTCTTCTGGCACCCCTATTCGGACATTGGAACATTTCAGATTGTCCCAGAAGTTTTCAAGTCTCTTTACTTTTTTGAATTCTTGTTTCTTCATTTTGATCTGGATAGACGTTTATTTCTTCCTTTTGTTCCAAATTGTTGCTTTGAGTCCTGGTTTCTTTCTTGTCACTGTTGGTTCCCTGGATATTTTGCTTTATTTCATTTTGGGTATCCTTCATTTGTTTTTTCATTTTTTGACCAAGCTCAATCAGATGTGTGAGCATCTTGATTACCAGGGCTTTAAATTCTCCATCAGCTAGGTTGGCTATTACCTCCTCACTTAGCTTTCTTTCTGAGGCTTTACTCTATTCTTTCATTTGGGGCATATTTTTTTTGTCTTGGCACTGCTGATATGTTGTAAGGGGGCCGGGCCTTAGGTATTCACCTGGGCAGGGCAACCTTCTTTGCTGCGCAGCCATACTGCCTGTGGGGGAGGGGCCAGAGAGGGAATAGTGTGGCTCACCTGCTTATCTCTAGCACACTTTTCAATGGACTCTCAGACTCTCTTGTGAGACTGGGAGCTTCTCCGTGGCAACCCCAGCTGTAGCCCACAACCACCTCTGAGTCCCCTTAAGTCAGTCCCTCCTTCACAGACCACCAAGCTCAGCAGCCAGCTCTGCCCCCAATGTCTGCATGATGCGATGCAGTGGTTTTTCTGAGTCGCCAGCCAGGTCCTCTGCCTTACTGGTCTGGTTGTTCTGGTTGATTTTTTCTTTAATTCCTTAGTTGTTGGAGTTCCATGCAGTTTGATCTTCTGGTGCTTTTGGTTGTTTATTGATTTCAGATTGGTTGTTGTCCACCTTTTGGTTGTGCGAGGAAGTGAAGGGTTTCTACCTATGCCTCCATCTTGGCTGGAACTTGAAAAAATAATTTTTAACATCTATTGACAAATGCAGCCACAAAATAGAATACTATATAGCAGTGAAAAATAAACCACAGGTATATGTATTTGTATGGATAAAACTTAAAACAACATTCAGGACTTAGACTGAGGCACAGCTGGTCATGCTGAGCCTCCTCTCACAACCAAGATTAAGGACAACAAAAATATAGAACCAAAAAAAAACCCCCAATCAGGGCAGAGAGAAAATTGAATAGTGTGGGAGTCCGACAACATTCACCCAAACCGGTAAGAGGGGTGGAGTCAGCAGCCAGAGGAGTCCGCAGCCAGGGGAGTTGGGTCACAGTGCTGGGCACATGGTCACCCCAGGTGCACAGGTGGTGGCATTGCCGAACAGGAGCAGACCCAGAGAGGTGCGCAAGGCGGCTGACCATGGACACAAATTCGCGCACAGATAAACCAGACTAAAATGGGCAAAGGACAGACTGCGTGATACAGGGCCCCAGTGCCAGGAGGGAGTCCCAGCCTCACAGGAGAGTTCGTTGGGGAGACCCACGGGGTCCTGGAACATGCACAGACCCACTCACATGGAGGTCAGCACCAGAAGGGCCCAATTTGATGGGGGGAAGGAGGCTGAGGAGACTGGAATCCGCGAAAGAGCAAGGAGCAAGCACCATTGTCCCCTCTTGGACCCCGCCCCCACATCTAACACTACAACCCAGTGACTGGGCTGCCCCACCCTGGGGAATGCCTAAGGCTCCACCCCTCACTACGTAACAGTCACAACCAGACAAAAACAGAAAGACCAAAACCAAGGATGGCTCAGATGGGAGAACAGATGGGCCCGGAGGTGATTCACCTGAGCGACCAGGAGGTGGTCAGCCTATCAGATGCAGAGCTCATAGCACTGGCCAATCAGAGCTCATAGCCAATCTATCAGAAGCACAGTTCAAAACTCTGGTGATTAGGAAGCTCACAGAATTGGTTGATTTTGGTCGCAAATTAAGAGGAACAAATGGAGGGTACAATAAGTGAAATGAAAAAAAACGCACAGGGAACCAACAGAGATGGGAAGGGAACTGGGACTCAAATCAATGGAGTGGACCAGAAGGAAGAAAGAAACAACCAAACAGAAAAGAAGGAAGAAACAAGAATTCAAAACAATGAGGAGAGGCTTAGGAACCTCCAGAACATCTTTAAACGTCCCAACTTCTGAATTATAAGGGTACCAGAAGGGGAAGAGGAAGAGCAACCAGTGGAAAACTTATTTGAACAAATAATAAAGGAGAACTTCCCCAATCTGGCAAAGGAAAGAGACTTCCAGGAAGTCCAGGAAGCTCAGAGAGTCCCAAAGAAGGTGGACCCAAGGAGGAACACACCAAGGCACATCATAATTACATTACCCAAGATTCAAATGAAGGAGAGAATTCTAGAAGCAGCAAGGGATAAGGGGATAGTCACCTAAAAAGGAGTTCCTATCAGACTGTCAGCAGATTTATCAAGAGACCTTCCAGGCAAGAAGGGCTGGAAAGAAGTATTCCAAGTCATGAAAGTCAAGGACCTACATCCAAGATTGCTCTGTCCAGCAAAGCTGTCATTTAGAATGGAAGGGAAGATAAAGTGTTTCTCAGATAAGGTCAAGTTAAAGGAGTTCATCATCACCAAGTCCTTATGATATGAAATTTTAAAGGGACCTATTGAAGAAAAAGAAGATAAAAATAGGACAATAAAAAGACAGCAAACTCACAGATATTAACAACCACACGTAAAACAAAAGCCAACTAAGCAAACAATAGAACAGGAGCAGAGACCCAGAAATGGAGATCACATGGAGGGATAGCAACAGGGGAGTGGGAGGAGGAGAGAGGGGGAAAAGGTAGAGAATAAGTAGCATAGCTGTAGGGTAGAAAATAGATAGGGAGAGGGCAAGAATAGTGTGGGAAAAGTAGAAAATAAAGAACTTATGACAAATGGACATGAACTAAAGGTGGAGAATGTGGGTGGGAGGGGGTGTGCAGGGTGGAGGGGAATGATGGGGGAGAAATGGGACAACTGTAATAGCATAATCAATAAAATACTAAAAAAACAACATTTAACAAAAAAGCAGGTCACTGAAGAACATGTACAGTGAAATTCTACTCACATAAATTTTAAGAACAGACACACTGAAACATATTGCCTAGGGATATACACATATGCAGTGAAAATATAACCAGGATTATCTTGGGGATGAGGAGGAGGGGGTACAAGGGAGGGTCTCAAATATATTGGTTGGTACAAATGGGGTCAGTACTGGGAATTGTACTATTCTTTAGAACTTATATAAATGCTATATGTTTTCTAGTATGTATAAAATATTTTGTAATAAAAATAAGCAATCTGGTGAGAATGGAAAATAACACTAACCAAATGGATCTTTTCTCATGCATTGGCAGATAAGAATAAGCTTCTTCAAGCCCAAGGTGTATAAAAAGTATAAGTTTGCTTATTAGAGATAACAACAATAAAAAAGTCCATTTGGTTCAGATGCTGAGAAAGCAGAAAACAGACAGTGCTATTTTAAAGGTCTTAGTTCCAGAAACAGACTAAAATACCAGAGCTCCAATTTTCACAAAGTCACAAAAACTTTGACAGATAGGTTTAAAAAGCTCAAGTCAAACATGGACACACATGCCATTCATGGGGGTGAGGGTACTGCTTCAGCCAAAATATGCTTTTCTACAAAAATACTTTTGTTAGAATTTCCATGCACTATGAATGACAAAATAGGCTGAACTAGACTCAAAATACTACATGGGCCTATGTGTATGATTGCTATACATTATCCTACTCGGCTCACAAAACTTGATCTCAAGTGACTTTGCCATTATTAAAAAGTAGGTCCACCTTCACTCAAATGTGCATCCATTCAATAAATATGTACTGTGTGCCCATCTGTACTTGGTGATGGGCAGACAACTGGGAAATAGAAAGATGCTGCCCCTGTCAAGCCTGCATTCTAGCAGGAACAAGTTCAAAGAATAAGGCAGACTGTCCTTACATTAATGCCAGGTAGGAAAGAGGGGCTGAGAAAGGCAGGGAAGTCTCTGAAGAAGTGGCAAGAAAGGGGTTAATCAAAGGGGATGTGGGTAGGTGGTAGTAAGAGCACTTCAGGCACAGAGAGGAATGAGCTGGAAGGAGCTTAGGGTGTTTTAGCAGGTGAAAGGTGACTGGAGCCAAAGGGTGGCAAGACAGGGTAGGAGATGCACTTGAAAGACTGCCTGTGGCTGGGTCACCAGAAGCCTGAATGGTTTGAGGCAAAGGAGCATATGATCTTAAGTTTTTAGATCTCTCTTAGAACATCTTGCAACACTAGGAAGAGTCTGGAGTACCCTTGAGTTTTGAAGAGGAAATGCTGAATTGCATCTATAAATTCAATCAATGGGTTTATACAATGTTTTAATATTTTATTCTTATTCTTTGCCTGTTTCCAGAAATGAATGACACACATTTTGGGCAAGTGGAAAAGGTAACAAGGTTACCTGAAGATCTGAAATAATCAGAACTTCTGAAAATAGTCTTGACAGAGAAAGGGTCATGTTGGGTGGTGTGCCTGACTTGAAGAGAAGAGGAGATGGATCAGAGGCAGGGGAGAAGTGGCCATCCTTTAGTGAAGCAGACAACAAAGCACTACAGACAAGGGAATGGGCACATTCCTCACACAAGGGTAGGTACTGGGCTAATAGAAACCTGGTGGAAATGAGACTGCTTAAGATAGCTGTGGATCAAGGAATGCATAAAATATATCCATAGACACATTTATTCATTTTGATTTAACATTTATTGTATTTTTTCCCATTACCATTTAGTTTCTTTATACCCCCCGCCCCCAATCAATCACCACACTGTGGTCCATGTCCATGAGTCCTTTTTCCTTTTTGCTCAATCCTTCCACCCTCTAAACTCTCCCCACCCAGCTTAGGTCAGAAAAGAAATGGCTAAGAATATTTTACAAAACTAGGAAATGAGTGAGCTGATTATCTTCTGTTGGTCCCACTACCAGTAGCTTTTGGATTAAAGGATGCAGCGGATGATAACACATTTTCATCTGGGAGGGGATTTTTTTGAACAGTGATCAAAGAAAAAGTTTTAAAATGCCTACTGGTCTTAGATATGACACCAAAAGCAAAAGCAACCAAAGAAAAAAAATAGGAAAATTAGAGTTCATCAAAAATAAAATACTTTTATACTTCAAAGGGCTCTATCAAGATAGGAAGATACAACTCACAGAATAAGGGGAAACATGTATTTGCAAACCATATGAGACCCCTAATAAGGGTCTCATATACAAAATATATACAAAACTCATAACTCAACAATAAAAGGATGACCCAATTAAAAAATGGGCAAATGATTTGATTAAACATTTCTCCAAAGATATACACATGACCAACATATGACAAGATGCCCAACATTATTAGTCAACTGAGAAATGGAAATCAAAACCACAATGAGACTACTTCACATGCACTAGAATGGTTATAATCAAAGGATAAAGATGAACAACAACAACATTTTTTTAAAAAGAGTGAACAATAATTATCAGTGAAGATGTGGAGAAACTGAAATTCTCATACCTTGCTGGTAGAAAGTTAAAATGGTGTAGTCAATAAGGAAAATAGTATGGCAGTTCCTCAAAAAAGTTAAACAGGATCCAGCAAACCTGCTCCTAAAGAACTGAAAATATATGTTCACACAAAAACTTGTATGCACATGTTCATAGCAGCATCATTCATGATAGCCAAAAAGTGTAAAACCAAATGTCCATAAACTGATAAATAGGTAGATAAAATGTGGTATATGCATAAGATAAAATATAATTCAGCCATAAAAAGGAATGAAATACTGAATATGCCACAACATGAACCTTAAAAACATTATGTTAAATGAAAGAAGCCAATCACAAAAGGCCACATATTGTATTACTCCATTGATATAAATGTCCAGAATAAAAACACCTCTCTGGGTTTACTTTATTTCATTTATTCTGACAGAAAAGAAATGAGTGATTGCTGTGGTTGGAGTGAAATAAGGAGTGATTAATAATGGGTAGGGGGTTTCTTTTTGGAGTGATGAAAATGTTCTGGAATTGGATGATGGTGATGGTTGCACAATCTGGTGAGTATACTAAAAACCATTGTATTATACAAGTGAAAGGGTGAACTTTACGGCATGTGAATTATACCTCAATGAAGAACTGTCCCTGCCTTCCCCCTCTTTACCCCACTCTGGCCAAATGCCTACTGGTATATAGTACACACTACGCATCTATGAGTCCTGGGGAAGGTCTTCTAATGAAAAGGTCTTTACTGACCACACTACTGAACAAATGGAAAGGTGGCCTGGCAAAGCATAAAACCCTCCAGGAACTGTTGCTGGATCATTTATTCTTGGAAGACACCTGAAGAGGAGCTGACCACTTGCCAGGGTCTGTTCTAGGAGCTGGAGAGAACAAGATGAAAAAGAATGAGTGTTGTCTCTCACAGCATCTGCAAATTAACCTGGAAAAACAGACAAACCCATCAAATGCAAGGTGGCAAGTAACCCCATGAATGGAACAAATCCAGAGGGTGGTGTAATTTCCTGTGAGTGGGATTGGTCTAAGCCAGACAGCAAAGGACCTGTCACGATAGGAGATGCAACTTAGGTCTACAGCACCTGGAAATCACTGAAGGTTTTAAAACAAAAAACAGCAAGACCTAATCTGTACTTGAGAGATAATGAGGGGGTGAGATGAAGGACATGTGTGGAAGGGCCTAGAAGGGAGAGAGATTAGAGGAAGAGAAACTAGAGGAAGCAAAAAGGAGAGAAGGGAGAGAGGAAAGAGAGGTGACATGGGCCTCAAGAAAGCAATGGTGGAGGGAATGAAGAGGAAGCATCAGATTGCAGGGCTGCTCTTGGGGGGCAGACCAAGAGGGGATGAGGGTGCTCACTCTTGGTGAGAAAGAGGGAGAAGGTAGGATAAAGTCCAGGGATTAGGATGTAGGTGATAAGATGAAGTGTGCAGATGCTAATGTAGAGGGATTTGAGGAGAGAAGGCATGGCTGAGTTTGATGGACTTGATAGGAACATCAGTGGAGAAATGCTGGGGAGGTGATGATGGTGCCCCAGCAGACCATGGGCTAGAGATTAAGAGCTATGAATCATGGATTTGAAGATTATTCTGGAGGAGGAAGGGGAGAACACAATGCTGGCAACTCCTTCCTGCCCACTCCAGAGGTGGGCAGAAGTCAAAGAGTAGGAAAGGGAGATGGAGAAGGGATACAGGGTGAAAGCCACATCACAGACCCTGCATCCTTAACCTCTTCCCTGGTATCTTCCACCCAGTGGGATACTCCATAGGTGGGATTGGCTGGCATCTAATAATCCTAACTAAATGGATGAAATTCCATAATAATCAAGAGAGGGACAGATGCCAGTTACAGCCTAAAGCCATACATCATTTCTACAAAGATTTTGTTTGTCTTTCAATATCATGCGAATTTAACTTTTAGGATTGCTTAAGACCCCAAATAAATGAATCATTCAAAGTAAATGTCACATCCTGGTAGTGGATAAAGAAGATGATTCTGAACAATGTAACCAAATAAAATGGATGTTTGGGAAAAGGAAATTAAATATATGGAGGTATAAGATATTAGATTAGGTTTCAAACCCTAATGATATACTCCTGGAGAGGAAAACAGACCACTACTACTAAGAGAAAAGAAAATACCCCTATAACCAAGTTTAAGAATAATTCTGAGGAAATAAGAGTCAATAAAAATGGGGAAAAACACCCAGATTTTCATCAGGTTATTAAATTATAGACTTTTGTAGAAGTTCTGCTCTCATATCCCCATGTCCTTCTGGCACAGGGAATGGAAAGAAGGTCCCTCTCACAACCTGAGATGCTCCAAGGGTACAATGGGTTAGATCTATATTTCGCTAGAAATGTTCCAATCAGTTCTTCCCAGGGGATTGATTTGTGAAGGGACACATTTTTAATTATGGCATTTTCCATTTTTATCTTCCTCAATTCTCCTAGTGCATCTCACTTTCTGTAAATTGCCAAGTGAGAAGAGGCCCTGTGACACTGTCACTCCATGTCTCACATCAGTAAAAATGCAAGTGTCAAGAAAATCAGTCATTCAGCCTACTTCATGTCTAGAAAACCAAAGCCAAATGAGTGAGCAAAGATTCCACAGGCTAGTTTGCTGATGAAAATGACCTGAGAAGTGATGAATCAATAACAATAGAAAGCCTAAGAGTTCTGCCATGCTTACGCCAACACCTTGATTTCTGGGAGGAAGGGAGTCAATGTCACTTGAACCGTTTCTTTCACAGGTTTTCATCCATCATAAAGATATGGTATGTCAGAAGTTAAAAAATGTACTCTCAACTTTAGGTACGGAAATGAATATTGCTGACATTTTGTTGGCATTTAATATCCATGCAGTTACAACTAAATGGAAAACAACTAGAAATACGAACTGTCACCAAATGTCTTGAATCCTCTTTGTGACAAGGTACAAAAAGGGTAGACAAAGAGCAGCACACATGGATTTTAAAGTCTAACTTTATCATCACTGATTGAAAGAGGAAAGTTATTAAACAACATACATTACAGGTATTAGTGCAATGTCATTAGAACTGAGTCATCCAGTATTTACTCTTCAACCATTCTCACTCTTGAGGCAAAAGCCAATTCCATATGGCCTATGGATTACTTTATATCTAGGTTGAATCTAAAAATAAAATGTATTCATGATGATATATGATAGATTATAAGAGAACAAAATTATCAAGAACAAAAATAATCTGTGGCAGATATTCTGGTTATTACTTTCTTGAAATATTCTTAACTATTGCCTATCAACAACCCACTGGGCCCAGATGAAGTCAGACTGGGCCCAGGAATGGCAGAATCAAATTTTGTGGTCCAGAGTTTTTGCACCAAGCTCTGTATAGGTTTTCCTGATTTTTCCTTTCTGAAAATGATTTTGGGAAAATATTCCTTTGTATTATGTTTATAAAGTTTGAGCTATAATTAAGTTTTTATGTACATTTAAAAATAATAAATATGAATATATCTAAAAATAGAAAATAATATTTTTATAAAGGCTTAATAGCATCCGAGTTTTCTGGAAAGATGCTCATCTTTATACCAAATTATCAAATGACAAAAAACTGCAAGAAAAGTTAGGGGTTTACCAAATGCAAGCAACCTAAAAACTGAGGAAAGCAGCTCATGTGAAGGGTGCCAAGCGGCCTCCTCTGGCCTGTTCTGACTCTGGTCAAGAGTGTAAAATAGCGTCATAGCACACCTGAGTGAAAGCTATTGCTGCTGACCCACACTTGAAACTCAATAACCCACAGACTTACCAGTTAGAGCTAAAAAAAAAAAAATACTGCACAATTACTGAAACCTAACTGGAAATTTAGGGGAATTCTAATAATACAAAGCTTGTCCATGATCAGAAGCAGAAAAACTATGTTCGTCATTTAATATTAAAGCAACCGATTTCTGGCAAGCAGAAAGTGGGTGATGCAAATGGGTCACTTAAGGCAGAAGCTACAGTAAATGGACAGAAGAATTGAGCCATCACAGTGAGTAGCACAGGGCAGGACAGCATGGATGCAGCACTCTTGAAGAGCTGCTCAGTCTATAGGCATGGCCAGGCCTGTCAACAGACATGGGCCCTGTGTAAACCAAAATGTCCAGAGGAGCACAGAGAACACTAGTTTCTTTAGTGCTGTGACTGGGAAAGTGGTTTTAAGCAGCTGAAGGGCAAAATGCACCTCTTTTACTCCTTTTACAACTGTCCCAGCATTGGGTCAGTATTAGCTTTAAAAAAAAGTGATGATTATAAAGCATAAAAAAGTAACTTAAATAATGTAGTGGGAAATTTTTATGTTTTGCTTTCAGGCTTGGTCACAAAAATTTTTCAGGAGCTGCTGGAATGACTGATTTCATAAAGGACCAAACTGTGGGGTTGCATCACCTCTGCAAATCTTAGTTCTAGGCTGTGCAAAGAAAAAAATATATGTATGTAATTCTTTTATAAACAATTTATCTTGATGAAGATCTAGCTGCTTGAGTGGACCAGATGTCCTTACAATTTCCTTCAACAAAAGGGACAGAGAAACAACTTGTTTCCCAATGAGTCTGCAGCTGAAGTACCCTGGGCCAAGGACCCCGCAAACTGGTCATGGGTCCCTGGGCTACTCCAGCTTCCATTGAGGAAGGGAAACTCCTTATAATGAAACCGGAGATCTTAGGGAGCAGTCCAGTGTGAGGTTCAGGTATGGTCAGGTATTTTCGTAGAGACAACCAATAATACCACTTACACCACAACCAATAACTGTGTAAAGTGCTGTATGGGGTGTCCTTTTACAAAAGCGCCCCACTGAAAAGTCCTTGTTCTGACAGTCTTCAGGTGAGTTGTCTGTTTGCAGCAAACAAGTCAAACCACATCCTAAGTGTTGCTAGCCCTGGGAAAGGGGCACCTCTACTAATGTGGCGATGATCGCAGGCTACCGTATTTTTTGGACTATAAAACGTGCCCCCCCAAATTTGGGAGGAAAATGGGAGTGCATCTTATAGTCTGAATGTAGCTTACCTGGCTCGCTGTGGGGGGTGGTGGCAGCCTATGTTACTTATGTTATTAAATATTTTACATTTTTTGCTTCAAAATTTTTTTCCTATTTTATTTCTCTATAATGCAGGTGCGTTTTATGGTCCAGTGTGTCTTACAGTCCGAAAAATTCAGTATATTTAGACAGTGATCCAACTAAAATAATCAAATGTTTTCTGTGGACCAAGTGCTGTGCTAGACATTTTACAGGTCATATCTTGGATCTTTGAAACTACCTTACATGCTTTGTACTATTATTATTTTTTTCTGGAGGAGGAAACTGAAGAGCAGAGAATAGAGGTGTTTGGCTTCAGGTCCCTGATATGGTAAATGCCAGAGCCTGGACTCAAGCCCCAGCATCCTGACTTCTGGGCCCCCCTTTCAGCTATGGCACTGTCAGTCAACATCAGAATTCTCCCCAGAAGAGAGAAGACTGGTATAGCCTCAACTAATGCAAAGACCAGTTCCATCCGCACACTTGTGTTTTTATAGAAACATGAAGAAAGAAATGGATGTCCTTTTCCCACCCCCTCTAATTCAAACTCTATTATCCAACAACTTCAGGAGAAAAAAACCCTGTGTTTTGAAAGATCTCTCCTCCTGCCAATTACATAAATCCCAATGCTTGTATCTCGAGTATTGATAGCTATAATGTGTCGGTGGGAGAAATTCCTGTGGGCTAGAGCAGGGATGAGCACGACTATTTCACTAAATTCCACTGGAGTGTAATTCTTGTGTTTTAGGGTGGACTCCGCAGCATGGATACATCTAGTCCTTTTATCCTGTTCTAATCAATGCAGAGGTCTCTTTCCCACTGTACCTCAGTCCTTAATTAAACTCCTCCAGGCAGACTCATCCATGCACTGGTGACCCTACTCCTCAGAGCCTGGCACCCTGCACAGTAGTGCAGGGTGGCCATGTGCATCCTTCATGTCCCGGTGCTCCTGTTGTTAACATTTACCTGCTGCGGTGTCCACCATGGTTTTCAACCTGATACCAGACGATGGCATGACGATGTCATGCCAACCCCACAGGTTGTAAGTTATGGAACAACAATTTTTTCCATGAGCTACAGCTAAATCTGGCTCAGGATGAACTGTGGGAGGGAAGAAGGGGAATTTGGGCGGGGGTGTCTTCTTTTATATCTGAAGAGTATTTGTCATCAGGTGCAGAGCAGATATTCAGTCTCATGTGAGTCTGACATTTGGACAACAAATTCAACATCTACACTAAATTTCAGTAAGTACCTTTGAGTATATGGAAATTTTCCATTTTTGAGAGTAATGCAAAAGGAAATAAAGAAACAAGGCTGTTCCAATGAGAACAAAGATCAGAATTAGAAATTCTCTCATGACAACAACACACACACTTTAGAAACAAAATGTATAAATAAAAATGATAGGTATTTACATCTTGATTCCATATATCTCTATTTTTGGGAATTATTCCACTTTACACTTCAAATGAAAACTACCTGCTTTTATATTTTACATGCAAAATTCTCTGTAAGAGATCCCATTCATTCTGATTAAATATATTTGTCACATTACAACAGAAATAACACTGAATGCTGTTAAAGATGAAATTCCCAACTCACACAATTCTCTGGGACTTTCCACATTTAAGCCTCAAAGAGTCACTCGATATTATCTTTAGGACTAAAAATATAACTGCAGTATTACTTAAAATTATAATCAAATCATTCTCTTGCAAATTAAGACACTTACTCTTGGAAAAACAGCAAAATTGAATTAGGTGTGCTTTTTCTTGATAGATCTAAAAGCAGCTCTATTAAATCAGCAGTTTTATATTAATGGCATGAGATATGGCCCAGATGAGGAAAATGTCCTTTCATTTTGTATTTTACTTAAAGAGAGGTGGAGATGTTCCTCACAATTCAAATATGAAGCGCAATTTTATCACATGTCCCCAGAACAGGATGCCAGATATGATCTTCATGAGGTAGTCCCAACCACACCAGAAAGCCCAGGTTCTTTCCCCTCAATTCCTTATTTCTTCCAATTATTGTGCCTGCTGACATCCATCCAGCTATTTACTGAGTGCCTTTTATGTATCATTATTATTCCTTCAGGTGTAAGAAAAGTACTTTTGCTCTTCAACTCTCAAACTAAGTCTTGGCTTCTACAATACTCCAACATCACAGAGTGTTACAGTATTTGGGGAGGATTCAAAAACATATCATGGAGAGGTTACATTGTAATTAACCTGAGTTCTGTTGGAACAATGCCACTTAGAATAAAAAATACAGTATTTATGAAATAAATAAGAACCACTGACCCAGTGCTGACATAATGGTCTGCCCTTTCATAGCCAGGAACCTACTGGATTCTCCTGGAAACCTCTAACAACAGATGATAAAGCAGAGACAGGGAGCAGAAATCCTTTGGACATCACCCAGCTAGTAATGACTGGGGCTCAAACTCAAGCCCAGGCCAATTTGTTCCAAATGCTGGCGTCTTCTACTTTTATGCTATATCAATTTAATTTCAATGTTATTTTAGTTAAGAGCTTGCATTGTTTATGCTAAGTTAATTCACAAATACTGTTGTTTGGTGCTGACAAGAAGGATGAAGATAGATAAATTAGATCCTTCTCTCGCCCCAGTGTAGCACAAAATAAAGTGGTAGTTGTTACAATTAATTTGACATAAATAATGACTTTCTAGATGAATTATCTGGTTCACATAAGAAGCGAGAATTTAGGGTAATAAACTATACTGGGTATAAACTATATGATGTGTTTAATTCAATCCTTATAATTATGCATCAGGGGTTGGGAAATTTAAACGAGCCCATTTCAGCAAACTTGATCTTGGGTGCTTATTTCCGGTCACATTCCGAAGATAATGAGCACAGAATTCTAATGTTTTATTAATTATTTTGAATGGACATTTTTTGATGAGAGAATGATTCAGCACCATTGGATAGTGATTTTGAAGTCATGACATGCTTCAACACTGGAGAACAAGAGAGCTTTTGTTGTAAGACCCATTTGACTTTTGTTTCACAATCAAAACACTGAGAGGCAGTAAAGATTGTTACTCCTCAACTACTACCTTTCAAGAGTAATAAAGCTTCTGGAAAATCTTTTTTTTAAATTATGCGCCACTTGGTGTTATTAAAAAACATGAAAGAGAGTAAAATCACCTGTGCAATGACTGAGTAAGAGGGACTAGAAACAGAGGCCACATATTCCAGGTGTCATTGCTATAACACAGTTAAGGCAACCCTGAGTTCAGATGCTGACTCCAATGAGTCCGTACCACGTGACCCTAGGCAAACAGCTTGACTCAAAGAAGCTCACCTGTCATCTAGGAAAGGGATTTCAGGGCTGACTTGAACATCCACATTGCAGTGAGGGGGAATGGTGCTATATGCGTGTTGAACCCAGGGTCTGGATAAATGCCTGCCTATGACCACAGCAGCAGTTGTTGGAGCCGCAACACCCCATTGGTGGACTCTGCCAAAAATAGCTGGCAAAGGAGAACTGTGGCATGAAGAGTCCTGGCATCAGAGGATGGAAGGACTGAGAGGCTTTGAGCAGAGGGCTGGTCAATAGCCTCCTACACATTCAGTGTCCAGGTCATGGACCCTGATGAAGCTGAAACAGTGAGGTCTTCCCTTCATGGGAAAGTGCCACATTATTTCTTTGTTCCATGGCCTGAAATCACTTCCTTCAACACGTGGGGAAATATTTCAGGGAGTATGTTTTTCTCAATTAAATTCTAAGACAGGAAGACCAGGGACTAGGATAGCAGTCATTTTAAATTGTGAAAACCTGAGTACCATCTACAGTAGATTCTGAACCTGATCAAGAATAATGGTGATATACTTTGTAAACTGATGTTTCCTGCTATTCTCACCCACTTTCAGTGACTACTTAGAAATATCACTTTAGAAATTCCCTTTGTACCTCTCTCTCTCTCTCTCTCTCTCTCTCTCTCTCTCTCTCTCTTTTGCTGCAAAAAGGTTTATTGTTTCCATTTGATCTTATTCGTGGCATGGAAGAGGGCACCAGAGTGGTTAAAAGGCTGCCTGGTGGTTGCAGGGAGAGGCTTAGGCAGAAGCCTGACACCAGGGGGCTACAGAGGGTCCCCTCAAAGGCCTCTGGGCTCCAAAGGCTCCTAGTCATGTTTGAGTGTGAGTCTTTTAAAGAGATACTTGCCCAGCCCAGCCTGGGGGTTGGCCATCTGATGGATTCAAGTGCTCGCCTGTTTTCTTGGTGAATTTTACCTCCTTATCTAGGAAGTGGCTCTCTAGGAAGTTACAGAGATGGGGGTCTGTGTGGGCAGAACCCAGGGCAGCCAGATCCAAGCCATGGTGGCTTCCATGGTGTCCTGAGTTTCACCCCACTCATCTTAGCAAGACTTCTGCAAGTCCTGGGTGATGGTGCAGCCACCATGTTGAGTTTGCATCTTCAAGGGATGCTCAGTGCCCTCAAGCTTCTCCTCACCCTTTGTACTCATTTACTGCTATTACCTTTTGGACTTCCTCTCAATTATATGTAGAGAGGGAGCCTCGCTGCTTTCATGGAACATCCCATATTCACGTCACTGGGAACACCCAGTCCCAGTATATATTCTATTTGGACCCCAAGGATAAATGGGAGTGTGTAAAGGAGAGGATTTTAAACAAATACCCACATATCCTTAATCAGGGGTAATGTTTTTGAGTTCATGAAGATTATAAAAGACACATAACTCATGGTCCCTATTCTCTCCTCGCTTACAGCTGCTGTGATATGACTGACAGGATACTCTTCTCAGAGTTTCTAGATTGTGCAGATAAATGCACTACTATTTTCAGAAAGGAGACAGTTATAGTCTTTGGTGTGGTTAGGGAACTTTGTGGAGAGGGTCCTCCCTGACCATGGCTTCGAAGCTGGGTGGAATCTACATAGGCAGGGTAAAGAACGATGGAGGAGGCAGGAGGGCAGCATCAGGGGGCATTTCCCAAGAAGACATACCTTAAAAACTAGGAAAAACAAGGCTCCTAGGAAATAGGAGTGGGAGGTGTAGATGTCTAGGCCTGACATATTGGCATTAGGGAGGCATGAAGGCTCCAGAGGAGGAAAGCTAGACTGATGAGGGAGGGAGGTGGGTCTGACAGCCAGGCACACAGGCTGGAGGGCAAAGAGAGACCACGAAGCCCCGGGGTCTGTACAGAAAGCCCCTGGTGTCTGTGGATGAGAAAAACGGTAGGGCAAGAGAGGATCCCAGACAGGCAGAAGACATTTCAAAGAGCAAACAGGTCTACTGGTTGGTGTGGAGAAAACTAAAACTTAATTATGCACCAAACTTTACAGTTTTTAAGTTTTTGATTGAATTTGTAGGAATATTTGCAAACTGGTAATAGATCACGCTAAAATTATTCTTGAAATGGGAGAATGGAAACATGCAAAACAATTTTAAGCATCTTCATTTTTCTGAGATTCTCAAAGTGAGTAGGTGTCACCATGTCATAAATGTCACAGAGAGAACATGTGCACCTCTGGATGCAGCAGTAGTTCCTGGAACAAGCCTGTGTCCTGGAATCTCCCTCTGCATGCAGTTCAAGTATGGACTATCCTTAATGAGGAGTATCTACTAATGGTACTTATATATGGTTAGCAGTAACTAATAACAAATACTTAGGTCACTGAAATTGTGTATCTTTTTGAATAAGCACTTGGTGAGAGACTTCTAAGGGTTGTGAAAAAAGGAACCACTATTGCCCAAGGGGTTAATAGTTATCTTGTCATTGTCAGAATTCAGCATGAGAGCAAGCAGTTTTTTTTCCCCTTTGATGATCCTACTGCTATAGAATAAAATACTTGGGTCATTTTTTTAGAGATGGGTCCAAGAATGTGTCTGTCTTATTGATGAGTGACTGTCTCTTTTGGTGATTATAATTAGCTGTCTACTGTCGAAGCCAGGTGAAAGTGATCACAATGGAACAAAGATTGGGGGAAAGGTTAAGAATTACCAAGTGGTGGTTCCACCCAGCTTTGTAACCATGCTCATCTTGTTAAAGGTGAGCAATAAATAATCTAAAGAGCTTTTTACCTTTCAACTTTTGGGGAGACAAATTAAAGGCACCTACCTGGACTTTTTATGACTTAGTAATGCTATCTAATTCCCTCAATTAGGAGACAATTAAAAATAAAGTTCACAGTATTTCGTTAGAGAACAGTTATGTAAAGTTAATGATTGAAGGGAGACTAAATAGCAGACTAATTCAACATTAGGGAAGTAGGTTCAGCTATTCGTATATATGTATCACAGCTATGTTATACATATGTGGGAAAGCAAAAAATTATTTACTTAGAATGATTTATTTTAAAACAATAAATTCTGATCTCTTTCCAACTAGCTGTGTCTCCTGTTTATGTTTGTTTGTTTTTAACTAGCTGGCCTCTTCTTTTTGCTAGGGATAATCATTATCATTGTTAAATGCACAAATTCCTGAAATTGCCCTTTCTGGAGCTGCCCATATGACAAGCACTTGCTCTCTGCCTGGGGCCTCTCTGTTAGGGCACAGCCAGTCCTCTGCTCCAGATGTCTGGAGGTCCACATCTGTCTTGTTGTTGTGTCCCCAGCATCTCCTAAGTGAATTCTGCCCATGCTAAAGAGTCTGAATTTTAAGAAAGACCATTCAAATTTAGTGACAACTCATTTGATCATTTTCATTTCTTGCCACAAAGACAACATTTATATCCATCCATCTGTCCATCCATTTGTCCTATCATGTGCCAACCAGGCACCAAGATTATTCAGGCTAATTCTCAGAAAAATTCTATGAAAAAGGTATTGCTATATTCACTTTAAAACTGAAGAAACAGGTTCTGAGAAGTTAAAGATTAGACCAACAGCAGCAATTTTATTCATGGTTCAACCTAATAAGTTGCTGCCTGTGCATATGAAGCGGGGTGGTGCAGGCTGCATTTCTTCCTACAAAATATTTTGAAAGATGTGGAATGGACTAGGAGAGGCACCTAAACCCATCAGGAGTTAGAGGTATGGAAAAGCTGGGGCCATGCATGGGAGACCATGTCCAGAGGCTGACAGACTGTGACAAATCAGGAATTAGCCCTATGAAGTAAGTAATAAATACAGATTCAATTCTAAAATCTAGTACATTTCTATACATGTTGTACACCAACAGTTTGACTTACAAGGTTGAAATGTTTTTTAAAAGAGGTCTAGCAGCTGTAAATATTCATGAACAAACCCACTCAGCCCATGTAAAGTGAGGTCTTACTAATGAATTTCATAATTAATGTGTCCTCACTTAAAGCTAGTTATCATCATGTACCGAAAAGAACTACTGAGATGAGGTCACCTGATAAGTTAGAGTCAGATGTTTTCTTGAAAATGAAGACAATGATCATAAAAGACTAGGACTAGAACCTCTGCTTCAAAGCACAATAGATAAGAGCTAAAATAGCTTAGAAATGCAGTCAACATTGATGAAAATCTGAAACTTTTTAGAATAGAACATAGATCAAAGAAGAAACATTCTTTGTTTTATATGCATTATTGCATATTCTATTCTATAATGCATATTTTGAATAGTAAAGAGGATACTTGATAAAAATGGAGACAAAAATTTTGATCATGTGTTTTATACCAAAAAAAGTACTCAGTTTTAATCATAGCTTTTCAGACATGCCATGCAGTTGCAGAATATCTGCAGTGGGAGGAAGAGAGAAGGTGATATTCTGGGGGATTTTTGGAAAAAAAAAAAAAGCCTGAAGAACCAAACTTTAGTAATTTAGCAGGTCATGTAGTGAGGGATGAAGTCTGTATAAACAAAATGAAAGCAAAAAGTAAAGTAAAGCAAATTCTAGTAACATGGTTAGCCTCCCCCAAATGTAAGTCACTCATATCCCTGCACACTGGACTCTTATGAGGATCAGTGAGAAGTGCCAGCACCTTCTCTTAGGTGCAGATCCTGGGGAAGGTACAGCATCAAAAATGACAGTCAGCAACAGGGCCTGGGCTTTTTAAATTAATCAGTTGAAAGCCAGAGTAGATGGGAAAGGGTAAAAGCACCTTAAACACAAGTGGAGATGTTTTCAGCCCCTTCTGAGTTCTGCAGGGGACTTTTCCAGCTACACCCAGAAGTCACTGAGGGCAAGTTGCAGGTACCCTGACACTAGAACACAGAGATGTTTTAGGCTAAATGCTTGGAAGTGATGGAGCAGGGTGAACTGAATGAGAAATAACTCCAGAAGTTATTTTTTCATGTTCTACTCCTTGCACTGAAAGCAGACTGACAGACATCATATGGAGATGGCTCTAATGTGGAATCTGTTCTTTCTCTCCAGTTCCAGAATTCAATCTGTCCCAACACTTGAGGTACAAGGGACCCACCTGATACCAGAGAGCAGGAGGTTCTTCAGCCCCATTTCCTTCCCAGAGGTTCTGCAAAGCCACCTGTGCTGTGTTCCTGATATTAAGGGAGAAGGTTTTAGTTTTTGCCCATTGAGTATGATGTTGGCAGTAGGTTTCTTATATATGGCTTTTATTATGTTGAGGTATGCTCCCTCTATTCTCACTTTGCTTAGTGTTTTTATTAAAAATGGGGGCTGGAATTCATCAAATGCTCTACCATCTATACAATGGAATACTATGCAGCAAAAAGAAAGAAGGAACTCCTACTTGTTGACAGCATGGATGGAACTGGAGAGTATCACTGCTGTTGGAGACTCCTGGCACTTCACTCAGTCCTGGATGAAGGAAATGGCCATCGGAGGCAGTGGGAGGGAGAGATGAGTGATGCAAAATTATGAAAGTAAATTTCATGATAAAGAGGCAGAGGTAAGAGCTTGTAGACATAGTGTGTTCAGTCATCTGTGCTAGGTGTTGGGAAGGGGTGAGAAAAGGAGTGCATGACAGCTCCTGCTTTCAATGGCTTTGTCTTTTAGGGAAGAAAATATGCACAAATACAGCTAATAGAGAAAGGAGAGTGAAGGGTGAACTCTTTAATCAAATGTAAGCTCAATAAGTTATATCTGAGGAAGAAGACTAGGGAATTATTTTACAATAAAGACCATTGGTGCAAAGAGCTGAGAACTTGCTCCTCTGGGAGCAGGAAAAAGGGACAAACACAGTGCATCCCCTCCAGGGCAGTAGAAAGGACAGGGAGCACAGGCTAACAATGGAGTTTTTAGGAGGCCACCCTAAAACTCCAGTGAGTCCCTCTGTGGTGAAATGAGGCTGTTCTCTTCACTAGAAAGTGAGGGACCCTGATGCTGGGATGGGCCCACAAGCAGGAGCTGCACCCCCTTCCCTTCCCAAGGCTGCTCTGATGTAACTCACATTGTCAAGAGTTAAGAGTCAGTCTGTGGGCAGAACCGGTAACAATTTTTGGAGATCTCTAGTTCTAAATTCTTTTGAAATGAAAAATCCCAGAAATACTGTAGCTGTTAAAGTCTGAAAATGGGGTGAATTAAGTATTAGGTTGAATCATGCAAAATTGCTGATTTTTGAACTAAAAAAGCAGCAATTTCACATGGTCCAACCTCATTCAGAAAGGCACTGATCACTTTGGAAAGCCCATGGGCTCTAGATGCTTCCCTTTGGGAGTCTGCCTGGGCCACAGCCCACCAGGGCACTAAAAGCCTCCAGTATATAGTGCTTTCAGAATCCTTCACACAAACCTCAGAAAAGGAACCACAGAGCTACGAAACCCTTTAGTGCCTCCATGTCCCACCAAATCAACTCAAGACCTTGCAGATGGGTTTTGCAAGAGTTTTCCGAAAAGATTTCAGTCTACGTGTAAATACTACCCCTACCAGGTCAAACAATTTAATAAGGTCAATTTTTCCTTCCTCAAAAGTGTTTTTATCTATTCTCTCTTCCAATGCTGTTTCTAATACGAAGGAAAAATGAACTGGTGGCTGATAGAGAAGATGTACTTAAATGCCATGGCAATAAATGAGTAACGAGGCAAAGTCTCCTTGTCAGGTAGCCAGCTTTTGCCCTGGGCCTAGGCAGAAACACAGAAACAGCAGCAAGGACTTCCAGCCAAGATGGAGGTGTAGGTAGATACACTTTGCCTTCTTGTACAACCAAAAGAAGGATAACAACCAATTTAAAAACAAAAACCAACCAGAACTGCCAGAAAATCAAACTGTATGGAAGTCTGACAACCAAGGAATTAAAGAAGAAACATTCATCCAGATTGGTAGGAGAGGTGGAGACAGGCAACTAGGGAGGGAGGACAGGGCCAAGAGGACAGGGCAGAGAGGTTTGGGTAGTCCCACATTCACATGCGGATAAGCCAGGAGGAAAAACTGGGGAGCAAGACAGACCATGCAACCCAGGGTTCCAGGGAAGGAAAAGAAAGCCTCAAAACTTCTGGCTGTAAAGACCTGTGGGGCTTGCAGCAGCAGGAGAAACTCCCAGCCTCACAGGGGAGTTCATTGGCGAGACCCCTAAGTGTCCTAGAATGTACACAAACTTAATCATCCACACAGGAATCAGCACCAGAAGGGCCCAATTTGCTTGTAGGTAGCAGGGGAAGTGAGTGAAAGTGGGCAAGAGCCGAGCAAGCCACAGTGTTCCCTCTCTGACCACTCCCCCACATACAGCACTACAATGCATCTTTGTGGGTTGCCACATGCTGGCAAATACCTAAGGCTCTGCCCCTTACAATGTAACAGACAAAGAAATACAGCCCAAATGAAAGAACAGATCAAAACTCCAGAAAAAGAGCTAAGCAATGAGGAGATAGCCAACCTATTAGATGCACAGTTCATAACAATGGTAATGAGGATGCTCACAGAAATGATGGAGTACAGACACAAAATAGAGGAACTGAAGGCTATGCAAAGTGAAATAAAGAAAAATATACAGGAACCAACAATGATGGGAAGGAAACTGGAACTCAAATCAACAATTTGGAGTAAAAGGAAATAAATAAACATCCAACCAGAACAGATTTAAGAAACAAGAATTCAAAAAATTGAGGAGAGGCTTAGGAACCTGTGGGACAACTTCAAAAGTTCAAACATCCAGATCACAGGGGTGCCAGAAGGAGAAGGGAAGAGCAAGAAATCGAAAACTTATTTGAAAAAATAATGAAGCAAAACTTTCCCAATCTGGTGAAAGAAGTAAGACTTCCAGAAAGTCCAGAAAGCTCTGTGAGCCCAATTGGACCCAAAGGGGAACACACCAAGACACATCATAATTAAATCACCCAAGATGAAAGATAAAGAGAGACTCTTGAAGGCAGCAAGAGAAAAGAAGACAGTTACCTACAAAGGAGTGCCCATAAGACTATCAGCTGATTTCTCAAAAGAAACCTTACAGGCAAGAAGGGGCTGGCAAGAAGTATTCAAAGTCATGAAGAACAAGGGCCTACAATGTAGATTACTCTATCCAGCAAAGCTTTCATTTATAATGGAAGGGCAGACAAAGTGCTTCCCAGATAAGGTCAAGTTAAAATAGTTCATCATCAGGAAGCCCTTATATGAAATGTAATGGGACCTATTTAAGAAAATGAAGATGATCAAAATATGAACAGTAAAATGACAATAATCTCACAATTATCAACAACTGAACCTAAAAAAAAACCCACAAAAAACAAAACAAACTAAGCAAACAACTAGAACAAGAACAGAATCACAGAAATGGAGATCACGTGGAGGGTTATCAGTGGTGAAAGGGAGAGGGAAGAATGAGGGAAAAGGTACAGGGAATAAGAAGCATAAATAGTAGGTACAAAATAGGGGAGGTTAAGAATAGTATAGGAAATGGAGAAGCCAAAGAACTCATATGTATGACCCATGGACATGAACTAAGGGGCTGGTGGGAGGGGAATAAAGGGAAGAAAAAATGGGACAAGTGTAATAGCATAATCATTAAATTTACTTTAAAAATAAAAGTTTCCAAAATAAAAAATAAATAGAAACAGAAGCAAGGCAGCCAAAGGCACCTGCCTGCTTCCCCCAGGTAGGCAAACACTGGGATGGCTCTCAAAGGTCTCAACAAGGTGACACTGTTGACTCTGCTGTCATAAAACTGGAGGTGGGTGACTCATTTAAACAGAAGGAACAGAGCTCTGGTCTTGGCAGGAGGGTTCTCTGGAAGGCGATGGGTTGTCCCTGAGGCACCCAGAAGGGAGCAGAGTTACCGTCTTGACAGCCATGCCTGTCACTAGGTCCCTGTCACAAGCCTGCAGCCTCTGAGTCTGGGCATCAGCGAGGAGCCAGGCAGGCCCTACTGCACGCCAGTTAGACCATGCTCTGGATGATGGATGGAAGGCCCAGAGGTCCAAATGCTGCCCAGGTGATCTTGGCCAGTTCCCTGCCCCACCTCCCCCTGAGACCCATGGCTTCCTCTGTAAAATTGGCATATTACAGAACTAAACAAATGCTAGTTATTACTGTTAACTTAGGTAGATGTTTACCTTTTGCAAATGAGGATTTTAAGTCAAACTAGTGACAATAAATTATACTGACTGTCCTAAAGACTTGATGATTAAGGACACTCACGATTCTGCTCCTTATGACATGTCACATCCCATCTGGTAGTAAATCCAACTCTATCCAGAACCTAACCACTTGTTACCAGTGTACACCCTGAGACATGCTATCACCATCTTGTCCCTGGATTGTGGCACTAGCTTACTACTCAGTCTGCTGGCCTCTCTGCATCCAGCACTGAGGATCTTCATGGGATGGTCTTCCTCCAATGCCCCCATCTCACATAAAAGCAAAACCTGTCGAGCTGCCAGTGAGGCCTTCTGTTGGATGAGGCCTTGCCATCAATTATCTTTGACCTCCATTGTCTCTCCAACTCTCCAGGCACCCTCCATGGCCCTCTCTGAGTCCTGTACCTGCAGCGCTCCTCTGAGATCCCTCCCTCAGCTCATTCAGGTATTTTTACTCAGATGCTATCTTCTCCAGAGGCGCCCTGATCTAGGCCCTTTGCTCTCCTCCACACTCATCACACACCCATGTGTTCTAAATTTGAATGATAATCTTGTGCACTGTCTGCCTCCCCCACTGGAGTGGAAGATCCATGAGGGTAGAGACTGGAGTCTGTGTTGTCTGGTCTTGGCCCTGTCACCTACCACAGCAGGTCTTGTACCTACCAGTGTCAGAACCAACTCCTTGGGTGGCTGGCTAGCTGAAGGAATGCTGTAGTGAGTGACTCTGGCCTTTTATCCAGTTCAGAGCATCCAATGAGGCCAGGGCAAAGGGCTTTCCTGATTCTGTGGTTCCTGTGAATCTCCCAGGAGTGTTTCTTAATCTGGGTGTATGCACCCTACCTGTCTCTTTTCACATGATGACTAGAATTCAAGGAGTCCATGAACTTGGATGGTACAACCTACATCTTTATTTTCACTATCCTTTAACTGAAATCAAGCAATTCTTTCCATTATGAACATGGACAATGCACCACAGTGGAGCTACCTGTGACTATGACACCAATAAAATCACAGATATTTTTGTATCACATTATGTTGTTGCCATTGTTTCCAAATACTGATTCTGTTCATCACTGCCTCAAAATTATAGTAGTAATAACACCTACAACTAGAGCTTAGTATTGAATGTATGAATAAAAATGTTCATAAACAGGTGCTTGACTTAAAAAACATTTCACTCTGATTTACTTTATAAATCCTATATGTTTTATTTTCTTCATTTTTAAACATTCTAAAAAGGGCCAGAGGTCCACAACACAAAGAAGGCTGAGAGAACCTGCTAATGGGACTGCCTTTAGTATCCCTGTTTAGTTCTATGGTATGCCCAAAGCCTAGCTCTCAGAGTCAGTGATAAAAATGAGAGCCCCCAGGGACCACTAACAGTAAGGTTGAGCAAGGCACACATACTAAGCACTGAATCTGTCCAATCTCCTTAGATCACACTCCCTTCAGCCCATCTTACATATGGATAAACAGTCATGGAGAGGTAGGCATTGCTGAGGTCCAACACAGGGCAGGATTCACATCTACATCCTGAGACAGTGTCAAGGAGGGTTGCCAGTAAGACTCTTCAGTTTGAGCAAAACAAAATTCCAAGATAGGAATTCCAGAGTAGGAGACTAAGGGATGGGAAATATGTGTGTATTTTCTTTTTTCCAAAAACTAAATTTCATGTATTTACTTCGTTCTTGTAGAGTACTTATGTAAAATGGGATCTGAAAAATAAATCCATCAGAAAAACAAAGGCATGAAATGGAGTAATTTTCCATTGGAGAAGACCCAACTTGTAGGAAGCAGGACGGAGATTACATTTATTAAGTTACTGTCTGTAGCAGACCCTGCACTGACAGCTTTTCATGTACCATTGTATTTACCATTCCTTTTCACAGACATGGAAACTGAGGCTAGAAGCCATGACCTAACTTGGCTAGTCACTTTCCCAGTTTATTACTAAGTGGCCTAACTGCCATTCGATAATACACTGAGAAAGACTGCAGAGCTAACACTCGTCCTTCTAAGAAATCATGGTAACTCTTCACTGTTAGGTACCACTAGACAGAATAAATACCCAACTGAAAACATTTTTCTCATTTCTGTTTCTAATAATACTGATCTGGGGGTGATGGGTAGATGGGATTAACCAACAAAAAAGCTACATGCAACAGTTCAAGTTCCTCTGAATCAACAGCTATGTGCACAGCTTCAAAGCAATACAAAACAGGTAATTTAATTTCATAAAAGGATCTTTCTACAGTTTGTTTTTTCCTCCCAGCCTACTGAAATGTACACACCACAAGTACAAAGTACAAGGTACCGTTCACTGTAATTTTACTTCTGCACATATTTAATGTGTAGCTGGGGATGAAGCATTTCATGGTTTCTGTGCTTAGCAAAGGAAATGAATCAATGTTGAGAGAGCAATATTTTTCTTGCTGTTTGGGGGCAAGTGCTCTTTATTTTTCTATTAACATGAACTCAACAAACCATTTAACATTCGAAACCCCTTAGAAAGGTTATAATGCCTATTTCTTAATTAAATTTTTAAGACAAATAATGCTAATTTTCTTTTTTATCTCCACATGCATAGGAGTGCTTTAAAAAATTATTGATAATAAACAACAGCATAGAGTGAGAAATATTTCAGTTAAATATAGATGCTTGTACAAATTTATAAAGGGAAAAGAAGAAATGACCTGGCCAAGCATTTTATTTAGTACAATCACAGGAACCAGGGAATTTGAGTTGCCATGAAATTCAGGCCTAAATAAAGTTTATCTTTTGGTGGCAACCTGGTGTTATGTTTCAGCACAGGAAGCATAATAAAGTTAGCATGCTTTAAGAAACAGTGGTCACTCAGTATTTAATTTCCTTTTCTCGAATTTCTTTTACATTTTTATGCTTCACCTTCACAGCTTGTATTAAAAAGGCCAAGGCTTGGTTTGATGCAGACACAGGTACTTGAGGCTCACTGCTGCTTCATTCTCAGGCCGGTCTGATTTTTTTCCTTCCTAATTGTAGCAGACAGCAACGGAGCTTTGTCAGCATTACCTGCTCTGAATAGAAGCACTTTCAGCCCCCTTGTCAAAGACTAGGGAAGAAAGCAGGCTCTCCTGTTGGCAGCAGTCTTGGATTCTCGCCCCCGGCCATACTGTGCAATCACGCTGTTTATTCCACTGTAACAATCAGACAGCACAAGCAGAGCACCTGGTCCTCTCCGCCTGGGCCTTCCTTGGCAGCTGACGGGCACCCTCACTGCCAGGTGGTCATGCTTCAATTACATTAGCTAGCCATTCTAGGGTTAACAAGGACCCACTTTCTTCAGAATGCCCAGGGAAAATCAGTTATTCATAAAGGACAGTATGCCTTTTGTTGATCACTGAACAATGTTGCTGAAAATCCATTAAATTAAATTCTTTTTATTGGACTGAATAATGTAATAGCGATAGCCCCAGCTAGAAGTTTGCACATTTATTTATCAAATTTCTGAATAATTTATACATGGATCCTGGCTTTTTTCATTCAGTGGCCAACTGCTTCTTTCAAATGAACAGTGTAGCTTTGCCTTCATTTTAATACCCACTAACAGTCACTTGCAAAAAAAAAATTTCAGAATTTAATCAAGTGGCCAGAAAACTAAGTCTCATTTTAACTGAGAATTCACTTTCCAATTTTCTTTTGCAGAAGGGCTTTTAAATATATTGGTATAAATTTACATGAGATGCTTTTTTGGGGATCTTTCATGTGACCATCATTTTAATAAGAAATGAGCAATAAAAAAACACAAGTACAAAGTGTGAAAGGTTGCTAATCTCTAAGTTGCAGAGATGTTACTGATGCTTATGTGGAAGGTGGTCCTAAGGAGGTGAGTTTGGGTGGACATGTAGATACACAGCATTCAAATTAGATGGATAGCTAAGATGTCTCTTCCACCCACTAGAGAGCTACTCTCTGCAGGCCTCAGTGGGGCAGTGGTGATCATGGCAGGACAGCAGCAGAAAGCAGCCTCCATTCCCTCCCCCTCCTTAGCTTTTCTTCCCCAAGTACTGAGAGAGGGGATCACTGAAGGAGCCCACTCTTTCTTCTCCCAGAGGATGCTTTAGTCTTCCTGTGGTTAGACACTCAGGCTGGCAGCCTCCGACACATGGCTGCACAATTTGAATGTGTTGGAAAAGCTTGAATGTAAGAAATATAAGAAAAACATAAAAGTCCTTAAGGAGAACATAGGCAGGAAAATTTCATATTTTCTGTGCAGCAATATTTTCACCAGTATGTCCCCTAGAGCAAGGGACATAAAAGAAAGAATAAACAAATGGGGCTTCATCAAAATAAAAAGCTTCTGCACAGCTAAAGAAACATTAGCAAAATGAAAAGGGAATGAACCATATGGGAAAATATATTTGCCAATGATATCTTGGACAAGAGTTTGATCTCCAAAATATATATTGGACAAGGGTTTGATCTCCAAAATATATAAAGAACTCACACAACTCCACTCCAGGAAGACAAGCTATCCAATTAAAAAATGGAAAAAGGACCTCAATAGACACTTCTCCAAGGAGGACATACAGAAGGTTCAGAGACATGTGAAAAGATGCTCAGCATCACCAGCTATCAGAGATGCAAATTAAAACCACAATGAGATACCATTTCACACTGGTGAGAATGGCCATCATAAGCAAATCAACAAACAATAAGTTCTGGCAAGGTTGTGGATAAAAGGGAACCCTAGTACATTGTTGGTGGGAATGTGGATTGGTGCAGTCACTGTGGAAAATAGTATGGAACTGCCTTTTGACTCAGCAATTCCACTGCTGGGATTATTCCCTAAGAACCCTGAAACACTAATTTAAAAGAACCTATGCACCTCTATGTTCACAGCAGCATGATTTACAATAGCTAAGTGCTGGAAGCAACCTAGGTACCCATCAGTAAATGAGTGTATCAAAAAACTGTGGTACATTTATGCAATAGAATACTACACAGCAGAAAGAAAGAAGGAGTTTCTACCCTTGGTGACAGCATGGATGGAACTGGAAGAATATTAAGTGAAGTAAACCAGGTGGTGAAAGACAAATACCATATGATCGCACCTATAAGCAGAACCTAATCAACAAAACAAACAAGCAAGCAAAATATAACCAGAGACATTGAACTAAAGAACAAATTTTATTTGGAACAAACTAAAAGGGGGAAGGTGGATAACAGGGGAAAGCAGAGAAAGGGTCATCAAGGAACATGTGTAAAGGACCCATGGACAAAGCCAAAGGAGTGAAGGATAGAGGGTGGGAGGTGGGGAGAGTGGTGGCAGGAAAATGGGGACAACTATACATGAACAACAATTTTAAAAAAGGGAAAAAAGGGGGGAAAAGGTCAAATAGTCACTTAAATAAACATCCTTAGGGATTTCGCCTTGGCTATTTGGGAGATGATTTAAACAGGATTAAAAAAAATTCAGAAGTAGTATTAATAAAAAAATCAACAAAAAGTGAGAGTATTCTGATGTGCATATTAGTTAACCAAACATGAACCAAGCAAAGAAAAAATTTCTACTGGATTTTATTTTCACTTAAGAAAATAAACCCTGATTTTTTTTTTTCAGAGATTCAGTGTATCTGAATAAATTTAGGAAGAAAAATTTTAGTTGATGTGCAAATTCAAAGTACTACGTGAGAATATTCTTAGTAATTAGTGACAATACAGCTGGGAATTTAGAAGACTTCAGAAAGCACAGTGGCTAAGGGTGTGAGCACTGGTGTGGATGTGAATTCCTCTCCATTTATTGGCCAAAAGACTTAAGCAAGTCACTGACTTCTCTCTATACTTTAGTTTCCTCTTTTGTAGAATGGGGCAATAACCCCACTTCTTAGTTACCATGATTGCACATAAAACAGCATGTTGTACACATCCCAAGAGCTCAGGTAAGGATCTGGCCAGTAGGCATTTTGTGAGAACATCCCAACTTCCAGGTCACCAAGGTATCTCCACTCCATTCCCCATTATTTTAGCCTGATTCAAGTTGGGAGCACTCACTCAGGCACACTCTTGGCCCAGTAATGTGACCACGTTACTGATTTCTTTTGCAGTAAAACCTCAAAAACAAAAGCAAATTAGAATCCAGTGCTAGGACAAAGCAAGCACCAAAAAATAACTTCGCTATATTGCTGATGAAATCTCAAGATTACAATTGAACATTCAGAAATAAATGTTTTAGTTTTGCTTCCTGATCATTTTCGATAAATGCTTTAGCTTTGCCTTGGCATTTATCTTACTGAGGCAGAATGGTGTCTGGTTACAATGTACGGTTCTAGTAACATTATCTCTGAATTACAAGACCCACCTTGAACAAGACTCCAACACAAAGATATTAGAATGTGCCAATGACTAGCGGATGCTCTTCTGTGGCTCAAAAACAATGGCTGACACTTGTGTGTGAATAGACAGAAAGAACATCAAAGGCAGACTTTTATGAGAGAAACTGTGCGATGCCTACTTTAATCTCTCAGAAAATCTATGCACAAACTGAACCCAATTTCATTTTTCACATAAATACTAAGGCTTGATACAAGGACATCTTTTACTTTACAGTTAAAAGACAATAAGACAGATAGCCTTTGAACTTTCCATAGCTGTATCAATGCTCAATGTCACTTAACCACTGATACAAGGGCAGAGATTTTATAATAGTTGCATTTAAGGCATTCTAACTAAAATCAACCATTATTTTTAAAGAAAATCATTAATATCTACACTTTCCTTAAGGCTGCATGGTTTTTATAACTTTAATACTTTGATCAATTAATAAAGGTCTAAAAAGATAAGACAGTAATATCTCAAGGGTTTATAAAATTAGAGTGGCACAGGGATGTGATGTGAAGGGGGATCATATTTATTTCTTAGATGAGGAAAAATGCAGGATAAGCACCTTTTTGGGTGGGGGTGGGGGAGACAGTTTTCTAGCAAACAGATGACTTAGAACTGAGATAATCTAGGCAGTCACTTTTCTGACACTGCATTATTTTGGGGAAACTATGGAATGATATCTCCAGATACCTCCTGATCTCTGCCCTCCTCTCCTTGTCCCTGTGGAGCTTTGGGTGTCCCAAAACAGGTACCCTAATTGTAAAGCTGGTGTTGTTCGTCTTTCATAATTTCCAACCAATATCCCAATGTCCCCTACTTTCTCCTGCCTGCCAGGCTGGTAGTCAGTCCAACTCTCAACATGTGACATTCTTATGAGGCGAAGTTCAGGTTCTGAGGTCAGATTGCTTGTGCTCCAAGCCCACCATCACAACTCATCCAGCTGTGTGCTCATCATTAAGTCAGGCCACCTCTTTGGCCCCCGGTGTCCTCATGTATAAATAATGAAAACAGTGGTCTTACATGAAATGCTTACTACAGTATCCAGCAAAAGCTAAGCCTTACACGGATGTCAGCTACTATCTACTACTCCCAGCTCTTAAAGAAACTGCGGAGGTTCTTGACTCCATCTTTCACATATCAACAGCAGTCCCTTCTCCCTGAACATCCTTGAATTCCTGCTAAGGGCGGTGCTCACTCCCTTATGGCAGCAGCTCATTTCTGGCTGCACCTTAGAATCACCATTGATTAATCCCCACTCCAAAACCAAGTTAACCAGAATCTGTGAAGGCCCTGGTCATTAGTCAATACTGCAATTCCTCACGTGATTATATGGTTGAGAACCATGGCTCAAGGCAACACAACAAAACATTTTCTCTGGAGTCCTCCCCTCTCTTCACAGGGGCATAGAATAGGAGGGTGGAACCTCCAGGAGCCTGGAAGCTGGGCCTGAGAAGCCTACAAGCAAGAAATGGTTAGATTTCTTATCTTAAAAATAATGCAAATGCATGACTTGTGCTTTCTTTAATAAAAAAATGTCAATGATCACTCACCAAATACTGCTGATGGTCTGCTATGTTATGCTTCTCACGGGACTTGCCTGTATCTGGCTCATTGCCTGGTTTTCCAGTTTGAGAAGCTCTAATGCAATGTCTAGCTATCCCAGGAGTGTTTGGGTTATGAAAGGAGATTCCCAAAGACAGAGAAGCCAATTACACTCAAAGGGCTGAAGTCAAGATGGCAGAAGGGCAGATAACAGGACAAATATACCCATTAGAGGTTGGCTCTGAGTATGAGGGCCACTGAGGGAATTGGAAGCTCAGGAGAGCCTTTAACCTAATTCTGGCTTTGGCTCCTGAAAATCTTTTTTTTTTTTTTTTAAAAACAAAAGCAGAAGAGGCCAATCCCTCACTCCCACCAACAAGGCTTTCTTTCCCACGGTCACTTTGCAGTGGCCTCTCAAAGGTGCCTTCCTTCTGTGTGCAGAGCCAAAATACTGCCATAGTGTTTGAGCTGTCACATAGGCCTTTTAAGACTCACATTTCAGTGTGATCTTAATCCCAAATAGATTTTATCAGTTTGCCCAATGACAGTACCATTCTTAGAACCACCTCGTAAACAAGTACACTCTTCAAAGGAAAAACTGGCAAAATCCAGCAATTGCTTGGAAACACACTATAAGATCTGAAGTGGTAAGCATTTTCTAGCAAGCTGAAATCATGATATAGTCAAAACTAATGTAGTCTACTAGCACTGAACAATGCACTTCTGTTTGAAAAAAATGGTCTAAATTTGCAAACACAGTCTCTTGTCTTCTTAGACCCCAAAATATAATATTTCTTGCTGGAAAACCTATTCTTCTCCCTTCAATAGGCATTGTGGTCAGTGAAATTTTATATTCTTACTTAACTACATTTTTTTAATAGAAATCAAAAGTGTCACCTCCTTGGTCTGTTGAATAAATGTATATGTTTCTAGTTAGTAGGTATATACATAGTTAAAATTGAAAGTTATAAAGCAGAAAATTTGAGGTTTCTTTTCCTCTCAATTTCTTTATTTTGAAGGTTTTACTTGAAAACAAGTGAAAACTATTTAGAGAAAAAATAATTCTAAACTAATTATAAATAAGTTAAACACATATGGTGGGTGGTTATAAGCCTTTCTTGAAAAGTACCACATCTTTTTGTAGTGAGAGATGTGAATTTTCAAACCAGGTTGTGAAATTAATGAGGAGAAGAGGAGGAGGAGGAGGAAAGGAAAAAAAAGGAAGAGGAAGGAGAGAGAGAGCAGGAGAAGCAGCAGCCTGCATAAAAAATTATAGTATCTTCACTTAACAGGACTACTGTGGACTAAATGAATTAACAACAGTAAAGAGATAACACTGTGTTAGCCAGTACTGCCCCAGGGTGATCCAGAACAAAGCTGACTTGGGCTACCATGGTTATAGTAGAGGCCAAACATTCCACTGGGCCCCACGGTTTTATATAAACGATAAAGTGACTATTGGATTGAACGAGGTCCTGAAACTTCAAAATATATCTGGGGCTATATCGGGGTGGGAACACTGGATAACTTCTTTGGAATGATGGACAAGTCACCTGTGCTTTTGCTTAGCTGTGCTCAAATTCACTCAGGAAAGCACTCTAAGGTCAAATCTTGCTCTAGAACTCTCTGGCTGCCATGGTTCTGCTAAGTTTGAGTTTTATGGCCTGTTTGTCATGATTCAAAGCCCACTTACACTGGTTTCCCAGCTAATTGGTAGAAACAAAATTTTAATTATCTTGCTTGTAAATTTTAATATTTTAATAAAAATTGCATACAAAGCAAAGATATTTTTTCCATTTACAAATTTTATTGCAATAATATAAAGGTGGTTTGAGTACCTTTTGAAAGGGTTGGTAAATGAAGGAGGACTATCCACTACCAGCACCAGAAGATGGTTAGCTGTCAGGTCTGTGTCTGTCTTGAGAATTTGCTAACCTGGCAGGCAATTCAAAAATTTCCCAGGTAAAGGTGTATTTCATTTATTAATTGATTTTAAAAGCCCTTATCACAAAATGTGATTGGAAATACTTGATATTATAATAATAAAATCATATTCATTGGGCGCAATGCCCAGAGAAACCAGCTACACAAATACAAGAATAAAGGAAAAGGATGGTGTCAGAGAGAGACCAAACGGGTTCCAGATAGAGCACCCTCAACAGCCAGGGGTTCCATGGAACAAGCAGCCTTGCATATGCGGCCCTGGCTCTGGCAGATGTCCTGTTAGGCAGCTAAATTCTCCTCATAAGCCAAATGCACACGAATTTTTCTGCACAGTAAATGGAGTTTAATGTTCATATAAAATATACATTTTTGGAATTCAAAAAATTAGCCTGAACTGTATGAAAAAGCCTTTTTTTACTAGGTCAAAAATAGTCAAATATCAGCAATTTTATGTACTTCAACCCAATTTAAAACAAGGTGGGGAACTCATCCTGCATTCTGTCTGTACTTTTTTGTCATGAAGCTATTTTTCTGAGTACCCCTAGAGGAGATGCAGTAAGACAGTCCCAGATTGGGCCTTATCAATAGAATCTGAGGATCCCTACCCCTTATCAATTTATCAGTGATGTCTCCAAGAAGGATGCTGTGTCCCTGACTGCATTCTGCTCTCAATAAACCTTAGAGAAGGGAGAGCAAAGAGGTAGCACTCTTCTAAAAGTAATAATCCCATTTATCCACACATGAGCATTTCATAGCATCATTCTAGCTGTTTTTTGCTCCAATTATTCTTCCCACTATTAACCTCTCTTGCTTTTATGCTCGTCATATATGGGGGTACTTAATTTGATCAACTTAACATTGATTTTCAAATTTATTAACTTTATAATTGTTAAACAAATATAGTTTCCCCTCCAATTCTAATTGGGGTGGAAAAAGATACTTTTTGAAGAAATGAATGTTTAGTTATATTTATTTTTACCATTACAGAAATAAGTTAATATTATGATGAAGAAAAACTGAATACATTATGATTGTGGGACTCTTATCATATTTCAGGATAGAAAGAAATTCTAGGACTTGAGAGCACTTGACAGGATAGAGTGGGGTTTAATCTCAATATTAAATAGTCTTTAACACAAGGCACATGATACATAGGTATGTTTTAAAATAAATGAACATGGCTAGTCTTATATTATTTGCCTTATAATTAAAAATTTAACAGGTCTTTGAATAGATGCCAAGAAAAAAGCTTCTAAATCTAGACAGAATTTTACAACATGTTAAAAATTAAGCAGATACTGAAGTTTGAAAATTCTTCGAGTCTTACCATTTTCCCAGAGAAATAACCAATGCTGTTGTTATTCCATTTACTTTTAATAAAATATGTGCTACAAAGTTTCTTAGGCAATTCCATAAAACAGATACTGGAAAACACTAATGACATTTTTGACATTTGACCATTTTAATAACTACTACTCCAGAAGAAAAAATCTCAAAATAACAGATATATTTTTATTACACTGAAAAGAAATAGAGTTTTAAAATGTGAATCTTTACTCTCACTTATGAGAAAAAATTATAAAAACTGATTAATAACTTACATAAAAGCTAATCTGACTTTGACTTTATGAATATATATGATGAAAGAGAAAGTAAATCTTTGAAATTAAACTTAACAGAAATTTGGTGAGTCCATAATTAGCACCTCCCATGGCGGGCTTTCTGGATCTCAGCACATAAAACCTGGAATGCAAGTCCCATTCAACAACCTGAGAAGATGGAGAGCTTTTCACAGGCAAGGAACACATTATGAAGTTCATTAATTAAACAGTGAGGGTGGAGCAGATGGATGCTACCTACGCTTGAATGACGCTATATTGGGACAGAGGTTTGCAGTCCTTAATGAGACTCTATAAAATAAATGATTACATAGTGATCACAAGTAAACAAGCCAGAGAGAAGAGCAGGATTATTAGGGCAACAAGTCCTAATAGGCCAACATGGTAACAAGAACATCAACCAGAGTGAAGTATCTAATCCATAAACTGCCTGAGGTCATGCAATCCCAGGCCATACCTGGGGCTAAGGAAAATGTTGCAAGTCTACAGAGGGTTAAGCAGGCAATGACAGTGGGGCAATACCAGGTAAAGGACTGGCCATGGAAATGAAGGGAACATAATTCTGTCACATATTAAGGGCATTTAAAGAATGAGACACTGAAGTTTCCTTTTTTCTTTACAGAAAAACAGAAATGCAAAATGACTTGGGTTTTTTATAGCAAAGGCTTAGCCAAAGCTGCTATCCAGAAAACTATTTTTTAATGATACTTTCCCCATATCACTAATTAATTCTTTACTTTTTCAGCTATGTCAAGCCCTTAACTTTTGGGGAGGGGGGAGTCCTATTCAGCTTTTGTTGCACATGGATTTGTATATCAACTCAAAAGATTTTTTTTTTTTTCAGAATCACGGCTAGAGTAGAAATTGATTTTGATGTTAAAAATTTGCTATAAGTATTTGTTGTTGTCTGGTACATAAAGTTTTGAGATTAAAATTATGTTTCTTTAAAATGATCTATTACATTTTCCAATTTAGATTTACTATATTCTCATATAGTAATTGAAAACTTGGGAATAAGGGTATCCAGAGGACATAGGGTAGCTATACATTATAGTGCAGCTGTAGAGGTCAGTAGTAATTAAGGGGGATCCCTGCTTCTGTTGCCAGCACCCCCACTGGGATTCCCTACATCGTTATTCCTGATCCTACTTCCTTGGCTTTGATTTTCTGTCAGTACACATGGCCTTTGTTGTAAGTTCGTTGAAATCAATTTTTGAAAGAAGTAGAATATAAATAGATTCAACATATAGAACTATCTTGCCAGAAACATCACCTTAATGGAACTGTGTTTTCAACTATTATCAAGGCAAAAGTATAATGAGTCATACCAATCAAGTGTGACTAGACTGTCTGAGCTAGAATCTGATGAGACGTCACTGAGAATATGGTATTTATACTTGGTAATGTTTCCACTGCTTTTTAAAACTTGGATTCCACATGTATTTAGGTAAAAGGGATGTATATATGGTATCAACATGGTAATACTTTCCATTCTAATTAAAGAAATAGTTTTGTTTTCACCTTTATCCCATAAAATCAGGTTTAAAGGACTAAGGTAATTTTGGCAACAATAATAATAGAGGAGGCTTAAATTAAGTGAAGTTGCCTCACTTTCCCAAGCTATATAATTCTGATGGCCTCCGTTCTTTGGTGAAAAATGTGGACAAGTGAGAAATAGCAGGGGGTGCCCAGAGTCAGTTGGCTTGGGCTCCCATCCTGGCCATGTCCTGGCTGTGGGGTCTTGGCCAAGACCCCTGCTTCCTCCATCTGTGAAGCTGGATTAACATGGCCCTATTCTACATGGTTGCCACCAAGAGTGGGAATAATGAACCAATGGTCCTCATCCTCTGTGTGGCTTTGATCGGCCTGTGCTTCTGCACATTATCTAGCCCTTTTTCAAGCTGTCTTTTGGATGCTGAATTTGGCCTCTGGTACATCAGCTGGTAAGACAGCATTTTATCAGTCACATTCAATCTTTGTAGTGTCCCCACTTCTATCCTTATGCAATTACTTGGGTTTTCCATTGGATTTCCCTGTTCATAAAAATTAGTAGAAATAGGAGAAAACAGAAGTGCTGACTCTAGTAACAACAAAAACAACTCTCAAACTCAAGGTAGTGGAAGCAAAACTAGAAATCCTTCACTTGGTAAACTCAAGTAAAATATTTTTAAAACTTCAAAATCTGTTTAATTTAATTTTAACTATCATGCTAAATGTTAAGGGTTTAGTGAATTTTTAGGCCTATTTCCAATAGCAAAGGGAAAGAATATTAGCAAACATGCTGGCAAACAGCATCCAACACTAGATCTAGAAAGTGAGGCACACTTAAGAATTTCATATGTTTTGTTTCATTTTCTGAAAACAGAATGCCCTTTATAAGTCAGCTGCACATCTGAATTTATATCTGTAGATAAGAAAAACTTTGGATTTCAAAATGTAATTAAAACAAAATATCAATATTGAGAATATGAGTCTCTAGTCTCCTCCCCCAAAGAAATCTTCTGGTGTTACATAATCTATTAAAAAAATCTGAAGTACCCTCCTAGATGAAAGTTCCTTTAAAAATTGATGCATTCACCAAAATCTGATTGCAAAAACTCTCATGTGCCAGACTGACTGCAAAACATTTAGTGATTAGGTCCATAATTAGATACTGTCTAATCATTTTATGCTGGCAATTCTTGACTCTGAAATGTTTAGATAAAATGTTCAATAAAGGATTATTTATAAAAGAAGCAATATTTTGATTAATAATTCAAAGGATGCCTGATTGGATAAATGCAAATAACTGCCTTATTTTGGTAAACACACTCTCAGATTAAATTTGGACATCTATTAACACAACTGATCCTAAATAATTTAGTAGAAACACTTTTCGAAAATACCCATGTATTTTATAGCTGGAAAAAAAATGTTTATTCTATTGTAAACTTCATTTATTTTTTAAAGGTTTTATTTATTTTTAGAATGAGGGGAAGGAGAGCAAAAGAAAGGGTGAGAAACATTGATATATGGTTGTCTCTTGCACGCCCCCAACTGGAGACCCAGACCTCAACCCAGGCATGTGCCCTGACTGCGAATTGAACCAGTGACCCTTTGGTTCACAGGCGAGCACTCAATCCACTGAGCCACACCAGCCAGGACTCTAACGTCAATTTATAATCTAAACTTATTTTGGTACAATTTGGTATTTAAATAGTTACCCATTTAGTGCACCCAAAGAGACTATGCGATATCATGTTTCACAAAAGAATCAACATTTTCTTATAACCTTAAAATATTCTAATGTGAAGAGCTTGAAATGCTCTACAGTTGAGCTGATACAATATCAGGCAGTAGTTTCTATGGGCCATTTAAAAGAGAAAGTTAACTTATGAACAGTTTCCGGAGTCCTACCAATATAGCACCTTCTGACTTTTTTCCAAAAATAGCTTTAAAAAATGGAAAACAACCTACCAAACTATTAGACTCTTCCATTGTGAGGAAGGAACAAAGTTTAAGCTTAAACAGTTCCTTTCTGCAGAGGAAAAACAAAAAGTCCAGAAATTTTAACCTCAATCCAAAGACATTTAATATGGTTTCAATAAGTGTAACACATTTTTATTTATTTATTATTATTTTTGTAATATAGTAATCCAGAAGCCACCTTTCCAGAGCCTTGCAACTAAAGACTTTTTAGCTGGAGGGGTTAAAAGTGTGGGTGTGGAAGTCAGCTTTTGTTTGAAAAATTAGCAATGCTATGAGTCATCCTGCATTAGCAGTAGAAGAGTTTTGCATCTTGTATGAATCCAGACACCATATGCCATGCGAAGGCCTGTTACTTTATTCTGTGCCACCGCTGACAGGCAGCCACGTGGGTATCCCCAGCGGAAGGGCTTTCTCCTCCTGGTGGTGGGGACAGGAACCCAGTGAGCTGAACACATCCGACATTGTACAGAGCAGCAGGAACAGCTGGTAAGCTACAGAGCAGCAACGGCTGAGCAGAGTGCGGATGCTAATGAGCCTGGCGAAAACGCTGGCCTTCAGAGGGGCAACTACAAAGTCTGTCCACGTGTCCCCAACAACAGCCTCAAGAGGTTGAATCTGCTCCTTCATGCCTTCAGTCTCATTAAAACATAATACTGGCATTTGTGGTTTATCAAAATCAGTTGTAAGTCACAACTTATAAATCTACGTAACAGATCCAACATGCTTTAAAAAGTTGCACTGAAATATATGCACAATTTCCACAGGCATATCTGGGCACTTTGGGCAGTGTCTGGGTGAAGTGGGATAATAGTGTGTGCTGAACAGCTGTTGCTGAGTTCAGGTCCTGGCTCACCACTAAAAAAACTGTATGGCCTTGGGCCAGTTATGTAAGCACTCTGGGCTCTGTGCCCTCAACTATACTTTTCAAACATAATGTAATACATAATAGATTGTAGTATATAAGATATTGTGCTGCATTTGCATAATATACTAAAATAGGATAACTACAACTTCCTCATAGGATTGAATATATGTGCGAAATTCTATGAATTTATTGCTCTGTGCCGAGGACAGAGCAATAAACTTCTGTCAGTCCAGGTGACCAAAGAGTAGAGCTCTGTTACTATTCCTGGAACCAAGGCAATAGGCCTTATCCTTTTCACTGTGCAAAGCGGCAGCACAACTCCTTAGGGAGGCAATCTATTTCATGGCGATGGAGGTGGGGGTGGGGGAAGGTGACACAGTAGGATGAGATGTCAGTGATTAGGGAGATGGGGATAGGGGCTCTATAGATCCTGGTGTGGTAACTAGTGATACGTGGGGTTGAGCTCCCAGTGGTACTGGTGTCCCCAGACCACTACATTCCTTGATGGTTCCAGGTCTACTAAGGGCTCTGTTCCACTGAAAGGCATTTAGAAACACTGTAGACCCATCTTTTCCTTAATGTTTTTATACTCAACAAAGGACCTTTGAGGACAGGGACCATGCCCTCCGTTTGGGCACCCTCAGCAACAGCACAGTTCCTGGCATATAAGAAACAGCCAACGAATATTTTGTTGAATGAATAAACTAATGTAAAAAATTGCTTTTGAAGTTGTCATTTTCAGAATTTGTATCTGGGAGTGTGAATGAGATTATGACAATCTGTTGATCACTTTTTTGCTTGAAAGATCCTCTCCAGCAGCAAATACACTCTCTGCCTGTTTCCTATGGTTGGGTACATGTACAAATGATGAGAAAACTGCCTGGTACTTGAGGGGAAACCTTGTCCCCTCTGAGTTTTCCTAAAGCTAAGTTCAACTCAGGGGTCTCTAAAGATGACATCTGTATGTTCTGAAAAATAGAAAGCATGCAGTTGCCTGTGGAGTGCAGATGTGTGAGATGATCTGCTACAAAGTTTAAAGGCTATAAACATTGAAATAAAGATTACCCACCAGAAAAGCTGAACTTGAATTTAAGAAGTACAGTGATAAACATCCCAATGAATTTTGATTAAAATATAGTGTGGACTTCAATTGATGAATTCAAGCATGGTTTAACTTGGAAAACTATTTGTTGAGGAAGTCTTAGTTCTTCTCTCTGACTGGAAGCTGCTGGGGCTCTTACATGTAGCAGGCATTAGACCCTAAGTTCTATTTGCTTCTGGCTGTCTGCTCCTCAGAGGATGAGCCTGCATAGTTGTCAGTTTTGACCCTGGTTTAAATTTGTTGTATCCCATGTATTTGCTTTCTTTATACCCAGGCCTTAATTTACTGTTATATGTAGAATTTCAGACATATTTTAGATAACTGGATACGGAAACGAGGGTTGGAAGACCAGGTAAAGAAATAACAGGGGCTCTTTCGGACTCCAACCCTGCTTACCATGGAGGTACAGGGTAGGTCATGAGCTGATCCACAGGCAGAGGGTCCTGAGGCATCAGTGGTCCTAGAGAGCCAGATCTTCATCCCTGTGTCTACCACTTGGCCATAGTCATTGAAAGATGGAAGTGACATACAATGTTGATTATGTTCTAACAATCTTTTGTGGGAAAGTAGTTTCTAGAATAAAAATGGTCTTCAGTCACTGGATTTCAAAGATTAAAAAACAAAACAAAACACTTTAGTGTTTAAAAATATCCAGAATGCAAATAATTGAAGCACAAGGCAGAGGACTAGACAAAACCATCCAGGGTACAGTTATGATAAGGAGCAGCACAGAACAGAGAGAGCTGGTACAGTTTGGGAAAGGAGCAAAATCTGTTTCTGAAATTCACACTCGCACACACACACATGCCCCAAGCACCCATTTCCCTGAATCAAGTTTCAGAGGAATGATGATCCATGGAGGAGATTATAAGAAGCCCACATTACGAACAGAATGTACCCCTAGGAAAAGGGCTATGAAGCTGAGTCATAGAGCTGCAGCCTCCATGGTCCCCTATGATGTCACCTAAGTGCTCTGCCTCATGTGACTTACTGCAGGCTGCTGCAAGATTACAGCTATTGATCACTCCCAGCAGAAGGATCTCGCTGTGCAGAAGGAAGGTAAACGGTGGAGACAGACAGCTCAGGTATCGACCTGCTCCAGCAGGAAGCTGTACTTCTAAATGAGGGTTAGCACTCCTTCACACCACCTAAGTGAGTTATTATGATGTGCATCCCAGTACAGAGAGATGAGAAAGGTGGGGGTTAAGTACTGAAGTGTAGGAGTCACTTCCTCTCCTGTTAGCTGGTCATAGTACCTTCCAGAGAAGTCAAATACGCAGTGCAAAATCTCAAGGTCACCTTCCCCCTTAAAAAAAAAAAACCCAACAAACAAAAAGCATGGCAACAGAAGACTAGGAAGGACACTTGTACATTCCTCCAAGCGGTCTACTTCCACAGAGAACTTACAGAGGTCACAATGAGAAAACTGTCAAAGCACTGTGCACACATCTTCAAAAATGTCCCTCAAAGTCTGCAAAATTTGCCAAAGCCAAAGGACAGCACTTATAAAAGACAGACACCTTTCCCCCTTAAAAGTTGATGCCTCCCACCTACAGCCGAACATTTAAAAATTGTCCCAAACTGACATTTTCCTTAAGGAAATCTCAATTATACAAATGAATTTCAAAGAACTTTCAAGATGACAAACTTCCAGAGGCATAAAAACATAAAATCATCTAAAAATTCAAGTACAACTATGAGGTACTTCACAATTTGTGATTCTTGAAGGCAATATAACAGTTAATAAAGAATCAATAAAAGCATATTAAAACAAAAAATGAAACCCAAAGAAATCAAGCTATGAACAAAATGCACCCTATAAATGTGTGTCCCTGTGGACATGAAAATAGAGTTGAATTCAATTTTATTGCTTTTATGATTAAATCCTTTGGATTAAGAAGTCATTATTTAAAATAAGTTATCTCTTCTTGGTATCCATTTTAAGTCACTTCCTCCTATGCATGCATAAACACAACTTGTGGTATTATTAAATAAATGGTACTAGAATCTACTTTACCCTAATTAGAAATTCCTTAAAATGTTTGCATTTCAATTTTAATTCAATGAACACCTACTGAGTTCTTATAATGTTGGATGTGGGAGACTGAAAGAATAAAGCATGGCCTTTGCTTTCAAGGAGCTCCCTATCCATTGGAGAGGGCAGGCACAGCGGAATGAGCCCTAACTCAGAGTGGCCAGCAATACTCCACCTGGGCCAGACAGACAGACATGTCTGCCGGCCTCCTCCTCTTCCTGCACAAGCAGCCAGCTCCCCTCAACAAATTGATTCTCCTTTCAATCTGCGCTGGCCTTGAAACTCTTGGCTAACAGTTCTGGTTCTTCCAAGGTTAGACTGGGAAAAACCTGGGAAGAGGCGTAACTGCACCTTCCACCTGGGTCTCCTGGAGCCCTGAGCAGTCCTGGAAGACCGAGACCAACCATTGTGAGTTTACTTTGCTGTGAGCTAGCCAAGTGTGGAGGCTGTGGGAGAGAGAGATGTTTGTGGCCTGCAGCTGTTCAGCTATGTCAGTGTATGTACATACCAGACACAAGAAACCTGGGTAGGAACCACCAGCTGAGTTCAGTCAACCCACGAAACCATGCCCGATCCTCCCTCTACCATCTCCTTTAAAAACCTCTGCCGGACTTTAGACTTTATCCTGCAAATCTCCATAGCGAGATGTGACAAGACAAAACTAGCACTTCTATTAATATTTATTTTCATCTCAAATTAAGATGGAAATGAAGCTTTACTGAAATTTAACACATGGCCTAAGGCTAGTGCCAATCTTGCTTGTACATCTATCTACCAGTTTCCCAGGTCCAGTTCAGTCCTTAGTGAGACAGAGGCACAGGAGCTGCCGGTAACTCTCTCTACTTTCACCACAGTGTGATGTGTCGTGGTTTACCTGACCCCCCATACTGAAGTTCTGAACTTTATTGCCTTATAAATAGTATCATCTTTCTAATAAAATTGTACAGAGGCAGGTCATGGCTATGAATATCTTTCCTACCACATAAAGGTTTCGCCTTTATTGCATAGGAAAGTTCTTACAAAAACTCTTGACCATAAAGATGAATTACTCATTTTTTAAAATAGAAAGACAAATGCTCTAAATTTGGTGACCTTTCCTGTGATGACAAGGGCTAAATTTACTAATGCATTCAGTAGGTATTTATTCAACAAATGTTTATTCTGTGGCAGGTGCTGAAGCTAAATCCAGGGCTGGTATTCACCTGGAAAACACCAGCATGGGTAGTATCCTTCCCTTGTGGTACCCAATGTCAAATATTTTGATATCATCCTTGGATGCATCAGTGAACAAAACAGACAAAAATCCTTTTGTCTGGGGCACAGCATGAGTAAAATGAATAAGTAAATTAAAAGTTGACAGGGCTATGGAGAAAAGAAATAGCATAGGTGTACCACGGGAGGTAGTGGGAAGTTTGTGTGCAGGTGTGGGTGAACTTTTTCCAGGGAAGTTGGGGAGAATTGGGGAGGAGGTGAGGGTGTGAGCCAGGTGGGCATCCTTGGGAACTGCATTTTAGGCAGAGGGAACTGAGCACTCAGGTCTTCCCTGTAGGACTCTGGCCTTGACTCTGAGTGAGGTAGGGCCTCTGGAGAGTGTGAGCAGGGCAGTAACGTGGTTCAAGTCACATTTTAGTAAGTTGGCTCTGGCTGTTGTGCTGAGTTACACTGGGGGCAGAGGTGGCGGTGGAAGCAGGAGACAAGTGGTGTACCTTTAGCCACACACCCTATGTGTAGTAGATTCCACTGTTCCCCAAAAGTAAAAGGGGCAAACTGACACCAAGTGAGAGAGTAACTGCTATTTGAAAGAAACATGCCATGGACATAAGACCTGAGAAGAAATGTTGAAAAAATGCTGCTTTCATATGGGAATTTATTGTTGAATATGGTACATGCTTTCAGAAAATTCTCTTATCTCTACCATCAAAAAATTTGTTGCTCTGGCTGGGTGGTTCAGTTGGTTGGAGCATTATACTGTACACCAAAAAGGTTGTAAGTTTGATTCCTGGTTGGGGCACATACCTAGGCTGCAGGTTTAAATCCTGGTCAGGGCACCTATCCAGATTGTGGGTTTGATTCCCAGTAAGGGAGTGTACAAGAGGCAGCTGATAGATGTTTCTCTCTTTCTCTCTAAAAAATCAATAAACATATCCTCTGGTGAGGATTTAAAAACAAAAACTTGTAAACAGAATTTTATAAGCTGTATTTAACCTTCCAAATGAAACCATTTTCAATCTTTACGTTAAAAAAATATAACAGTGTAACAACTGATATGACATCAGCAAGAACCTTCATAGAAATTGTGGCTAAGAATGAGTACAAGCATCATGATTTAGTAGGCCAAGACAGAGCTGCTTCTGCTCTAGTGGGTCTGTATATCTTTGCAAGCTTTGAAACCAAGTATTAAAATAAAAGGAGTTTAGAGGGACTCCTCAGAATCACTGCATCATAGAACTATCGAACTAAGATTATAAAAGTAATGCAGCACATGTAATCCCATTGCACTTGCTAAAATACCATTAATATATTAGTAAATGCAAAACAATTTACTAGTAAATATAAAATACCTCCAATTATTGTTTATTTTATCACATCTTTTCAAATTCTCATTGAGTACATTTTATGTCATAATATATTAGTATATCAGAACCTGCATATACTTTAAAATATATACTTACACAATGTTTGAATAGCATATTTGAAAGTTCTCTTTTTGTCTTTTGATAGGTTATGAAATTAGAAAAAGGCTGGAGAAACAAAGGTAGGGAGTGGGTCTGAGGTGGGTGTCCTCACCTACTGAAGCAAGGACTGTTCTGCAACCTCCCTCCTCTCCTCTGGAATGGAAGGAGGAACAGCCACGTACAACAACAATGGAAGGCTCCTCTCCAGGAGCCCAGTCACTGAAATAAATGTGTCATCACTATGGAATAGGCTACAGGCATTTGTGTAATCAATTGTACTCAGTTTATGAATATTTTTGTAAAATAAAATAAAAAAATTGTGAAATTTCCAGCTTTTTGATTTGTGGGTGAAATACACATAAAGAGACACTACTCCGAGATACACAAAAATATAAGAACAATCTGACAATGCAACTAGAAATAATTTTTTCCCTTAGAGTTCCCATGACCATCTGATTCTCTTTATTCTATCTTATGTTTTAATTATTCAACAAAAACCCACTGGGCAGGCCTTTGTTAGAGCAGGGGTTGCATTCTACCCTATGTCACAGTCTTATCACTATTGGCTGGGAAGCCTCTCGAGGACAGACAGGGGCCCTTAATCTCTACATCTTGCAGTGCCTGTATGCCCACACCAATGTTCGCTGAAAGAGGAACATAGAACATGACTGGCCTGAGTTACCATGGCATGTGAGGCTGTGCCTGGGACCCAACTTGCTCTTCTGTGCTGGTGGCATGACACAGGCACTTCTGATTACAGAGAATGAGTAGGGGTGTCAGGCCCTTCTCTCCATTTTTACATACACCCATCAGTCTGTTCCATGTATAATCCATTCATTTCTCAATCTATTCTTACAGAGAGTATCCTCTTGCCAGTCTTACCATGGGGTCTAGGTGTTGGGGACACAGCAGTGAATATAAGAAAGTTCATACTCTCCATGCTAAGGAGAACATGGTGAGACTGCCCAGAGAGAGAGGGCTTGCTATTTTAGAAAGCTTTCTGATGAGTAGCTTATGAGCAGAAAATGAAGGGAATGGAAGGGGTGAGCTGTGCAGATACTGGGGAGGGAAGAGCATTCTTAGTACACATGCAGTTTCTGAGGCTGGAATATGTTTGTGGGTCCTTATAGGATGCTGGTTTTTCCTGCGGGTGAGAATGGGAAGTAATTGGAGGGTTTTGAGCTATAACATGCTCTGATCTCTATATTACAAAAAAACCCAAACCCTGGCCCTTGGAGAGTTTTCCAGGGACATCAGGGCACAGAGAGAAACAGGAAGATTGGGAGGAGGCTGCCACACTGGCTCTCGGAGCCACAAGCACAAGGGTAAGTACAGCAGGCTGGGAATAATGGAGTTTTATGAAGCAGCTAGATTTTGGTTATGTTTGGTGTATTAATTCATTTTATATGTTCTTTATTCCACAAATCCTTACAAAAACCAGGCTGTGAGATATTACTATTCTCATTTTACAGGGACACTGACAGAGGTAAAGATACTTAACAGCAACAGAACTAGTTATTATTTAAACCAAAATTGAAACCCAAGGTCTCTCTGAGGCCTGCTGTCACATATCACACCTTACAATTTATCTGGCACTTGTAGGAAAATTGCTGCTGTGAAGGGAAGAGAATGTCCAAGAATTGAGTCTTCACCATAAGTCATTTCAGTCAGTGATACTGCCTAATGTGAGACCTAGAAAAGGTTTGAAATTACTTTCAGGTTTCTAGAAAAAGAAAAAGAAAAAAGTTTTCTATCTTACTGAGTTATCAATAGAATTTTAGTTAAACAATTGGTCTACTTGACAAACTCACAGAGGAAATTAGGGGCCCCCAGTACACATATTTCAACAGTCACTCAAGCAGCTCTGAAACTCAGAAAGCACAGCTGATCTGACACCTTATTTAATCTTTGTGGCCTAAAGTGTGATAATTAGGACAAATGAATCCAGACAAAAGGAATGATTAAGGAGTATGGCAATGTACCTCAGAGGAAGCCAATAAATTAAAAGAAAAGCACATCTTATGCTAATCTGATAAGAGCTAAAATCAACACTTGGAGAAGGCTGAAATTTCCCAAAAAGTGGAGTTTTTGTGAAATGTTTATGCATAAATATATTGCATTTGTCTGACAAAATTATAGAGCATAAATATGTACATAATCTGTTTTCTTCATTCAAAAAATGTAAATGCTATTTTATAATGTAGAGTTCTGATATGCACTATGTTGTTCCCTGCAGAGAATGTTTAGCCTGGTAGAGAGGCACAAATTCTATTTTCCCAAATTAATGGGCAGATAGTGTTTCTGAGACGTTCTAAAACAGGCTCTCCTTTATTTAAAAGTTTCAAAACTCCTATGAAAATATTCCTTAAACACTTTAATCTTTCTTATATTCACATTAAAACTGGTTTCTTGGGAGTAGAAATCCAATTTAACTAAGTTCAGTTCCTTTAATTTTAAATATATGAAGAAAACACATATCCTATTTATTTTCTCAGTCAAGCTGAACTCTCATCAGGAAAACGCAACATGATAATTTTCATCTTCTGGGGGAAAAGTTCTTGGATGTTAAAGGCAGAACATAATGGTGAGTAGCAGCAGCTTTCCCCATCAACTCCACTCCTTTATTCCACTGAGGATGGCAGTTTGGATGGAGACCCCAAAATCTATTCTGTCCATCTGTTTTATTATTCTTAGAACAACTGTCAAAAGTTGCCTAGGGATCAAGTTGCAAACATACTAATTTGCCTTTGAAAAGTAGGCCCTGGGGGAATTCTGGAACTCTGCTTATAAATTCAGAATCCCAGCGGCTAGTGAGCTTGCCTACCCTTTGTGGAGGTATGAGACTTTGCACTTCCAGGCACACATCTGCCTCAAAGCCGGAATGCTGGATGCACTGATATACTTACATCCCACTTCACAGGCAAATAAGGGAGAACCAAAGGGGCTTGGCATATTAAGGGCTGGCTTGTTTCATGACCAGCAGGCACCGATTTTTTAGGAGGCAGCCCCTTCACTGAACACTGATGGATTAAGGACAAAGCTTTGTACTGTTAAATGAGTGGACACAACAGAGGGACACATATTCTGTACTCTTTCACATCCTAGGACCAAATTAGAAAGACTGAAGTCTGAAATGAAGCATTAGAAGAAATAAGCTAAGGAAAGATAAATACCATAAACCACTAAGTATTGTATGGTTTCATTTTTGTGAAGTGACACAAGTGACAAGAGCATCATTTGGACGTACATTGTATCTAATATAGGTTATAAGTAATAAGCAATGCCAAAGGGGGTATCTGTTTAAAATAATCCTGGTGTTTTAAAACAGGCCATTGTTGGAAACTAAAGCAACTATGTAACCTCTCAAGATGGCTATGTTAAAGGCATGTACAAAATACAACATAAACGTTAAAGTGTATATTGACTCTCCAGTGGCTTGCATACTGGACACCCAACACTTGGTGGGGGTGGTGGTAATAGGGTTGGGGGAGTAGTATGAGAAAAGGGGACTGGGTGGGCAGTGGCACTGATCCTCAGAGCTTCCATCTTTTCTTACCCTACCCTGGCCTCAATGTTCTTTACGAAGTCTCAGGGAATAAAGACAAGTGCTTTCAAAGCACAGGACCTCAGAAATGGATTTGAAGTACAACATTTAAAGTTCCCATTTTAGAGTTTGGTTAAATTCTACAGAGCAAAGTAGAAAGGATCCTTTCAAGGCTAACATGATGGCATTTGGGTTGTACTCACCCACATACTACCAAAAAAAGTATTCTGCTTTGATTTAAAAAAATTTACTTGAATGTGTTGCAAATTACTCCTGCTCAGAAGCCTGCTGGGGGCTTGCTGCATACACTAAGGCAGACAGGCACAGAAGGGCTCTCACCATTTGGATTTGCCTGCTTTGTCCTTCTTTGGCTTTGCACAATCTCTTATTATAATAAGGCATGTATTATCCTTTTTTGGAGATTTGAATAACAGAAAGTCTCACTTTCAAATATATTGCTTATAATCCCAGAGTCTACTAAATGTTCTGCGGATGCTGTTTATAGCATTATGTTCCTTTCAAAACAGGACTGATAATTAGTAAACTGAAATTTGATTAATGTTGGATTAAGAGGTTCTGATGTCTCACTTCAATGTGTTATTTCAGTCTGTGGGCACTGGAAGAGATTGTTCTTAGGAGACTTGTTTCCAGAATGGGAAGAGGAATTTAAAACCTGATTTTTTAAAAAGAGAATTCAGTTTTATTTAAGTTTGTAATGTAGGATTCAGTTTTTTCTCTTTTTTGTTTGGTTTCTTACTTTGAAGCTTGAGCCAATGAATTAACTATTTGAGAGAGAAGAAAATAAACTAGAAATAATTCTTTCTTTAAAAATGTCAGTGGTGAGCCCTTCCTGGTTATGGCAGAGTAACCTGGCATGGGTAAATGGCCTAGACAGTCTCACCTCTCATTAGGCCCAAGTACAGTATTCTGAAAACATGAAGATCTCCGAAAACAAAGGACCTGTATCATATAAATATCAAAGCCAGTGAAAATGACCATAGATAATATTTCAAGGAAAGATTTAAAATTAATACCAGTTTCTCTTTTTAAAGTTAAGGTTAGGGATATCTCTTTCAGTTCCTTTAGGATTCTAAAGAGACCTGTAATGGCCAGAATTTCTTCCTTCCTGTATGGCCAGAAGATTCCAGTTTCTTCCTTGCCTGTGCTTTTAAATTCATAATCTTGTTTGTATACTGCAGAACAGTGTGGGAGAATCAGGAATAATAGCTCCCTTTGAAGCTATGCCATTTCCAACATAACCATCTGAATGCTGGAGAAATATTGTCATTTATAAATGACCTTCTGCTCTTTGAATATTCAGACATTAATAAATGTTAAATGCCTAGAAATCCTAGCAGTACTACGAAAAAAGGTAGGAGGGTCAGCAAATTCCCTCTTGCCTGCTTTTGACATAATGACCATTTCCACTTTTCTAACAGCAATATGTATTTGGGAACAGTGGAATTTGTGTCATCATGACCAAATGATTATGGTGCAAACCCGAGATTCTTCTGGGGCCCAGCAGGCTTCTGGTCCCTATGGAAACGAAACCTCACATATTGTCCTCCACTCAGCTGGAGGACAGAGCCAGGGAGGCTTTTGTGCTCAGTGAGATTTCTTCCACAACCTTCCCAAATCAGACCCTAGTGCTTCCTCCCGACTCCACTCTAATTGAGATGCAAATTAATCTCTCTGGCTGATTACACTTCCCTTAAAGCTACTGACAAATGCAGCTGTAACCAGAGTTTGTGGACTTTCCAACAAGTGACTTCAGCTGTCAGTATTTGCATGATCAGCCAAGGCCCAGGCTGCTCCAGGTCTCAGACGTATGGAGAGCTTCCCTTAGGCATTGCAGGCGTTTTATTTACGTGTATAAAATTTACATACAATTAAGGGTAAAAAAAAAATCCCACAACTATGTTCCTAGGATTTCAAAATAGATTCTGTCACAAACATTCTTTAAGGCATTTCCTGACAATACTTTCTTACTCTGAACTGATTGCTCCCCTCCTTCGTGGCCATGGCTTTAATGGCAACATTAGGTTTCCTTCCCACTTCCTTCTTGTCTGTAAATTTTCTGACTTTAACACTGTTTAAATTCAATCTCTCTTTCTAAAGCTAAATAAATTTATTGGGCTAAGTAAATGGAATCGTTGAAGAGCCTTCACTTACTTTTCATGGTTCTCAGTAAGATTCCATTAATTTAAAAGTCAAATATGAAGTCGTCATTTTAACTATCAGAATTTTCACATAAATATCCTTCAATGACTTTTTGGGGTAGTAACAGAATGACTATTATTTAGAATGCCACAGAAAGCCAATCTTTATTCAATATAAAGAAAAATACACACAAAATTTCATTTTTTAGTAAAAGTTCTACCATTTTTTCTCTTGAATACTACTATGTATTTTTTTGCCAATATAGTTCACCCAAAAATACTGAGTAGCCCTATGTCCAAAGTGCTGTTCTAAATGTTAGAGAAAAAAGGAATTAAAAGGACTTAAAAATATCTATAGATACATACACATGCATATATTCTATTTATAGAGCAATGTTTCTTGGATGATTAAGGTTTTCAATTTTGAAAAAATTGCAAGTTTATAAAATATGATTTGTTTTTGCCTTATGTTTTCTGAAAACTTTTTTTTTTACCAAATTATCTCTCTCCCTTCCCTTTCTGTTCCTATGCGCACGCGCATGCGCACGTTCACCCATGATGTACTAGGAGGTGCATATGAAAGAGAGATCAACAGAATGCAAACAAGGCCCTGGCTAGGCAATTTACAGTATAGTTGGGGGAGAAGAGGTTAAAGAGAAGCCCTGTCTGGCAAGGAGAACTATATTCATAAAGCTAGATGGCTACAGGACAGTGAGGGATCTATGTCACAGGAGAGACCCAAAAGGAGCCTTGGGGTTGGGGGATAGCAAAGTGGCCAAAAGGGGAATCCTAAGGGGAGTCATCGCTGTACTCTAAGGCTGCACAGTGGGAAGGAGCACATTTTTGTAAAGGATTGGTGATGAGATGGAAGACCCAACAACCACAGATCAGAAAGTGGGAAGAGAGGAGGAAAGCTGGGGTGGTTATTGATATCTGCTGATGTTATTGATAAACCATGATGTCAGCCTGATTTCTGTACAGATTGCTAGATTTACAGTAACTTTTCTTGAAAGAAAAAGCAGTCTCCGGCCTTTATTTTAACACCTGCCATGGCAAATAATAAGTACTTCCTGAGACCTAACTCCACAGTTGGGTGGTTCCAGTTTTCACAAAAGGTTTAAAACTCTGATATTGCACTGAATGGGTGGTTCAGTTGGTTGGAGCTTTGTCCGTTTGATTCCGGGTCAGAGCACAAACCTAGGTTGCGGGTTTGATCCCATCAGGGTGTGTACTGGAGGCAACTGATTGATGTTGATGTTTCGATCAGTTGATGTTTCTCTTTCACATTGATGTTTCTCCTCTCTACTTTCCTTTCTCTCTAAAATCAATAAACATATCCTTGGGTGAGGATTAAAAAAATAAAAGTAAAACTCTGATATTTATAGGGTCCAGGATGGTAACATAATAACTGCAATAATACTCACTGGGCTCTCACGAAGGACCATACGCTATTTTACCTGCTTGGCTCACTAATCCTCTCACCAATCCTCAGAGGGAGGCCAAGTGGGGTGGACGTACCATGCTCGTGGCACCTGGTCCCAGGCTTCAGCACTGGAGAGACACATCAATGGGCCAGGCTGTAGTGAGCAGGAGAGTGCATAACCCACAAAGAGGCTGACTGCTGCCAGCAGAAAGGAGGACCAGGTAGGGTCAGAGGTTTGATTCTTAAAAAATCTAGATTTTTTAAAAATACAAAATCTCCCAATTTTTCAGTGTGGTTGACAACCTCAATTTTTATAAGCAATGCTGGAAGTCAACTGAAGTTCAAACAAAGCCCATCTGGGGGCTGGATTCAGCTTGCAGGTTTTGTAGGCTCTGGGTTTTGAATGTTTGCTTTGACACTGAGTTAACAGATGCTTCCTGGTTTCTGCTGTTCATTGGTCCCAGTTCTATAGCCTCATCTTCTCTTTAAAAGCCCACTAGGTTCCTGAAACAACTCCTTGGTTTTTATGGTTCCCTGAGACCTAAGGTGCAGTGGTCTTAATGTCGAGTGAACATGGCTCCAGAGTGGGCACACTACCTTTTACAATGACCTGAAGTTGGGAGACTGAAGGAATGATGCCTTTGTTCCTGTGATTCCTACGACCCAGACCTCATGTTCCTCATGCTGTGGTCTCAGAGAATGCAGTGTGCTTTGCCACTACATCACCCTCTTTGTCTCGTTTCAAATTTGTGCTCAACCAAAATCCTCAGATGTTTTCAAAAGTGACTAGTATGTACTATTTATATAAACCTCATGCTGTACACACACAGTTGATTATCTAAACCCAAGTCACGGCATTACAGTCTACCCTACTAAATCTCACTTTGTTGGTTTGGGTCTGGCAGTCTCATCTGAGATAATCCTAATTTCTGACTTTGCCTTTATGAAATTAAGTTAACCCTCTCAGTTTTCTTACAAATAGTATTTTGATAAAAATGTATTCTAGACCTTTGTGAAAGCTGCTGACAAAAAAGTTGTTGAATAGAAGAGGGCTTGAGCAGAGCTATGGTACACACACTGTACCAGAGACACAATGGCCCCAGTCAACCGGTGGTCCATGAATCCACTCATTTTACGTTTAGCCATAGTGAAGTCACCCAGCTCCCATTGGCCCATATTTCTTTTGCCTCTCTGCCAGATGATTACACTTTATCTTGTGTTTTACTGAAATTAAGATTCATAAACTTTCTCTAATCTCTGGGAATAGTAATCTTATCGAACACAATGAGTGTTTGAAATATTTTACTCTCTGTGAACTCTTTCTTGAAGAATCACAAGCCATTTAATAATCTAGTTTAACAATTTTACAAGGAATTCATGCAACATCCCCAAATTCACCCTTTAATCCTTTGAAATAAGGAAAATATTTTCCTTTTTTTGATTTTGGGTATACCCTTTTTATACATGATTTCTTTAAAAAAAAGTCCCTGTGGTTCTGAGATGACTGTTGTAAATTTGTTCTAAAACCAACATGCATGGCCTTGAAGGCTGGATCTTACTTGCAGGGGCCAATCCTCTTTACATAAAGAAGATGGAGGACAACTGGGACTCAGGTTAACAATGATGACCTTCTGTCAACACAAGGCAAAGCTCCTCTTTTAATCCTGATGCCCATATTTTAAATATGAAGTTATCAGAGTTCGCTCTGTGCAACTATGCTGTTCTTACATGCCTTCCCTTTTCCTTTCTCAGATAGTTTTCATTTTATAATAAAAAGCTCTCACTTCTTACTCCCTTTTATAGCCTCAATCCAGGTATGGGAATGTGCCATTTTTTCCTCTGCACTCAACTTTTTGAAATGTGCTTCCATAGGCAGGGTACAGGTCTACTTGTATTTCTCTTCCATTCTTATACAAACTCCACTCAAAGTCACAAATCTAATCTTTTAAATTGCTAAGGAATGGATCCAATATAGTGGTTCCCTTCATTTGCTTCCTCTGTCTTCTGAGAGATGAGATTGTGTGCCAGCCAAGAATTTATCAATGCTTGTTGCCTTTAGTAGAATGTACCTGGAAGCTAATATCGAGTAGTGTAAATCCCTATCACAACTATATTTTGCCTTTGGGCCTGTTTAGAAATGTGAATTAGAAAAGCACTGTGCACAGCCTCCCGTATGGAATATCACTCCATGCTGGCTGCTGTTCTTCAACTCAGCCCCCTCCCTTGCATTTCCCATCCTTAGGCACTACCAACCCCTTCCTTTTGGTTACATTTTTGGTTATATGCTGTTATCTGAAATGTTTTTTGCCTCTCTCCTTGAAATAATTCAGTTCTAGGTCCTATTATACCCAATTCTCTAGTGAAGACTTGAGGCTGCTAGAAGTGGCCATGCATATAACCTCCCAGGAGCTTGTGTCTTGCTTGTCTACTCTGGTGAAGTTAAAGCTTCATTCTCTCCTCCTTGCTTTGTTGAGAAACTATTCTCTCCTTTTCCTCCCCTTCTCTCTCTTTACCTCCTCCACCTAAGCATACTCTTCCAATGTGATGCTCCAAAAAGTTCTGTCTTTGGTCCTCTTCCCATCACCCTCTGTACTCCAACAAATCTAGCAGTTTCCACATTGAATTGATCTACCTGCTTTACATAGGTATCTAATCTATCCCCCTGCCACTATCTGAGGTTAGGCCCTCACTTACTTTTTGAACTCCTCCCACTGCCCCTGCCTCCATCCTCTCTGTCCTGTGTGTGACTCCCACACTCTGCTGTATGAAGCATCTATGGTTCTCAAAAATGTGATGTACTTTTTCAGAGCTTAGTTCATGAGCAACTATTGTCCCCTTACTTGGAATGTTTTATTCATATATTTATTCCTAGTGGCTAGGACAATGCCTGGTACATGGCAAGGACACAGTAAATGTTGGCAAATGCTTAACTGGTGCTGCATGGCAAAATAAACCACATGGTACCACTTGCCTCATTTTTATATACTTTCTTAAGTACATGGAGACAAATGGAGGAAATTAAAGGTCTTCTCAGAAAAAAGAAAAAGAAAAATGATCATGCTGGAGAGCCAAGAAACAGGACTGTTACATCTCTAGGGAGAAGGATCACTTTTGAAGGTGTGTAAATTGAGAATAAAACGTAGCAATATGAAGAAGTCATGAATCTAAGACAGAAGCTCTAGTATTATCAAATATATCTGCTAATTGTAAATGAAACTAAATTTCACATGTGAAAGAATGAGGTAAAAAATCACTTTTCTTAGGCACCCCAGCTCTCTCAGTCAAATGCTGATACTTCCAGGGAGCATAGATGGCAAGTGCCATTGAGACTATTGTTCTGTTGAAGTGGATGTTTATTTTAAAATACCACCGCTTGTCTGATTTTGGGTAACCTCCTCCTAATGGGCACAATATACATTGTGTGCAACCTTTTCCCTGAAATAAGTTATCTGAGGAATAGAATGAAAACACTGGCTCAGATGGTTTTGTAAACTTCTATCAGCTGACCATGTTTTGATTTTGGAATCTTTAGTTGGCTTGGGAACTGTAAACATGACATGTGGCAAGCTTCCCATTTACAATACTCTAGGCACAGAAACAGGCCCTCTGATTGCCCACAAGGGATAAAAAAAAGCAGATGGCAGGTGAGTTGGCCCTCATCACTCAGAAGAGCAGTGGTCACAGGATGAAGGCTTCACTTGACAGATTTGATTAGTCTGCTGAGGAAGTTACCAGAAAACCCAGAAGGAACAAAGGAGCTAGGCTGAAATGTTACTGAGGGTACTTTCCAAACACATCCCTACTTTGCTAACATTTTTTTTTATCATGTAAGTTAAGGGTATTTTTCAGTCTCCTATGAGCCTTTACCACTCAGGTCCAATGATCATTTAGCCAATGCTACTCCAACTACTCCAAATAAGAACTCCTTCGATAATAGGTTCTAAGTTGGATGTACTGCTCAAAAAGATCCTAAAATTTAAGGGAAAAAAAAAAAAAGCAAATCCATTTCAACAATGTTCCCAGTCCTCACTCAGCTTAATAGGAAATATTGCATTTTCTTGAACACTACTAAACAAAACTGATAAGGAAATGCTCACATGTCTAGACTGAATCTCAACTGACACTATTTTAAGGTAGTGAAGTACATAATAATTAGCTGGAGAGAGACAGGGGAGAATAACTACTGCAAACTAACTCTAATGGCTCTTTATCATCAGGTCCAATGTTTGGCTATCTATGGTCAATACAAAAAAGCATGTGGTCCTTCTTTAGAGGATTTATAGAATGTCTGAACAACAGCATGCCCTTTCTTCATAAAATAGTCATTTGGATACCTAGAAAGGAAATGACATTTCGATGAAATGAGCAGTTTGGCAATGTTCTACTTAACAATTGTAATCTAAATATTAGAAACAAAATAAGGACACAACATTGTCCATATAAATTGGCCTGTGTTGACAAAGAAATTTCACTTTCTTCACCAACACTCATTACTGTATCTAATATCGCCAGGCTGGGAAAAGGTCAAAATTCAAAATTCCAAGTATGGTTTCTTGGAATTCCAAGTATCACTTTCCCACCATGATAATATTGAAAAAAATCACAAGGTACACTATCCTCAGTTAGGAATCCTCTATATTAGCCAACAATTTACCCTGAAAATGATGACATAGAAGGAAAAGGAAATACAGGGTGACCCATAGTTCATTTTCCTGCTAGTCCTTCCTTACTTATTACTAAACTGAAAGTAGAGATTTAGTACAATATGTGCTTTAAAGAGTGAAATAAAAATAGGTAAGTTAGTTTTATGCAGTGTTTATTAGTTATGCATGGTTCTGGTAAGAACAAAATATGTCCATGTATGAGTTGTGAAATATAAACTGTAATTCTGGTAATTCCATATGAGTCAAAATGTTTTTATATTTGCATATTAAACTGGCATTATACTATACATAGAATGATTAAAATTAATGTTAATAATTTAAATTTCATTTTTTTACTTAAATGATATTAAACAATAAAAAATACCAAAACCAGTTGAGAGAAAAGCCACAAAAGAATGGAAAATGTTTTATATTTTAGCATCTTTAAAGTCACTTTTCCCTTCTTTTTGAACAAGTGGTTCGAGAAGAACAAGCAGTTTCTGTATTTGGAACCACAGGTTATGTAGCCAGATATGTTTTCAGGATATCCGAACTATTACTGATCTTCTCAGCCCTTAGGGGGCTTGCAGAGACTTGTGTTGGTAGCCACTTCACTTCTTCTCCACCTGTGGCCCTGACTCAGGCAGCCTTGATGCTGTACTAAGATTAGAACTTGCAAGGCACATGCCATGAAGTTAAAGGGTTAGGGAAGCTGGGCTTTCTCAGATACCACCCTGAAAACCATCTCTGCTAGAAGCTTGCCCTTCTGTCTGTCACAGGCACCCTGATAGACTTGACCTTGCATGAAATTCTAAAAAAAACCCAAACAAACCCAAGTTTACCACCCGAAAACACCCTTAGTCCTTATACTTGCTAAGTGTTCTCTGCATAAAATACTGCCCTACTGCCTGGGGACAACTTCTCTCTCATCCCTCCAATCTCAGCCTATCTGCTCTCTCCAAAGAGGACTTTTCCCTATGGTTTAACACCCCCCCCCCCAACCATCTCTCTGACCTTGTAGTTGTTCTACAGAACTTATCAGCTTGTTTGTTTCTCTATGAAGCACAGGCCCTGAAGCTCATCTGCTTTGGTCCCCATGTACCTAGAGCCCCTAGTACTGGGCTTGATATTTCTGGAGTCCACACTATTTGGTAAATGAACAAAAATATAAGGAGACACTCAATACCATGAACAGTGTTTTTCAAAATTCAAATCTAAGACTTATTTCCATGAAGCAGCAGATTCCAGATACCAGCTGTTACAGAAACTAGTTTAGAGTTTTACCAAAGCCTGTGAGGATCAGGATGCTTTAACAAAAGATTAAGGAAGAAAATGAATTATAAGTAGATGAACAAAAATACACAAAAAATTCTTTTCCCCCTCACTTTACTTATTGTATCTTTGGTTTCTGGCCTGAATATTAGCCCTATGGCAGGCAGAAATTAATGAATTAGAGTACTTAAGCATGACCATCATGGTTCAGTTGGCTGAGCATCATCCCATAAAGTGAAAGGTCACCAGTTTTATTCCTGGTCAGGGCACATGCCTGGGTTGCAGGCTGGTCCCCGATTGGAGCCTGTGCAAAAAGCAACTGATCGATGATTCTCTCCCTCTCTTACTCCCTCCCTTACCCTCTCTAGGAAAAAAAAAAGAAGAGAGTAGTTAAGTGATTGCAAAGTTTTCCTCATTGACTACATCTATATAAAAAGTTACATATATTACTTCTTGTCTTGAATTATTTGAATAGCACCAACTAAATCTTCTCAAGGTATAAGACAAAAGAAATATTTAATATTTTTATAATAATCAACATAATAGGTGTTCCCTTTCCTAATTTATTTTTAATATATTTTATTGATTATGCTATTACCCTTTCCTAATTTCTATACTGAGTTGTCCTTAAAGATGTCAACCTGGCTATTTTATGAGTTATTTTAGAACACATCATTTACTAACCCACATCAATATCCCTAACTGGCATCCATATTAATTGAATGTATTGCTTGAAAAGTTTATAAAGTGATGCTGAATCCTATCCTTTGAACTTTTAAAAACACTGTTTTCCCTAAACCTGGTTATTCTGATGCCACCTTAATTCTTATTTGAGAAAGCAGTGTTCAACAAAATTAACAAAGCATGTATTTTATAATGAGAAGTTAGACAGGTGAAGAAGGTGACATGACAAAGATCACAATGGATTTAACATAAAACAGAAATATTTTTGTTGTCAGTTTGCAAATGATGTTTTTTTGCCTTGATCCAACATACCTGACTGAGTGTCCTACTTATCTTGGTTAACATGCAAACTGACAAGCCAATTGCCGAATAGGTCTTTCTCATTTCCACCAAGAAACTCTTTTCAACAGCATGTGAAATAAAAACTCCATGCTGAAGGCTAAATCAACATCAGCCACACAATTAAGTGTAGAATGCTGCAGAAATCACTACAAAGAATGCCATCTCCAAAACACGCACCACCAGCTTGGACAAAGCATCAGAGAGCACACTGAAGGGAATAATGCTACCCTGGCCTCTGGGGAGGAACCAGATGGGACCTAATAGCTGTTTTCTATTACTAATTTCTATGATAATTTCAAGTTGCCACATGGCATATGTATTTTTTTAAAAATCTAAAGACGGAATATCAGTCAATGAAGTGACCAGGATTTTAATGAAAGACATTTTTCATATACTGTATCTATTCACACATGATATTTCTCACCCACCCCTCACCCCCGACCTCTAGTGACACATCACTTATAGTTAGGTTGGGAGAAGTAGAGAGAACAAGGTCAAATGCAGTGTTTATAATCACTATCGATACCAATTAGAAACAAAGATGTTCTGTGGCTTATTAGGAGATTAGATCCCTTCGGCAGCAATTTTATGAAGTCACTTAATTTCTTTTTCTTATAATCAGCTATCATGCCTGGATTTTAAAATTACAGCATGTCAATTGTTTCATAAAAATTACAAAAGTGAAATTTCTTCTGTTTTTGGAGAAGATTAAGAATTAGAGAAGTGGATATTAATGATTTGGAAAAATTACAAAAGAATTTCTCATCATTCTTACTGATGAGTTCAAATGTAACTTGGTTAAGGATGCTTTTCCTGTCCTCCCATCTAGATGCAATTTCTCCCATCTTTGACCTCCAGAAGAGCATTTTTACTTCTCTGGTGGCACTTGCCACATTCTTCGATGTATTGTCATTTCATTTGCTGTTGGTTTCTGGTAGGCACTCTGGGGACCCCAGTACCAACTGCAACAAATAAGGATGGACGAAGGAGGAGACGGAACTTGGGGAAAAATACCTGGGAAGATACGACATCTCTTGATAGTCACAGCTTCTTAGCACAAATTTATATAACTAAATTATGAAAATAAACTCTTCCTAATTTTGATGCAACACAGAATTACTGTATTTAATATATATTAACAAATGGTATGAAAATCACACTACATTATTTTCAATACAGACTGAAAACAGTCTGTATTTTCTCTTCCCTCTTCAACACAATTGTTAATACTTACCTCTCAAGAAAAATTGCCAGGATTCTGGATTCTGGTATGCTTAGTAAGTTGTATATTTAAAGCAAAAGGATACAAGCTCTGGTAGAGTGGGATGAGGCACTTCACAGCCCTGCTGGCATTGATGCATGTGGCACATATAAGGCTTGGCAATAACTTGCCACTCACTATGGCTCCATCAAACAGAGGCCCGAAAAATGGAACCTGTTGATTCAAAACAGAAAAACACTGAATTTTCAGAAACCAGTAAAAGTCAAACCAAAGAAATGAGAACAGCCAACTGATGTCCCTGACCTGCCATGACTGTTAAGGATCTCACCCACAGAACAGATGTTGACCTTAGCAGGGCAGAAAAAAGGATTGCTTCACAATGCTCCTCAGTTGTGAACTCTTTAGCAAAACTTCCAATGACAAATTGTTATCAGGTTATTCTTTATTTTTTCATGTCATTTACAGAAACGGCATTATTCACTTTAAGTGCCTATACTGTATACATTATGTACAGTATACAGCCCTGCCTCACTCCATACCTTTGGCCTTGCATCCTTCTGAAGCCAATTTTGGAACTGGCAGCATTTCTGCATGGATCCTGACACATAATAACTCTTAACAGAGATGATGACTAACCTTGTTACCACCTACAAGGTCCTAGTTACAGTCTACTTTCATCTGGAACCTTTTTTCCTCCACTTTCAAGATACCGAATTATCCTCATTCCCTTCTACTCTTTAAACACAGGCTCAGCTTTCCTTCACTGGACCCACTTCTACAATGTGGGCAACCCATAAGGTTTTGATGCCTGTCTCTTCTGGATTTCTTTCTTCCTTCTCACTTCTTTTGTCCATGAGAATTTCTTTGAATTTACTCCATTCACTAATATGAAGACTGTCAGCTCCATGAGGTCAAGGATTGGGTCTGACTTGTAACTCTTGTATTTATTCACTCTCACACTTGCTTATTCATTTATTCAGAAATATACATGACAGATAGTGTTCTATTCACTGGGGATGCAGCAGTAAATAAAAAAAATACTGATATCACCGGGCTTAGAATTTCAGAAAACGGCATAAATACATAAAATATATGAAGGTGCAAGGTGAAAAATAAAGAAGGGAATAGCAGTAGGGATCTCTCTGAGGGGGTAAGTTCCCCAATTTTAGATCGCATGGTCAGGGAAAGTTTTAAAGAGATGATGATATTTCAGTAAAGACTTTACAGAAATGAGGGGATGAACCTCAAGCCATAGAGTCATCTCACAGAAGAGCATTCCAAGCAGAGGAACAGTAAATACAACAGCCCTGGTGGCAGTGGAATTAGTATGTTTAAGCAACAGCATGGAAGACACAGTGACTGGAACTGAGTGAGCAAGAAAAAGAACAGAAGGAGATAATGTTGGACAGGTAATAAGAAGGGCCTTGTAGAAAATTTTAAGGATTCTGTATTTCTGCTCTGAGAAGATAAAAGCCATCTGGGTGGTTTAGGGAAAGTGGGGGATATAATTTAACCTATATTTTAAAGGTAGTGTCTGGTTGCTATGTTGGGAAAGTTATAGAAACCAGTTGGGAAACTACAGAATAATTCAGGCAAGAGATGATGATGGTTTGAACCAGAATGGTAACAGGAGAATTGGGGAGAAGAAAAAACAAAAGGAGTGAAGGATCATGCCACCAGGGTTGTATAGCTTGGTAATTGTTAGGTTGAAGCCACCTTTTCCTGAGGAGAGGCTCATTAGCTCAGTTTTGCACAAACTAAGTTTAGATGCCTGTCCAGTGGTAATGTATGAAGGTGGCAGAAGATATATCAGGCTAGAAATCAAGGTAGAGACTAAGGGTGTAGATTTATAAGAGTTATTCATTTATAGATGGTGTTCATACACATGATATTGGATAACTGAATAGACAAGAGGTTCAAGGACTATCTTTTATGGCCCTCCAATGTTTAGAAGTTGGAGATATAAGAAAGAATTTGCAAGGAAGACTAAGAGGGGTGGCTGGAGATAAAGGAGTAAAACCTGCAGTGAGTAGCACTATACCTGGCACATTGCTAGAATGCAAATTAACTGCTGAATGAGTGAATTAATTAATATTATAAATAATTTAGATTAGCTAATGAATAAGGGTCTCCAGCCTAGATCTTCTGACCAAAGACTATTTATCAGTAGAATAGTGTTTCTGTGGTTGGTCTTGGGATACATGGTGAAATATTTGCCCATAGGGGCTGACATAAGAAAGCTATGGTCTATATCCCTCAACAAAGATGTAAAAACCCTTTACAAATGGTTAGTATTAAGTCCAGAAATATATAAAAAGATACTGTATCTTGACCAAATGGTATTTTCCATAAAACACCAAGATTGATTTAACATTAATAAATCCATCAATGCAATTTATTACATTAACAGAATAAAGATAAATTATATGATCTTTTGAACTTTCAGAGAAGAAGAAGGTGTTGCTTCTTCACACAACCAAAAGAAGGCCAACAACCAATTGAAAAACAAAAAACAACCAGAATTGCCAGATAATTGAACTGTATGGAAGTCTGACAACCAAGGAGTCATGAGAGAAACATTCACCCAGACTGGTATGAGGGTTGGAGGTAGGCAGCTGGTGTGGAGAGGATGTGGAACAAGTCGACACACTAGGCTGGGCAAGGCATTGGCTGACAGATGGGGTGGTCCCACATTTGCATGTGGATAAGCTGGGAAGAACAAATGGGGAGTGAGACAGACCATGCAAGCCATGGTTTCAGTGCGGGGAACTAAAGCCTCAAAACCTCTGGCTGTAAAAATCTGTGTGAGTTGTGGAGGTAAAAGAAACTCCCATCCTCAGAGAAGAGTATTTTGGAGAGATCCACAGGGTCCTAGAATGTACACAAATTCATCCACCTGGGAATCAGCACCAGAAGGGCCAATTTGATTGTGGATACCGGAGAAAGTTAATTGAAAGGGGGCGGTACCCAAGCAAGTGGCATTGTTCCCTCTTTGACCCCTCCCCCACATACAGCTCCACAACACAGCAAAGTGGGTTGCTACACCCTGGAGAATATCTAAGGCTCTGCCATTACAATGTAACAGAACTGCTGAGATAAAGAAATATGGCCTAAAGAAAAGAACAGATCAAAACAGAAAAAGAACTAAGCAATGAGGAGATAGAAAACCTGTCAGATTCAGAGTTCAAAACACTGGTAATCAGGATGCTCACAGAAATGATTGAGTATAGATGCAGAATAGAGCAAGAAGTGAAGGCTATGCAAAGTGAAATAAAGAAAAATATACAGGGAACAGTGAGGGGAAGGAAGCTGGGACTCAAATCAATGATCTGGAACAGAAGGAAGAAATAATCAAACAAAAAACTTATTTGAAAAAATAATGAAGGAAAACTTCCACAGTCTGGTGAAGAAAATAGACTTCCAGGAAGCCTAGGAAGCCCAGAGACCCTCCAAAGAAATTGGACCCAAAGAGGTGAACACCAACGCACATCATAATTAAGTTATGCAAGATTAAAGAGAATGAGAGAATCTTAAAAGCAGCAAGAGGAAAGGAGGAAGTTATCTACAAAGGAGTGCCCGTAAGACTATCAGCTGATTTCTCAAAAGAAACCTTGCATCCAAGGGGCTAGAAAGAAGTATTTAAAGTCATGAAAGGCAAGGACCTACATCCAAGATTGCTCTATCCAGCAAAGCTGTCATTTAGAATGGGAGGGCAGGTAAAGTGCTTTCCAGATAAGGTCAAGTTAAAGGAGTTCATCATCACCAAGCCCTTATTATATGAAATGTTAAGAGGACTTATCTAAGAAAAAGAAGATCTAAACTATGAACAGTAAAATGACAATGAAGTCACAACTATCAACAGCTGAAAAAAAGAAACCACAAAAACCTAAAAAAAAAAAAGAAAAGAAAAGAAACCACAAAAACAAACTAAGCAAACAAGTAGAACATGAACAGGAATGGAGATCACAGGAATGGAGATCACATGGAGGGTTTATCAGTGGGGAGAGGAAGTGGGGAGAATAGGCAAAAAGGTACAAGGAACAAGAAGCATAAATGGTAGGTACAAAATAGACAGGGGGAGGTTATAGTATAGGAAATGGAGAAGCCAAAGAATGTATATGTGTTGACCCATGGACATGAACTAAGGTGGGGGGAATGCTGGTGGGAGGCGGGTTGCATGATGGAGAAGGATAAAGGGGAGAAAAAATGTAATTTGTTGGGGAGGACAAATGTAATAGCATAATCAATAAAATATGCTTAAAATATTATATGATCTTCTTAATAGGTATTTAAAAAGTATGGATAAAATTCATGATATAAAAAAATCTCAACAATCTGGGAACAGAAGGAAACTTCGTCAATTTGATAAAATTTTAAGAGAAAAAGTATTACATTATAATTAATAGTGAAATATTATATGTGTTCTACCTGAGATCTGAAAAGTCTCGCTTCTATTCAACATTTTTGAGGATCCTTGTTATTATCATAAAGAAAAATAAGAGAGAGAAAACAGAAACTTAAAGATTGAAAAGAAGTAGTTATATTTATTCATAGATAACATGATAATGTACATAAGAAATTCAAAGGAAGTACATTTGAGCTAGTAAGTGAATTTTAAAAGGTCACAGGATATAATATTTCCCCCAAATCAATTATATTTCTGAATGTTAGCAACTAACAACTGGAAAAATGACATTTAAAAATTTTGTTCACGGTTGCATCAAAAACATTGAATATAGTGGTGTCAGTTCTTGAACTTAATTTGTTCCAGAAAACTGTTCAAGAAGCAATTTGTTCAAAAAAGAAATCTCTTTTGTTGCATGAGAGACATGTGACTGATCATACAGGTATTAGCATGAATGGGTTGTTGTGTTGAGAATCAAGACCCAAAGTTTTGTTAGACAACTGAGACATTTTTTTCCGTGAGCTACTTGGTTGAAAACTGAATTGTTCGAGAACCAAGATGGCTAAGAACCGAGGTTTGACTATAGTTCTAAATAAACGTGACAAAAGCTCTGCAAGGTATCCATACTTAAAACTACCAAATGTTGCTGAGCTAAATTAAAGACAACTTGAATAAATTAAAAGATGTACAATGTTCATGGATTAGAAGTTTCTATACTGTTGGGATGTCAAGTCTTCTGAAACTGAGCTATAGATTCTACACAAACCAAATCAAAATTCTAGTAAACTGTGTTTATAGATATGGACAAGTTGATTCTAAATTCATATGGAAATAAAAAGATATAAATAAATTAGTCAAGACAATTACAAGATTTACATTACTTCATTTCAGCATACTGTACAACTGTAATAATTAACATATAATATTGGCACTAGGAGAGACAATATGTCAATAGAACAGAAGACAGAGTCAATTACCATATGCACATGGTAACTGATTTGCAATATAAAAAGCCATTAGTTTTACCAGGAAAGTAAAGTCTATTTTAATAAACAACTGGGTAGCTACACTAAAAAATGAAACATGACCTCTTACCTCTTACAACACACAAACACTGAGATGGATTATAGATTGAAATATTCATGCTAAAACCACAAAGCTACTAGAAGGAAACATGAGAAAATCTTCATAACTTTGGGTTAGGCAAGGATTTCTTAGGGTAGAAAAGGCATCAATTATAAAAGAAAAAACATTGAAATTAATAAAAATTTAAAAAATTCTGCTCATTATGAAAATAAAAAGGCAAATACTCACACATATTCTTCAAACTGTACATATCCTAAATATCCATCAATAGGAAAATGAATAAAAAGTTTGTGGTATACTCACAGATATTTTATGGTAATAAACAATCTACAATTATATGTAACAGAACGGAAATGACCCAAATATAATGCTGAGTGAAAAAAACAGACATAAAGAAGTTCATACTATATAATTCCATCCACAGAAAGTTCAAAAGCAGGTCAAACGAATGAATGGTGACAGAACTCAGAATAGAGGACAGGCTACCTTTTTGGGGAATTAGTGATTGGAAAGGGGAATAAGGGAGATTTCTGGGGGCTGGCAATATCCTGTGTTTAGATCTGGGTAGTAAACTGTTGACTTTGAACACATTCATCAAGCTGTGTACTTACAATTGGTTATTTTCTTTACCAATGTTACTGTTCAAATAAAATATTTTTTAAAAATCAAGTAATATAGAAGATTTGAATAATACAACTAATAAACTATTCCTAATGGATACATACAAAAACCTGACCCAACAATTGTAAAAGACACATTCTTTTCAATTTGTACAGAATATAGTTTAAAAATTGACAATGTTCTAGGCCAGTGATTTTCAATCTTTTTCATCTCATGGCACACATAAACTAAATACCAAAATTCTGCGGCACACCAAAAAGTAAATTCTTTTGCCAATTTGACCAAAAAATAAAGGGTATAATTTTGATTCATTCAAACCAGATGACTATGTTGTGTTGGCTATTAGTATTTTTTTTTAATTGGACAATCTAAGGGAAAAGAGGACAGTGCCCCTGACTAAATAGTCAGGTATTAACATATTTTAAAAATTCTTGTGAAATACTGGTTGAATATTGCTGCTATAGGCTGAAAACCCACAGATACAGCCTACAGGGTCTAATATCAATTTGGTGCCTTTTCTTGCATGGCTTGCAAGCTAAGAATGGTTTTTACTTTTGTTTTTAAATATTGATTATGCTATTACAGTTGTTCCATTTCCCCCCCTTCACTCCCCTCCACCCTGCACCCCCTTCCCACATTCCCCCACTTTAGTTCATGTCCATGGGTCATACATATAAGTTCTTTGGCTTTTACATTTCCCATACTACTCTTAACCTCCCCCTGTCTATGTTCTACCTACCATCTATGCTACTTATTCTCTGTACCTTTTCCCTCTCTCTCCCTCTCCCACCCCCCTGTTGATACCCCTCCATGTGATCTCCATTTCTTTGTTTCTGTTCCTGTTCTAGCTGTTTGCTTAGTTTGCTTTTTTTTTTAAGGTGTAGTTGTTAATAATTGTGAATTTGCTGGCATTTTACTGTACATATTTTTTATTTTTATTTTTTAACATTTTATTTATTTATCTTTAGAGGGGAAGGGAAGGAGAGAGGAAGGGAGAGAAACATCAATGTATGGTTGCCTCTCGTGCATCCCCTGTGGGGAACTGGCCTGCAACCCAGGCATGTGCCCTGACTGGGAATTGAACCTCGATCCCTTGGTTCACAGGCCCGTGCTCAATCCACTGAGCTACACCAGCCAGGGCTATTGTACATATTTTTAATCTTCTTTTTCTTAGATAAATCCCTTTAACATTTCATATAATAAGGGTTTGGTGATTATGAACTCCTTAACTTGACCTTATCTGGGAAGTACTTTACCTGCCCTCCCATTCTAAATGACAGCTTTGTTGGATAGAGCGATCTTGGATATAAGTCCTTGCCTTTCATGACTTGGAATACTTCTTTCCAGAACCTTCTTGCCTGTAAGGTCTCTTGAAAAATCAGCTGATAGTCTGATGGGAACTTCTTTGTAGGTAACTGCCTCCTTTTCTCTTGCTGCTTCTAGGATTCTCTCCTTATCTTTAATCTTGGCTAATGTAATTATGATACATCTTGAAGTGTTTCTCCTTGGGTCCAAGTTCTTTGGGACTTTATGAGCTTCCTGGACTTTCTGGAAGTCTCTTTCCTTTGCCAGATTGGGGAAGTTCTCCTTTATTATTTGTTCAAATAAGTTTTCCACTTGTTGCTCTTCCTATTCTCCTTCTGGCACCCCTATAATTCGTATGTTGGAATGTTTAAAGATGTACTGGAGACTCCTAAGCCTCTTCTAATTTTTCTGAATTCTTGTTTCTTCATTCTTTTCTGATTAGATGTTTCTTTCTTCTTTCTGGTCCACACCGTTGATGTGAGTCCCAGTTTCCTTCCCATCACTATTGATTCCCTTACATTTTCCTTTATTTCACTTAGTGTAGCCTTCAGTTTTCATCTAATTTGCAACCAAATTCAACCAATTCTGTGAGCATCTTGACTACCAGTGTTTTGAACTGTGCATCTGATAGGTTGGCTATCTCTTTGTAGCTTAGTCGTATTTTTTCTGGAGCTTTGATCTGTTCTTTCGTTTGGGCTTTTTTTTTTTTTTCTTGATACGCCTGTTACACAGTAAAGGGCAAAGCCTTAGGTGTTCAGCAGGGCAGGACAATCCAAGTCACTGGGTTGACACTGTACGTGAGGAAGGGGTCCGAGAGGGAACAAATGGTGCTTGCTCTACTCTGCCAGATTTCAGTCACTTCCCCCGCTTCACCCAAGCAAATTGGGCCCTTCTGGTGCTGATTCTGGGGAGTGTTGGCTTGTTTGTGTTCTAGGATCCTGTGGGTCTCTCCAATGAACTCTCCTGTGAGGCTGGGAGTTTCTTCTGGCTCCTCAACCCCTGCTGGTGTTTTCAATTAGTATTTTGAGTTTATTTCCCCATGCTGCAACCCTGGGTTGCGCAGTCCATCGAGCTCCCCGTTTGTTTCGCCTGTGAATGTGGGACCATCTGGTCTGCCAGCCACTCCCTTGCCGGTCAGCTGCAGCATTGTGCACCACTCCCAGTTCTACAATCCTCCACCTCACTGGGTCCACCAGCCGCTGCCTTTAGGGCCCTAGTCTACCAACTGCTGCTTTGCCACAAGCTGCCTGACTCCATCCCTCTTAATGGTCTGGAAGAATGTATTCTTTAACTCCTTGGTTGTCGTACTTCCATACAGTTCGATTTTCTGTCAGTTCTGGTCATTTTTTGTTTTTAAATTGTTGTTGTCCTTCTTTTGGTTGTATGAGGAGGCACAGTATGTCTACCTATGCCTCCATCTTGGCTGGAAGTCCGTTTTTACTTTTTTAACTGGTTGAAGAAATATTTTGTAATGTGATAATTACATGAAATTCAAAATCAGTCCAAAAATAAAGTTTTACTGTGACCCAGCCTCATTCTTTCAGTTATGTATTCCCTGTTCTGGCTTTCACATAGCAATGGCAGAGGTGAATAGTTGTTAGATACTGTGTGGGCTGCAAAGCCTAAAATATTTACTACCTAGTCCTTTATGAAAGTTTGCTGAGCCCTGTTCTAGGTCATAACAGAAGTCTCAAAAAATTTCAAGGAGTTGAACTCATACAATCTATATTCTGTGCCCAAAGAATTAAGTTAAAAATTCACAACAAAAGGATAACTAGCACAAATCTTTGTTTAGAAATTAAGAAACATCTAAATAACTAAGGGGCTAACAAAATATTGAATTGGAAATTTAAAAATAGGTAAATAAACAAATAATTTTTATTATTTATTGAAAGCTAAATAATAATGAAAGTGGCAGATATTATGTGTTGAAGCAGTACTTACTGGGCATGTGTGGGATTGAATATATTTATTAGAAAGAAATAAAGATTGCAGCTTAATGAAACAGGCATCTATCTCAGGAAGTACTGAAAAAACAAAAGAGTAAAATAAACTCAAAGAAAGTAGAAGCGAAGAAATAATAAATATGGACAGTTGTTTCTTTAACAAAAGTCTAATACAATTGACTGACAGATCTCTGATAAGATGAATCAAGAAAGAATGCACATTTACAATCACCAAGATATGGAAGCAGCCCAAGTGTCCATCAATAGATGAGTGGATAACACAACTATGGGACATTTACACAATGGAATTTTACTCAGTTTTAAAAAAGAAAATTTTACCCTTTGATAAAAGGCAAAAATTTTATCAAAATTTTACAACCTGGATGGACCTGGAGAACGTTATGCTAAGTGAAATAAGCTAGTCAGAAAAAGATGAATATCATATGATTTCACTCATATCTGGAATCTAATGAACAAACTGAACTAAGAAGCAAAACAGAGATAGACTTATAGATGGATAATGGATGACAGCTATGGTGGGGGAGAGGTTAGAGGATGGAGGGATTGAGCAAAAAAGGAAAAAGGACTTCATGCACATGGACAACAGTGTGGAGACTGCTGGGGGGAGAGGAGTATATGGGGACTAAATAGTAATGGAAAATATAATAAAGATTATATATATATTTTAAAAAATAGTAAGAAGAAAGAAAGCACAAATAAGTATCATTAAAAATAAGTGACACAACTGTAGATGCTTAGAATATGTATATGCCTATACATTTGAAAATTTAAATAAAATGGCCAAATTTCCAGTAAAATATGACTTAACAGATGTAGACACAGATGATACATAACAACTAACAATTCTACAAGTTTTTCTTTATTAATTCAATTTTAGGGAGAGACAAAGGGAGGGAGAAAGATAAGGAGTGAAACATCAATATGTAAGAGAAATGTCCATCAGTTGCCTCTTGCATGCTCCCAAATGGGGACTTGGCTTGTGAACCAGGCATGTGCCCTCACCGGGAATCGAATTGGTGATCTTTTGGTTTGCAGGATGATACCCAACGCATTGAGCGACATCAGTCAGGACTAATTCTATAAGATTTAAAAGTAATTAAATCACAGTGGGGAAAAAAAAACTATTTTCAATGAAAAAAAAAAAAAAAAAAAAAAAAAAAAAAAAAAAAAAAAAAAAAAAAAAAAAAAAAAAAAAAAAAAAAAAAAGCCATACCAGATAACTTTAATGGCACATTGTACAAAACCTTCAGAAACACAAATTAATTTTTAGAGAAACTTCCCCTGTATAGGAAAAGGGAAAACAAATCCGCTCATTTTATTAATAACAAAATTAGAGGCCAATCTCACTCATCAACATGCATACAAAAATCCCAGCAAAATATTATCAAACCTATTCAATAATGTGCAAATTAGGTATATCCTAGGAATACATGTGCAGGTTTTCATTTAAAATCAATCTGTATGCTTCCCACATTAGTAGATTAAATGCAAAATGTCAGCTGATCACCTCAATAGATGTTTTAAAATTTTTTCATAAAGTTCAAACCCATTTATGAAAAAACAATTCTTAGCATCCTTGGAATAGAAGAGAATTTCCTTAGTACACTGTTGGTGGGACTGCAGACTGGTACAGCCACTATGGAAAGCAGTATGGAATTTTCTAAGAAAACTAAAAATGGACCTACCTTTTGATCCAACAATTCCACTGCTAGGATTATATCCTGGAAACCGTGAAACACCAACCCAAAGGATCCTATGCACCCCAATGTTCATAGCAGCACAATTTACAATAGCCAA